>CM046433.1:71458587-71741087 GCA_025506505.1 Flaveria sonorensis | reverse complement strand
TTCAATGTTCTTGGGAATGACCTCAAATAGATTATATCTTAAACTCATTCCAAATAATGGGCCATTGAATATAATAGGAAGATCATTATTATAATCAATATAAAAGTCGAGAAACAAAAACTCTAACGACTGTGGTAAGGAAAACAACGGTTGTTCACGAATTCCTCCACCACTACACAAAGATTTTAGCCTTTTCGGTTTATTTTTATGCCTGTTTTTCCATGAGGACCCCCATAAGTTTTTACACCCTGCCAAATTCAATAGAGTGAGATTTTCAAGGCCTTCTATGGTTTTACAAACATGAGTCAGATTAAAACAATCCCAAAGGATCAAGGTCTCAAGATTTGGGACGTGTGAGAACTTGCGGATGCTGATAAGTTCCAAACAACATGTAAGATTTAGAATCTTCAACGAATCAAGGACCTTTCCAAGAAAAAAAAAAGATTTTAGTTTATGATAATACATTATGCATTCAGATGAAGATTGTCTAAAGCATAATTCTTACCATGGGTGGTTCAAACTTTTCCAAGTTTCCATTAGTCATATCTATAGCCACCAGGAAGTTGCTCTTCAATAAGCCTAAGGGTATTGTTTTCAAAAGACATCCATGCCAACACAACCATCTTAATTCAGAAAAATACTTGTACTGCCCACTAAGTTTCACATATTTGAGCTAGTGCAACTTTAGTGTGTGCATCTTTGCAAGCAAACTTGTTTTAATGGTTACTGCCTACAAATTTAGTATGAAGTGACAAATTTTACCTTATTTTTTCCTGATACATAATGCACTAGAATAAAATCAAATGCATAAAATATATTTGCAGTGTCACAATTCAAAAATTATATATCAAAATGAAGATGTTAAGTCCACTCATCATGAAGTTGAAGGGTCTTAGTGTAATTCGTAAATCTATGATATTATGTATTTAAATGTATGTATAAAGTCTAGGGGTGTTTTGTATCAAATTAGAAGTGGGCAAAGATTGGTATGAGAGCATGAGCATCAGGCTCTTAATATTGTAAATTTGCTATTGCGGGAATTTGCAGCCACAAATATCGCATGGCAATATTTTTGCATATTTGAAGGCAGCGATGTGTGAGGGTTTGTTAAACTCAAACACAACGATCATGGTTTGGTTCACGGGTGTGTTGAACCGGGTTAAAAAACAAAGACAGGGCTACTTTGACTCATTCAAGGTGCCATGAAGATAGAAAATTTAATTCTACAATAAGAGCGTTCGATTTTTAATCACAGGTAAAGGGTTAAGGCCGAAAGGCGTATACTGAAATCGAAGATCAAAGATTTCAATACAATAAATAAAAATGAAGTCAAGAAATTCAAATTTATTGGTTTTAATATGAATGAATTTGAATTTTATAGTTTGGATTAATAGTATAGTTCAGAAACAAAACTATCAGGTTGTAAAATTTCAAGTCTCGAAAAGTGATCATCATGTGGTTAGATACCATGTCTATTAACATTCGGTGGTCAGGTCAACCAATACTATTACATAAAGATATAGGGTCACTGTCTCATTACCAATGTCGAATATTAGACCCTATAAATTATATGTTAAGGGGTATAGTATTAAAAACCATACTAGATGTACATGGACTTTGGGAGATGATTTAACCTAGTAAAGAAGCACAACTAGGCATGAAGAAGGATAAGGTGACAATCATACACCTCCTTTAGGGAGTACCAAAAGATATGGTATTGCAAGTTGCCAATTGTAAGGCTATAAAGGAGATCTGGAATGTTAGATATAAGGCACGTTGGTGTAGAATAAGTGTAGAAGGCATGTTTGCAAGCACTCATGATAGAATTTGAGTTAATCAAATGAAGGAAGACGACATGATACACACGTTCTCTTCAAAGGTAGTATTGTTACCAGGGCAAGTGAGTTCAGAACAACTCTGAATCAATAGACTCTAGTATTGAAACAACAACACATCTTAATATACAGATTCATTTATATTATCGCTTCCATAGAATAATACTTTGATCTACATGTTATGACTCTTAATAAAGTGCTTAGAAGACTCAAGATATAAGGAGAAAGGATTAAATAAAAAAAAGGAAGCGCGGAAGAAAGCCAAGGTCTAATGTTGTTCATGCGTTAAGACAATAGTTCTAGCATAGGAAGATAGTTTGGAAACCTAGGAAAGGCAGGTTAATTCTATCACTAGGAAATATTAAAATTGTTGGTTAATCTTGACGGGTCAAAGGGTTTTATTTTACGGGTCAAGTCCGGTATTTAGGATGTTTTATTTTATTATATGTTTTTAATTATGCAGTAAATTTAGTTTGATTAAGTGTTAGTAGGTCAAAGAATCATGGGGTGAATGTATGATTGTTAGGGGTAAGTGGGCAGTAACTCACCCCACGTATGCATGTCTACTCCATGTTTGGTGTCTTTATATTATGTTTTGTTTGTAATTGATTAATGAGAATGTTCACCACTTTTGCTAAAATATTTCAGTAGCATTTTCTTTGTTTATGAAAACTGTCAAGCAACCAAAAGAAACAACAAATTTGCTTCATATATTTGGGTTTTGTACCAACAATTGGTATCAGAGCCCTAGGCTCATACCGTTGGGGTTTGCGGGAAGCAAGTGCGATGGTGTTTCCGTGTAAGTAGACCGTAAGAAGGTAAGCAAGCAGCAAAGGAATCGATTGTATTGTATTGGAATTTATACAGGCGTTATGTTATTATTTTCGATGAACGGTTCCTTCAATCTTAAAACAAAATTTTAAAACAACCGTTCATTTTAAAAAAAGGTTTTTTTGCTTCAAAAGTCTTTTGTAGGTTTATTTATTTTTTCTTTTACAAAGAAAGTTGTTTAAAGAACCTACTACTTCATTGTTTTTGATTTTCATATAAAATGTTTTTGTGAAATATCTTTTATTGGTGAATTTAACTTGTTTTTACAAGTTTAAGGAAAATGGCTACAAATTCTTCTTCTTCCCCTTCCATGATGTCATTAGTTGGCAATCAAATCGCAACAATGATTGTGGGCCATGGAGAAAAACACGAAAAGTTTTCGGGGTTTCACTTCAAAACTCGTTAAGGGTGAGGACACCGATGTCCAACATGTGAACGCGTGGATGCTTGGAAGCATTTAGAGTTCTTATGCTATAACTATGTGTTGAATGGCTTGGTGGATTGTGGATGGTTTGTGAAACGTGTATTGCAAATACAATGTTGTAACACCCGGAAAATTTCAAAAAAAAAAGAAAAGAAAAGTAAGGGAGCAAAAGGGATTTATTTCAAAAGCAAGAGGTTAAAAGTGTGCAAGGGCCAAACCAGCCCATAATGGGGTTTAAAAAGGAAAGTATGGCCGCCCATAACCTCTCTCTCCTGCACAACTTTCAGTTAGTGAGAGAAAAGAGCTCTCAACCGGTTTTTAGGGAGAGAAAGCGGAAGAAATCTTCAGAAGGTAAAATTTTCTAGTGTTTTCTTCTCGGTGTTCAGTTGGGTTTGAACTTCTGGACTGAGTGTTTCTATGTGTCAGTTGTGTGTTTTTGTGTGTTTAGGTGCTAAAACTCCATGTTGGTCTCGGGTTTGGAGGTGTTTTGCTCAAAAGCAGTTAGAGGAGAGTTTTAGATCCCCTCTTTTACATGTTTTCTGCTTGTTTTGGGGCTGATATGCATAATAAACTGCTGTTTTCCTAAACCAAACAATGAGTTTTACATGGTATACGGCTGTTTTTGAAGTATGTTTGTTTTAAGTGATTTCTATGATGTTGTGAAGATGTTTAATATGTTTTAAACTTGTAACATGTTAGATCTATGTTAAGTATATGTTAGAATGATGTTTGGGGACTGGAAAATATGTATGATGTATCGCAAGTGATAGATATAGTGTCCACTGTGGACACTTAGATTATGCATGTGTCCGCTGAGGACTTGGTACGTCCGCTGTGGACACTTAGAAATATTATGCATGTGTTCGCTTGCGACTTAGTACGTCCGCTGTGGACACTTAGAAATATTATACATGTGTCTGCTGGGGACTTGGTTCGTCCACTGTGGACACTTAGAAATATTATGCATGTGTCTGCTATGAACTTGGTACGTCCGCTGTGGACACTTAGAAGAAATTTTGCATGCAATCCACTGTGGGCATAAAGGGTCCGCTGTGGATACTTAGACAATCTTGCATGCTGTCCGCTGTGGACTTTACACGTCCGCTGTGGACACTAAGTAAATTTCAAGACCTGTCCGCTGTGGACTTTGTTCATCCACATTTCATAAGTGTTCATCCGCATTTTATAAGTGTTCATCCGCACTTGCTACAGTGTTCATCCGCATTTGCAGTTTAAGTCTTTTGTTCATCCGTACTTGCTATAGTGTTCATCCGCATTTAGCAGTTTAAGTCTTTTGTTCATCTGCACTTGCTACAATGTTCATCTGCATTTACCAGTTTAAGTCTTTTGTTCATCCGCACTTGCTGCAGTTTTGATCCGCATTTAGAAGTTTAAGTCTTTTGTTCATCCGCACTTGCTACAGTGTTCATCCTTGTTATGTTTTGTTCATCCGCATTTGCTATAGTTCATCCGCATTTGTTCTACCAGCATTTCTTTGGACACTTAGAATAATTTTTTGAAGACTTTCGTCCACATTTGTTCATCCTCATTTGCTACAATTCCATCCGTATTCACTTTTGTTCATACGTATTTATTCTTACTCATCCGCATTTGGGGACTTGGAACTATTCTGAAATTTTGGGAATAGAACTTAAGTGTCAAGTACTTATGTATAAGGAAATATTATGCTTGTTCCATGTTTCTAATGTTTGATCCTTTCTTATATGCTGCTGTTATGAATGTTAATTATTATATTTCAAGATAAGTGATTATAAGGTAATGGACATCTTAAAAGTATTATTCATAATCAAGTGGACACAAAAAAATAAAAGAAGACAATGGAATTTAATGAATGTTACCACCGGGCCCTGATAAAAGGTGAAAAGCCTTGCAAACTTTTCCAAATTTGATTCACGACCCCGGTTAACGTTTGCTTATCTGATTTGTGGCTGTTCAGCCTAGTAAGGCACATCTGGGGTCTAATCCTTGTGATTGACCAATAAACCAGTGGGATCCTAGTTCATGAGCAGGCTTTGTGCCTAGCAGTGTGGATCAATTGTCGGGGGTTAGCTACCACTTATTAATGTGAACCAACAGGGGTTCGACATTTGTTGCCAACCAACAACATAGGCTCTTGCTTTGTGCAAACCTAGATAATGAAAAGTGAAAGATAATGCAAGAAAGAAAGATAAGGAATCCCTTGATGATTGATTATGTATGATGATGAATGATCACCAAGTGAAGTTTACAAAAGTATATTTTCTATATTATTAAACTAGAACTCACTCAACAAAGCTGACTTTTTATATGCATATCAGTTGGCAGGTAATGTGGTTGCTGAGGGTGGCATGCAGTTGAAGCTACTTGGCAAATAAAGACCGACATACATCTCATGTAAGAATAATGTTGTTGTTTTGTAACACAATTAAGTTCTCTTTTATGATGTTAATCAACGATGTATTACTCGGCAAAAGTAACTATTAATGCATGAAATGAGTTTTTTGATAATTCTTCCGCTGTAATATTTTTCTTATGTTATACATTTTAAATGAGTTTTAATAATGAATGATGCTATGAATGACCAACTGTGGGGTCTCCGGGATCAAGGCCTTACAAGTTGGTATCA
The DNA here is from genome assembly GCA_025506505.1 of Flaveria sonorensis. Taxonomy (NCBI): domain Eukaryota; kingdom Viridiplantae; phylum Streptophyta; class Magnoliopsida; order Asterales; family Asteraceae; genus Flaveria; species Flaveria sonorensis. Next base: position 71,735,371 of record CM046433.1, on the reverse strand, counting down.
GAGCCAAAGTTTAAGAGAATTGGGTAAATTATTTTCAAAACCTAAACTTAAACTGAGAATGGGACCGAATGGAAGGATGCCAGCCCAAGTAGCTATGTGCCATCAGGTAATTTTTCATAAAGTTAACCGGTATTACGTGCGTATGCTATTTGTTTTATGTGCTTAGTAGATTTGGATGCTGATGTAGTCTGGATAGGGAATGCTCAGGGGATGAAGAGTAAAGTAAGTGGCTAATTACAACTAGTCACTGTAATTAGGGACTTACTATACTTGAAATAATCTGAGCCATTACCTTGAATGACTGTGTTGGTGTTTGAATCTTATAGTGTTTAGAGGATGGCTGGTGAAGGTCGTGGTGCTGAGCGACATGTCATGAGGAGCATGACTAGGACTGCTGAAACGGCTCCTAAAGAGCCTGCGCTTCATCACCACGAATGTCGCGATGAGGATGTTAACTTGACGGCCATAGTGAAGGAGGATGTGGCTGAAGGAGTTCACCAAGTCAAGTGCACGATTTTGCTGTCTGTAGTGACTGGGGTCATCAGGCTGTTAGGGAAGACGAGAGGAGAAGGGAGAAATGGAGTAGAAAACATGCTGGTGGTGGCAGTTTCCCTTCCAAGGGAAAAAGGGTGAAGGTAGAGGGCTGCAAGGTAACTACAACCGAGTTAGGAGTAAAGGAGTGCGAGAAGTGCAGGAAGGGACATGCGGGAGAATGTAGGTGGGGATCGAATGCCTGCTTTCGATGTGGGAAAGAGGGCCACATGGCAAGGAGTTGTCGTGTGGTGAAATGTTATAACTGTGGTGAGAAGGGGCATATGAGCAAGGACTGCAAGAAGCTGAGGGCTGAGAGCTCCGGGGTGAAGAAGGGGATTGAGAAGGCGGGTGGAGGGCGAAGGCCAAAGCATTCTCTATAACTTGGGTTGAGGCTAGGGTGGACCCCGACGTAGTGTCACGTACATTTCTAGTAAACCAAATTTGTGTCTTTGTGCTTTTCAATTCTGGTGCTAGTAAGAGTTTTATTCCTATTGCCTCCTATGCTAAGTTTCCTGTTAGAAGTAGATGTATTGATGAGCCCTTCGATATAGAAACTGCCATTGATAGAGGATTGTGACATAGAGTTGGAAGGCCATAGGTTCTCTGCAAATTATCCGTGATGCCCCTAGGCGGATTTGAGGTGGTTCTAGGGATGGGTTGGCTAGTAGCTTATGAGGAAAATATTGTGTGTCGTAAGAAGATGATTCGATTGACCGCACTTGATGAGAGTTCGGTGACGGTTTACGGCGATATGGTCAGTACGGTCCCGAAGGTAATTCCAATGGTGGTGGCCAAGAAGTGCATGAGACGTGGATGTAGTGCCTACCTGGCTTATGTGAAAGATGTGAATGCGTCAGTACCACGATTGTCGACGTACCGGTCGTGAGTGACTTCCCAAACGTATTCTCGGAGGATCTACCAGGTATGCCACCGGACCACGAGATCGAGTTCCAGATCGATTTGATATCGGGGGCCCAACCTATTACGAAGGCGCCGTATCATCTCGCTCCCTCTGAGAGGAAGGAATTGATGACTCAGCTGCAAGAGTTGTTAGATAAGGGGTTCATTCGACCAAGTATCTCTCCCTGGGGTACTCCGGTCTTGTTTGTAAAAAAGAAGGACGGCAGCATGGGGATGTGTATCGACTACCATGAGCCGGATAAGTTGACTGTGAAGAATCTGTATCCGTTATCGAGGATTGATGACTTATTTGATCAGCTTCAAGGTGCCAGTTGGTTCTCGAGGATAGATCTCCGATTTGGTTACCACCAACTGAAGGTGAGGGAGCAGGATATTCCTAAAACAACATTTTGTAGGTGTTACGGACACTACAAGTTTCTCGTTATGTCTTTTGGTTTAACCAACACGCCAGCTGCTTTTATGGACCTGATGAATCGGGCGTGTTGGCCTATGCTAGATAAATTAGTGATTGTGTTTATCGATGACGTCCTAATTTATTAAAGATCTAAGAAGAGCATGCAGGATAGATTTGGGAGGTGCTGGAGATGCTTAGAAGGGAGAACCTGTACACCAAGTCTCCAAGTGTGCGTTCTGGTTATGCGAAGTTCAGTTTCTGGGTCATGTGGTTAATCCTGAAGGGATCATGGAGGTCCCCGGTGAAGGTTGAGATGGTGATGCAATGGAAGTCTCTAGAGATGCCATCTGAGATTCTTGGATTCTTGGGTTTGGCGGGCTACTACAGAAGATTCATCCAAGACTTCTCCGAGGTAGCTTCACCATTGGCCAAGTCGATCCGTAAGGATGAGAAGGTTATATGGGTGATAGTTGACCGCCTGACAAAGAGTGCTCACTTTCTACCGATCCACGAGACGTATTCATCTAAGAGGTTGGCTGATCTGTTCATCAAAGAGATTGCCACTCATTATGGTGTACCAGTGTCTATAGTGTCTGACTGTGACACCCGGTTTACATCTAAGTTTTTGAAGAGATTCCATGAATGCGAGGGGGACAAGCTACATATCAGTATGGCTTACCATCCTCAGACAGACGGTCAGTCTGAGAGGACAATTCAGATGCTGGAGGATATGCTACGAGCATGCGTCATTGATTTCGGAGGAAGTTAGGATGAACACTTACCGTGAGTCGAGTTCTCAAATAACAACGATATTCTGCCAGCATTGGTATACTTCCTTACGAGATGCTTTATGGTTGGGAGTGTAGAACGCCCGTATGTTGGGGTGGCTTCGGGCAGAAGGAGTTGGAGAGCATTGAGGTGATCGAGGCTACGACCGGAAGGTTAGAGAAGATCAAGGCCTTTATGGAAACAACAAAGGATAGACAGAAATCGTATGCCAACAAGAGACGTAGACTGATCGAATTCAAGCTGGGCGATAGAGTTATGTGGAAGGTTTCACCTTGGAAAGGGATCATCTGGTTCAGGAAGCGAGGAAAGCTAATCCCGAGGTATATAGGGCCTTTCCAAATTGTTGCTCGAGTTGGAGAGGTGGCTTACAAGTTAAAGCTACCCGATGAGTTAAGTGGAATTCATCCGACATTCCATGTGTCTCAATTGAGAAAGTGTCAGCCAATGAGGATATGATCGTGCCACTCGAGGACATCAAGGTGGAGGAACGGCTTAATTGTGTAGAGCAGCCAGTGGCCATCATTGACAGAAAAGAGAAGAGGCTAAGGAAATAAAGTGGTCCCACTTGTGCGAACACAGTGGGGACACATGAAGGAATTCGAGTCTACATAGGAGACTACGGAATAGATGAGGCAGCACTACCCAGATCTCTTTAAGGAGTGAGAGGTTTCAGGGACGAAACCTATATAAGGGGGGTGGACTTGTAAACCCGGAAGATTTCAAAAAAAAAATGAAAAGAAAAGTAAGGAAGCAAAAGGGATTTATTTCAAAAGCAAGGGGTTAAAAGTGTGCAAGGGCCAAACCAGTCTGTAATGGGGTTTTAAAAGGAAAGTATGGCCGCCCATAACCTCTCTCTCCTGCACACTTTCTTTTAGTGAGAGAAAAGAGCTCTCAACCGGTTTTTAGGGAGATAAAGCGGAAGAAATCTTCAGAAGGTAAAATTTTCTAGTGTTTTCTTCTCGGTGTTCAGTTGGGTTTGAACTTCTAGACCGATCTTTGTGTGTTTCTATGTGTTAGTTATATGGTTTCGTGTTTTTAGGTGCTAGAACTCTAGGTTGCTCTCGGGTTTGGAGGTGTTTTGCTTGAAAGCAGTTAGAGGTGAGTTCTAGATCCCTTCTTTTACTTGTTTTCTACTTGTTTTAGGGCTGATATGCATAATAAACTACGGTTTTCCTAAACCAAACTATGAGTTTTACATGGTATATGGCTATTTTTGATGTATGTTTGTTTTAAGTGATTTCTATGATGTTGTGAAGATGTTTAATATGTTTTAAGCTTGTAACATGTTAGATCTATATTAAGTATATGTTAGAATGATGTTTAGGGACTAGAAAATATGTATGATGTATCGCAGGTGATAGATATAGTGTCTGCTATGGACACTTAGGATATGCATGTGTCCGCTGGGGACTTGGTACGTCCGCTGTGGACACGTAGAAATATTATGCATGTGTCTGCTGGGGACTTGGTACATCCGCTGTGGACACTTAGAAATATTATGCATGTGTCAGCTGGGGACTTGGTACATCCGATGTGGACACTTAGAAATATTATGCATGTGTCCGCTGTGGACTTGGTACGTCCGGTGTGGACACTTAGAAAAAAATTGTGCACGCTGTCCACTGCGGACATAAAGGGTCCGCTATGGATACTTAGACAATCTTTGTTCATCCATATTTGATAAGTGTTCATCTGCCTTTGATAAGTGTTCATCCGCATTTGATAAGTGTTCATCCGCACTTGCTACAGTGTTCATCCGCATTTAGCAGTTTAAGTCTTTTGTTCATCCGCACTTGCTACAGTGTTCATCCGCATTTAGCAGTTTAAGTCTTTTGTTCATCCGCACTTGCTACGGTGCTCATCCGCATTTAGCAGTTTAAGTCATTTGTTTATCCGCACTTGCTGCAGCGTTCATCCCCATTTAGCAGTTTAAGTCTTTTGTTCATCTGCACTTGCTACAGTGTTCATCCGCATTAAGTTTTGTTCATCCGCATTTGCTATAGTTCATCCGCATTTGTTCTCCCAACATTTCTTTGGACACTTAGAATAATTTTTTGAAGACTTTCATCCGCATTTGTTTATCTGCATTTGCTACAGTTCCATCCGCATTCACTTTTGTTCATCCGCATTTGTTCTTACTCATCCGCATTTCTTTGGGGACTTGGATTTATTCTGAAATTTTGGGAATATAATTTAAGTGTCAAGTACTTATGTATAAGGAAAGATTATGCTTGTTCCATGTTTCTAATGTTTGCTCCTTTCTTATATGCTGCTGTTATGAATGTTAACTATTATATTTCAAGATAAGTGATTATAAGGTAATGGATATCTTAAAAGTATTATTCATAATCAAGTGGACACAAAGAAATAAAAGAAGACAGTGGAATTTAATGAATGTTACCCCCAGGCCCTGATAAAAGGTGAAAAGCCTTGCAAGCTTTTCCAAATTTGGTTCACGACCCCTGTTGACGTTTGCTCAACTGACGTGTGGCTGTTCAGCCCAAGTAAGGCACATCTGGGGTCTAATCCTTGTGATTGACCAATAAACCAATGGGATCCTAGTTCATGAGCAGGCTTTCTGCCTAGCAGTATGGATCAACTGTAGGGGGTAAGCTACCACTTATTAATGTGTACCAACAGGGGTTCGACATTTGTTGCCAACCAAAAATATAGGCTCTTGCTTTGTGCAAACCTAGACAATGAAAAGTGAAAGATAATGAAAGAAAGAAAGATAAAGAATCCCTTAATGATTAATTATGTATGATGATGAATGATCACCAAGTGAAGTTTACAAAAGTATATTTTTTATATTATTAAACTAGAATTGACTCAGCAACGCTGACTTTTTGTATGCATATCAGTTGGCAGGTAATGTGGTTGCTGAGGGTGGCACGGAGTTGAAGCTACTTGGCAAATAAAGACCGACATACATCTCATGCTAGAATAATGTTGTTGTTTTGTAATACAATTAAGTACTCTTTTGTGATATTAATCAACGATGTATTATTCGGTAAAAGTAACTATAAATGCATGAAATGTTTTTTTTGATAATTCTTCCGCTGCAATATTTTTCTTATGTTATACATTTTAAATGAGTTTTAATAATGAATGATGCTATGAATGACCAACTGTGGGGTCTCAGGGATCGGGGCCTTACAAATGTATTCTTCTAGGATTAGAGTCCTCCCCAACTATACATACAACTTAGGCTGTTGTACCCCAGGAAACATTCAAGTTTTAAGGAACCCGTGTTAAACATGAATCCTCAACCACAAAATTAGTTTTCATATTTGTATTCGTAATTTTTTTCTATTATTCAGGTGTAATCCATAGTATAATCTACTGGTTTGATTATTGTATTGTATTGGAATTTATACAAGTGCTATTTTATTATTTTTGATGAATGATTCCTACACAATGATCGTAACTTAATAATGGTAGCCCAACTTGCAGATGATATGGAGCATTTTCTTATACTTAACAAGACAATGTAGATGGCGATGAAAACGTCAAGACAGTCAACCTTTTCTACACCATTAAAACCTTAGAAAAAGAGACGTTTATAAAGAGGCTCAATGTAAGGCCATGTTTCCGGACAACCTTACATTTGGAATTTTTTTATATCGAAAACTAAAAATTCTTAAACTTTGAACATACCCTATCAAAGCAGTGGAAACTCAAAGTGTTAATACATAAGGCATTGTCTAAAGCTATTGCATTCAATTATAACTGGGTTCTATGTATCAAAATGTTAGTCTTGAAGTTAGCCAGGTAACTTCACATCCGTAGCTATCATTTTTATTCCATCTTTCACATACCTATCATGCTAATATGCAAACAAAATTCAGATTAGCTGAGTGAGTATTGGTTTTAAAAATGATAAATAAATTATTTGGCATATCAGTAATTTAAAAACCTTTAACTTCAACTAGCTTTAAATCGTCAATACATTATACATATAGTATATTTATCATCTTTCATGCTTTATATACATTTTCATACTTTGACACTGTACTCTTTTATTTAATTTATCTTTATCTTTTTATTTTTAACTTTGAGCATGTACAAGTACTAAGCTCCTATCACGGTGAGCATACATAAGGTATGACTCTTGTCGGCCAGGTGAGTGTGTACGAGACACAAATCCTAACAAGTGAGTGCATAGAAGATGCAACTCCTATCAGGTGAGAAGTGCACAAGGCAAGGCGCCTATTAGTGTGAGAATGCAACGAATGTAAACTTCTATCAATGCTTGCAAGACTTCTGTACATTGGGCACATATACTTTCTTTAATTACTGTTATCTTTCTTATCTTTCATTATAACTTAATAATAATAATAATTATTTAATCATACTTTTTGTTTCACTATCCTTTTATCATAACCATAGTTATATATGCATTAGAAATATATCATATGTAAGACATCATCATCAAGTTTTCCATAAATAGCACATATCTATGGTTCTATACAGTAAGTGAACCTCATCAGTACTACAAATTTTACATTACTTTAACATCTATCATCATTCTATACCAAGTAAAAGTTAATACATTCAAGTCATAACAATATGGGTGAGATTAGGTAATGCATATGACTAAGTCAATACGGATGATAGAGTCAATGTGGTTAATAGTGACGTGGGAGATGCGGGTGACTATCTTGGGCAATGCGAGCTATGGTAAAGTCAATGCGGATGACCTTAACATGGGTAGTGAGGATGGTTTGACTTGGGCTATACGGGAAATAGTAAAGCAATTAAGCTATATGTTCATCCACATCAGGATACTTAGACAATTCTAAGCGGCAATATGAGAGCTTTTAGTGTGGTTGAACAATTAATGCTGGAAACCATCCTGGCAAAGTGGTTGAACTATTTCTTCATTAGCATCATTACACTTAGGAAATTCTAAGCATCAATACAGATAGTATCATCAATGTGGGTACTAACAACTTATCCGCATTGAAGCACTTCAATGCGGACCATTCTATTCATCTGCATCAAAACACTTAGTGAATCCAAGTATCAATGCTAGTGAATCCAAGTATCAATGCTGTTGAACTATCTGCCAATATGAGTGATGATGATTCACTCAGATCAGCCTATACACCCTACTATATCATAATCATGCATTTCATCATATACCCTAATCTAGGGTTCATGAAATATTACCTTTCATCATTTTAACTTTTTGAAAACATATAAAAATGTTACCTTCAACAATTTAAATCATTTAAACTTTAAAAAAATTATTTGTGGTATGCATACTAGCCCAAAAATACATAAATCAAGTAGAAGTTGGGATCTAGAACTCACCTTTTCATGTAGAACATGATGAACTTGTAGAGATTGAACCTAGAGGCTAGGGACATCAAACAAATATATTGAACCAACAACTCACGCGAGAACTTTTGATCCGCTCGAGAACTTACTTCTCACGCGAGACCTTTTGTGTTTAGTATAAATAGTTTGCTTTTGATGTAATTAAATAGATTTCCTGATTTGTGCAAACTTTATGTACTTTTGAAACATAGAGCAATATAATTCAAAGTTTATTTACATGTGTTGCTTGAACCTTCTTCATTTCATTGTTTAATCTTTCTAGTTACTATTCCGTGAGCGATTACATTCCGTATTCTCCACACAAGATCGATATATATTGAATAATGAATGTCCTTACATTTGGATCCCTGATATATCTCACTGCCAATAGGCCTGACATTATGTTTCATGTATGTCAGTGTGCATGATATGAAAGTAATCCAAAACAGTCTCACATGAAAGTTGTCAAGTGTATTTTCAAGTATCTCAGAGGCCAACCATCACTTGGGCTTTGGTATCCTAAAAATTCTGAATTTAACTTATATGCTTATACTGATAGTGATTATGATGGTTGTAATTTGAATAGGAAATTAGCAAAAGGTGGGTGTTAATTTCTTGGAAATAGGTTGATTTTGTGGCAGTGTAAAAAGTAGAACACTGTTCCTATATCCACTGCAAAAGCTGAATACGTGGCTGCATCAAGCTGTTGTTCATAAATCGTTTGGATTCAACAACAACTTCTTGACTATGGACTTAACATTTACAACACCAAAATTTTGTGTGATAATTCTGTAGTTCTAAACATCATGAAGAATCCTATTCAACACTCGAAAACAAATCACATAGACATCCGAATGCATTTTGTCTGTGATTGTTTTGATCGAAAACTTATTCATCTTAAACAAGTCAAATCAACTGAAAATATTGCGGATTTGTTTACCAAGGCATTTGATCAACTGGAAACTTTGGTTAATTACCCTTAAACCCCCTCTCAAAGTTATTTTTCTTTTATCAATAATAAAATTTTAATTTTCTAGTTAGATAATCACTATTTTAAAGGGAGAAATTTGAAAATGTACTGAAAAAGATTTTGGTTTTAGGAGGAGTAAAGTTTGAAAAATATCAAAAATATTTTTGTTCAAAAGTTTCTTATCAAATTAATTTTCAATGCTAAATAGGAAATGATAGTACATTTCGGATTTTGATATATTACATTAAAAAGGCTTAAAATGGATCTGACTTGGGTTATGCTTGATATGTTGATAGGCTCGACTTTCAAGAATAAAAAACACTATGTTTTGTGATGCACTGTAACTAAATTCTCTATGACTGAAGTGGGTTACACATCAATGTTTTGTGGTAACACTGATTCCATGCTAAAATAGACTGAGAGTTGTAGCATAGTCATACTCAAGCCATTTACTTTCTGATTCAATGATTTTCATGGGTACTCTATACACACACACACACACACACACACACACACACACACACACACACACCACACACACACACACACACACACACACACACATATATATATATATATATATATATATAATAAAAGAGATAGATGAAAATCAAGCAAAAAAAAAAGAAGAAATTTGAAAATTGATAAAAGAGCAAAAAGATGCCAAAAGGCCATATAGAAATAAAAGTACAAATGTGCACAACAATAAAAGATATGTCAAAGACATACATACTATAGTAAATATTTTCTTTTTAAAAATATGTTCTGACAAAGGATGTGACATCTATCACCAAAAAAGGTACGTTGGCTTTGGCATTGGTTTGAATTTTGACTTTTTACTTTGACTTTTGTCATTATTTGGGCTTGGTCTTGATTTATGGTTCTTTTCTTGTTGGGCCCAAATTTTGGTCTAATGGGCCTACGTTTTTATGATGGGCCTGGAGTTTATATCATTTTGTGACTACTGGCTTGTCATTGTATGAGGTCCTATGCATTGAGCCCAATCAAAGTTTTTCCTAAAATGTAAAACACGAACCTTCATCATAACCCAATTAACTATACATCCATGGGCTTTTCCTAAAGCCTGGTAAATAAACTTAAATAGGTTCTAAAAATATTAACTATCCGAATCATAGGGCATGTGATAGTTCGTTGGAACCGTTATTGCGCGCGGAATTTGAAAGCGTAAAAATTAGGCGACGCGCGGTTCGAGACGTGATGGAATACACGAGACGGGTCAAGGGCTTAAGGGGGGGGGGTATTCCCCTTTGCCTTGGCCTCACTTTCACAAATTTTAGAATTCCCTTGAAACACTAGCCACCACCTTCTCAAAAATCCTCTCTTCTTCTCCACTTGGCCATCAAAAATTCTGAAATCACTTGTGCATCCATCGAGTTTTTGGCAATCAAGTCATCCAAGAACGTTAAACTCGGCTAGAAACATTCGTCTTCAAAGCTGCGGTAAGCGGAAATCGCTTTTGATGAATTTTAATTCTAGTTTTACTCTAGAATCGATGATATTCATCATCTATATTCAAAATATTCATCTAATAATCTCTCATTCTTGGTTTTTGGTGCTAGATCGTGAAGATCTAAGCGTTACGATTGTCGGGTTCGCCATTTTTGTAAAAACCCTAATTCTTGGACTTGTATGGTAATCGAATCTAAAATATTGGGTTGTAATCTTGGATGATCTGACCTTAATCGAAATTTTGGACCTGTAAAACGTTTTGAAATAATTAAATTTGTTCCTTGAATGAATTGATGGGTTGAACAAATCGAAACAGTGAAACTATCACTTAAACTTGCAAACCGGGAGACTAAGAAACTAACCACTGGTTGGGACTGGAAAAATTATATAAACTAAGTGGTTAATTGAAGTTCTTGACAACTTGAAACTGGAATGAAAGCATTTTTACATATTTGGGTTTTTAACGGGCGCATATTGGGACTTGAGACGCAAAGGAACGAAACTAACAATCTGGGCAGCTTGCTGTCAGAAAAATGGGTCATCTTGTTCGTGTGATAACTTGGTTGAAATACTCACAATTGGGGCAAAATTTGGGTCTAAATTTAAGCCCCATGAGTCCTCTAACTAACCCAAGTGGTCTCGTGTCGTTTCGACATCGTTTGGTCCTCCAAACGTAGCAAACAAAACTGAAGGTCAAAACTGACGAATCTGGACAGCAGTTTAGTCGGTATTCTTCGAGACATAACTTTCTCATAATTTATCGAATGGATGTGATTTTTTTTCTGGTGTTTAATTAAAAGTCTCCTCTTTCAAATGATACCTTTTATGCAACGATTCGTTATCGTTTCGATCTCCTAGCAGTCTATACAAGGCTGATTCAATCAGATATGTATGCTGAACTATCTCGTTAAAACTTAAAAGTAAGGGTTGGGACTAAATAATCAAAATTAAGACAAGTTTTGCATATAAAATTTATTTAAAATTCTTTACAAAAGAATTAAACTAATAGGTGCGACGATGGAAAACCTTGATTAGCGTTAAGGGCTGGTCTGAAAGGATTACACCCATATTGGTCGTTTATATTTGTGCTATATTAATCCTTTGGTGTATTATATTTTTAGAGCTTACTCTGCGTATTGTGAGATTTGAACTATAACTCTTCATGGTGAGTTTCACGGCCCCTTTTCAATATATTTTATTCGGGGGAAAAGCATGCTCATGGTTTTGGACTATGCCGTGTTTTAAAAATCACTTTGGGACATTGTATGTGGTTTGGGGTCATGGTTTGAGTCTTGATAGTCATTTATGAGTGTGTACTTGTACTTGTGCTTGTTGTTGAACTTGTTGGCTTGTTCGTCATTTAGAGGTATTGTTAGTACTAACGGGTTGACACCCCCACCCTTGTTCTCGGTATACTAGTCGAGACTGACTTGGCCTGGGCTTTCCCTTGGGTGAATATAATTCGGGTATATTGGACTTGGACTTATATGGACTTGGACTTATCTTGGACTTGGACTGAATTGGGACTTGTGTTGATATCTTGACTGCTATGTACTCTGTTCACATACAATTTTCTATACATGTTGTGCACGGAAAACTATTTGTACTTTTAAACCTGTGAACTCACCAACGTATGTTGACTCTTTAGAGCATGTCTTTTCAGGTAATGAAGCCTAGGTAATTGGCTATGGACTTAGACGAGACCGCTCCTCTGGGAGCATTAGACATTTCAGGAGACTTTAGGGATATGTTTTGAATTGTTTGGCCTTATGGATTGTAATTTTTGTTGGTTTTGTATTTGGTATTGTTTGGCGATTGTGTTGATTTGTTCCCTAATGGGACTTTGGTTTGTTCATGCATTTATGGTATGACATTATGGTATTGACTATACTTGACATGTGTTCCTATGTGTCGGGTGACGTCATGACCCAGGAACGGAGAATACCTTAGATATTCTCTTAAACCCCCAATGTGTTATGACGATCCCGTCCGTCGCATTCTCGTGTTTCCGCTTTAGCGAGGGTGTGACAGATTGGTATCAGAGCCATTGGTTATAGAGAATTAGGTGGAATATTCGACCTAGACTATAACGTAAGTACCCGCATGTAGTATGCATAATGGGATTATGTGTACATTATGCATGTGTATGTTTATTCCATTGATTTTGGGTTGTTTTGTTGTTTTCTCCTTTTACTTGTTCCTTTATGGGAAAAGTGTTTATTTATTTTTATTTTTTTTAGGCCATGACTTCTGGTACTCATTTCGTTCCCCCTTCTATTATTGATATTTCATCTGATTCGGAGAATGAAGAGGTGTCACCTGGCCCGTCGAAGCCGGTGAAGCAAGCAGTAGCGGTGCGTGGACGTAGACCGGTGACGAGGTCTATGACGAGGTGTTTTAGGCCATATGGGTTTGGAGCACCTAGGAGAGCATATGCTATGAGGAACACATTCCCTCAATCAAAGGACGTTAGAGACATTCATGGGTCATCACCGGATTCTCCTAAGTCTGTTAGCAGTTCCGAGAGCCGCGTAGGACCGTTACGGGAGGTGGCTACGCACCCACTGACACTTCGTAATGATGGTGGCAATTTACCTGCCCCTCCAGCCCTAAAGGGCAAGAGAGTGTTCGCGCTTCGTATGATAGGAGGACTCATTGCTTCATGCTCATGGGGTGAAAAGAAGAATTGAACCGGGGACACTCCATACTATTGCGGATTAGCCTTTCTATGATTTCTTTTTTTTTTTTGAGAACCATTGACTTGTGATTGTTGGGAATAGTATTTTTGACTCGAGTTTTGATATGGGAGTGTTTTGGATATTATGGTTGATTATTATTTAAGTTATTCTATTATGGATTTTGGGATGCTGAGTTGACAATTAAGGGTTACAATATGATTGCCTATTTTCTGAAATAATTCGTAGCCTTATTATTAATGCGATTGTGGATTATAACTGTTTATGGGCTGTCTTATGTATAGAACATGCCGCCAAGGAGAGTTACCCACAGCTCAACCAGTGGAGGTGAAGCCCCGAGGGGACGAGGACGTGGTAGAGGTGCTGGTGGCCGTGGTGGGGCCATAGGTAGGAGAGGTCAAGGTGGACAGAACATTGGGAATAATGAGGCTGGTAACCCCGATATCACCGCTATCATTGCTCAGCAGCTAGCTGAGCTGATTCCTACTATTGTTACGCAAGTGAGTATCAATATCCTGAACAATGGAGGCGGTATGGGCGGAGGAAACGGGAATGATAACGGGAATGAAGGAGACAATGGCAATCATGGAGGCGGGGAAGGTGCGAATGGCGGCGAGATGTTGGTGGGAACTGGAGATGGTGGGGATGGGCACGTTGGGGGAAATGGTACTGGGGTAGGGTTGGATGTACTTACAAGGAGTTCGTAACTTGTAAACCAAAGGAGTTTGACGGAAAGGGTGGAGCCATCGCCCTGACCCGTTGGATTGAGAAGATGGAAAATGTGATGGATATCAGTAACTGTGCTGAGAATCAGAAGGTGAAGTACGCAACTTGCTCACTGGTGGGGAAGGCATTAACTTGGTTGAACACCCAAGTATAGGCTGGAGGTAGGGAGGCAGCAATGGGCATGACTTGGGCCAAATTCAAAGCCTTGGCAACTGATGAGTATTGTCCTATGAATGAAATGCAAAAGCAAGAACATGAATTCTGGAACCATTCGATGGTAGGGTTGGGTCATGTTGCTTACACCGATCGATTTCATGAATTGGAAAAACTGGTGCCACACTTAGTGACCCCCTAGTCAAAGAGAATTGAGCGGTACATCTGGGGTCTGGTACCACAGATTCGTGGCATGGTGACTGCCGCGGCACCCCCAACTATACAGAGTGCAATTTTAAAGGCAGGTACTCTGACCAATGAAATGGTGCGGACTGGGGCTTTGGGAAAGACTGGAGAAAAACAAAAGGATGTTGGGGAATCTAGTAAGTCGATGAACAGTAAAGTGGATAAGAAAACAAAGGTGGTGAGGGGATATGTGGCTGCGGTGCCTGCAAGGAAGGATTACGTCGGTTCCTACCCGAGGTGTACAAAGTGCAATCTGCACCACCCAGTTACAGTGCCGTGTCTTGTGTGCTATATCTGCAGCTAAACTGGGCACATAACTAAGTATTGCAAGGTGGTTGTGAATCCAACGGTGCCGGTCAATACGGTTAGGCCAGCAGGGGCACAGCGGGGGTGTTATGAGTATGGAAGTCGAGAGCATTACCGTAACACTTGTCCAAAATTAAACAGAGGACCAGGGCAAGTGGGCAATCAGAATGCAGGGAATAACAATCAAAATCAAGTCCTGGCGATCGGCACGAACCCTATACAAGGCAAAAATGGTAACCCGACTCGTGGAAGGGCATTTGTAATCGGTGCCAATGACGCTCGCCAGGAACCACAAGTGGTGATGGGTATGTTTACTTTTAATGAACATTATGCTATAGTTTTATTTGATACGGGTGCAGATAATAGTTTTGTATCATTCGAATTTGTGGAATTAATGGATATGACCCCCAGTTGTATGGAATCAAGCTATGTAGTAGAATTAGCTAATGGTAGCTTAGTGGAGACTAGAGACATAATTTGGAACTGTACCTTAACTTTGGATGATCATGCCTTTATGATAGATCTTATACCTTTTGAACTTCGGAGTTTTGATGTAGTGGTGGGTATGGATTGGTTAACTGAGAATAGAGCCGAAATCGTTTGTAACGAAAAGATTGTGCGCATACCCTTACCAAGTGGTAAAACACTTGAAGTACATGGAGAGAAGCCAAAAGTTAATAAAGAATTCATAATGGGCATGAAAGTGGCGGAATTGAAGATCGAAGACATACCTATTGTGCGGGATTTTCTAGAGGTGTTTCCGGACGATTTGACAGGATTGCCACCACCAAGACAGGTAGATTTTCGAATCGATTTGATACCGGACGTAGTGCCTGTGGCTAAGGCTCCTTATCAACTAGCCCTATCAGAAATGCAAGAACTGTCTAGTCAGCTCCAGGAGTTGCTAGACAAGGGTTTCATCCGACCAAGCCATTCGCCGTGGGGAGCGCCGGTGCTCTTCGTTAAGAAAAAGGATGGATCCTTCAGAATGTGTATAGATTATCGAGAATTGAACAAGTTAACTATTAAGAATCGTTACCCCTTGCCAAGGATAGATGATCTATTCGATCAACTTCAAGGGGCGACCTATTTTTTGAAGATTGATCTTCGTTCAGGATATCATCAGTTGAGGGTGCATGAGGACGACACACCAAAGATGGCTTTTAGGATGCGTTATAGGCATTATGAATTCTTGGTTATGCCTTTTGGGCTAACGAACGCACCCGTAGTATTTATGGACCTAATGAATAGGGTGTGTAAACCCTACCTGGATAAATTTGTCATAGTATTCATTGATGACATCTTGATTTATTCGAGGATGAAAGAGGATCATGAGGGACACTTGAAAACAATCTTGGAGTTATTGGGAAGGGAGAAGCTATATGCCAAATTCTCCAAGTGTGAGTTTTGGCTACGAGAGGTGAAATTCCTTGGACATGTAGTGAATGAGAAAGGAATTCATGTGGATCGTGGAAAGATTTAGGCAGTTAAAAACTAGGAGGCACCTAAGACGCCTTCAGAGATAAGACAATTCCTTGGACTAGCAGGCTATTATCGGCGATTTATCGTAAATTTCTCAAGGGTTGCGCAACCACTCGCACAACTAACGCAGAAGGATAAAAAGTTCGAATGGGGTGCTAAACAAGAGGACACATTTAATACATTGAAAGATAAGTTGTGTGATGCACCGATATTGGCACTCCCTAAGGGTTCAGACAGATTCGTTGTGTATTATGACGCGTTGCATCAAGGTTTAGGTTGTGTGCTCATGCAAAAAGATAAAGTGATTGCATACGCGTCACGGCAACTTAAGAATCACTAGAAGAATTACACCACCCATGACCTGGAGTTAGGCGCGATGGTCTTTGCTCTTAAGATCTGGAGGCACTATTTGTATGGTACAAAGTGTGTCATTTAAACCGACCACAAGAGCCTCCAACGCATTTTTGACCAAAAGGAATTGAACATGAGATAGCATCGATGGATGGAATTGCTTAGTGATTACGACTGTGAAATCCGGTACCACCCGGGTAAAGCAAACGTAGTAGCTAATGCCTTGAGTCGAAAGGAAATAGTCAAACCTGTATGCATCCGGGCCCTAAGGATTACCATTCATTCTGATATTAAGACTCATATTATTGCTGCACAAGTTGAAGCAATAAAGGAAACAAACGTACAGAGTGAAGTGTTGAGAGGACTGGACAGACAGTTCGAACAAAAGGAAGATGGAGGGTTATACTTTGTGGGTAGGATTTGGGTACCTATTACGGGGAATGTACGGGAGATCGTATTGGACGAGGCACACAAGTCAAAGTATTCGGTACACCCTGGTGCGGATAAAATGTACCACGACCTTAGAGATTTATACCGGTGGCCTGGAATGAAACGGGATATAGCGGTTTATGTTAGTAAGTGTTTAACGTGTGCGAAGGTTAAGGCAGAACATCAGAGACCTTCAGGTTTATTACAGCAACCTGAAATACTTGAATGGAAATGGGAAAATATCACCATGGACTTTATAACGAAACTACCAAGGACTAGTAGTGGGAATGATACGATTTGGGTTATTGTGGATCGGATGACCAAATCTGCGCATTTCCTGGCTATACGCGAAGACTACAAAATGGAAAAGTTGGCAAGGATCTATATCAGTGAAGTTGTGTCTCGACATGGGGTACCTGTGTCCATTATCTCCGATCGGGACGCACGATTCACCTCCCGATTTTGGCAATCCTTGCAGAAGTCATTGGGGACATGTCTTGACATGAGTACTACCTATCACCCTCAAACCGATGCTCAGAGTGAGTGTACGATTCAGACTTTGGTGGACATGCTGCGGGCTTGCACGATTGACTTTGGTGGTAACTGGGACACTCACATTCCATTGGTGGAGTTTTCATACAATAATAGTTACCATATGAGTATTGGATGTGCACCATTTGAGGCGTTATATGGGTGTAAGTGTAGGTCGCCGGTATGTTGGGCAGAGGTCTGGGAAAGTCAGATGATTGGACCCGAGATCATACAAGAGACTACCGACAAGGTGTTCCAGATTAGGGATAGATTGAAGGCAACCCAAGATCGTCAGAAAAGTTATGCTGATAACCGAAGGAAGTCATTAGAGTTCACCGTTGGGGATAATGTTCTATTGAAAGTGTCGCCTTGGAAAGGCATTGTTCGTTTTGGCAAAAGGAGAAAGTTAGCATCGAGGTACGTTGGTCCGTTCAAGATTATTGAACGAATTGGTCCCGTTGCATATCGACTGGAATTGCCGCAAGAGTTGAACGGTATACATAACACGTTTCATGTTTCAAATCTCAAGAAGTGTCTCGCTGATGAGACGTTGCATGTGCCACTCGAGGAAATTCAAGTGGATGAAAAACTTTGATTCGTCGAAAAACCGTTAGAGATCATGGACCGGGAAATAAAGGTGTTGAAATGAAGCAAGATCCTGATTGTGAAGGTAAGATGGAACTCAAAGAGAGGCCCTGAGTTTACTTGGGAAAGAGAAGACGGAATAAGGACTAGGTACCCTCACCTATTTGCGGATGGCAGTGCAGTTGATGACTCTAGTTGAATTTCGGGACGAAATTCTTTCAACTGGGGGATACTGTGACATCTGTCACCAAAATAAGTACGTTGGCTTTGGCATTGGTTTGAATTTTGACTTTTTACTTTGACTTTTGTCTTTATTTGGGCTTGGTCTTGATTTATGGTTCTTTTTTTGTTGGGCCCAAATTTTGGTCTAATGGGCCTATGTTTTTATGATGGGCCTGGAGTTTATATCATTTTGTGACTATTAGGCTTGTCATTGTATGAGGTCCTATGCATTGAGCCCAATCAAGGTTTTTCCTAAAATGTAAAACACGAAACTTTACCATAACCCAATTAACTATACATCCATGGGCTTTGCCTAAAGCCTGGTAAATAAACTTAAATTGGTTCTAAAAATATTAACTATCCGAATCCTAGGGCATGTGATAGTTCGTTGGAACCGTTATTGCGCGCGGAATTTGAAAGCGTAAAAATTAGGCGACGCGCGGTTCGAGACGTGACGGAATACACGAGACGGGCCAAGGGCCCGGAGGCCTTTTTCCTCCTATTTTGCGGCCGCAATGGGTTGGGGGGGGGGGTATTCCCCTTTGCCTTGGCCTCACTTTCACAAATTTTAGAATTCCCTTGAAACCCTAGCCACCACCTTCTCAAAATTCCTCTATTCTTCTCCACTTGGACATCGAAAATTCTGAAATCACTTGTGCATCCATCGAGTTTTTGGCAATCAAGTCATCCAAGAACGTTAAACTCGGCTAGAAACATTCGTCTTCAAAGCTGCGGTAAGCGGAAATCGCTTTTGATGAATTTTAATTCTAGTTTTACTCTAGAATCGATGATATTCATCATCTATATTCAAAATCTTCATCTAATAATCTCTCATTCTTGGTTTTTGGTGCTAGATCGTGAAGATCTAAGCGTTACGATTGTCGGGTTCGCCATTTGGTAAAAACCCTAATTCTTGGACTTGTATGGTAATCGAATCTAAAATATTGGGTTGCAATCTTAGATGATCTGCCCTTAATCGAAATTTTGGACCTGTAAAACGTTTTGAAATAATTAAATTTGTTCCTTGAAAGAAATGATGGGTTGAACAAATCGAAACAATGAAACTATCACTTAAACTTGCAAACCGGGAGACTAAGAAACTAACCACTGGTTGGGACTGGAAAAATTATATAAACTAAGTGGTTAATTGAAGTTCTTGACAACTTGAAACTGGAATGAAAGCATTTTTACATATTTGGGTTGTTAACGGGCGCATATTGGGACTTGAGATGCAAAGGAACGAAACAAACAATCTGGGCAGCTTGCTGTCAGAAAAATGGGTCATCTTGTTCGTGTGATAACTTGGTTGAAATACGCCCAATTTGGGCAAACTCTGGGTCTAAATTTAATCCCCATGAGTCCTCTAACGAACCCAAGTGGTCTGGTGTCGTTTCGACATTGTTTGGTCCTCCAAACGTAGCAAACAAAACTGAAGGTCAAAACTGATGAATCTGGACAGCAGTTTAGTTGGTATTCTTCGAGTCATAACTTTATCATAATTTCTCGAATGGATGTGATTTTTTTTTCTGGTTTTTAATTAAAAGTTTCCTCTTTCAAATGATGTCTTTTACGCAATGATTCGTTATCGTTTCGATCTCCTAGCAGTCTATACAAGACTGATGCACAATTAGATATGTATGCTGAACTATCTCGTTAAAACTTAAAAGTAAGGGTTGGGACTAAATAATCTAAATTAATACAAGTTTTGCATATAAAATTTATTTAAAATTCTTTACAAAAGAATTAAACTAATAGGTGCGACGATGGAAAACCTTGATTAGCATTAAGGGCTGGTCTGAAAGGATTACACCCATATTGGTCGTTTATATTTGTGCTATATTAATCCTTTGGTGTATTATATTTTTAGAGCTTACTCTGCGTATTGTGGGATTTGAACTATAACTCTTCAAGGTGAGTTTCACGGCCCCTTTTCAATATATTTTATTCGGGGGAAAAGCATGCTCATGGTTTTGGACTATGCTGTGTTTTAAAAATCACTTTGGGACATTGTATGTGGTTTGGGGTCATGGTTTGAGTGTTGATAGTCATTTATGAGTGTGTACTTGTACTTGTGCTTGTTGTTGGACTTGTTGGCTTGGACGTCATGGAGAGGTATTGTTAGTACTAACGGGTTGACACCCCCACCCTTGTTGTCGGTATACTAGTCGAGACTGACTTGGCCTGGGCTTGCCCTTGGGTGAATATAATCCGGGTATATTGGACTTGGACTTATCTTGGACTTGGACTGAATTTGGACTTGTGTTGATATCTTGACTGCTATGTACTCTGTTCACATACAATTTTCTATACATGTTGTGCACGAAAAACTATTTCTACCTTTAAACCTGTGAACTCACCAACGTATGTTGACTTTTTAGAGCATGTCTTTCCAGGTAATGAAGCCTAGGTGATTGGCTGTGGACTTAGACGAGACCGCTCCTCTGGGAGCATTAGACATTTCAGGAGACTTTGGGGATATGTTTTGAATTGTTTGGCCTTATGGATTGTAATTTTTGTTGGTTTTGTATTTGGTATTGTTTGGCAATTGTGTTGATTTGTTCCCGAATGGGGCTTTGGTTTGTTCATGCATTTATGGTATGACGTTATGGTATTGACTATACTTGACATGTGTTCCTATGTGTCGGGTGACGTCATGACCCAGGAACGGAGAATACCTTAGATATTCTCTTAAACCCCCAATGTGTTATGACGATCCCGTCCGTCGCATTCTCGTGTTTCCGCTTTAGCGAGGGTGTGTCAAAGGAGGCAAAATCAAAAGATGGGGCATATAAGTCCGGATTGGCATATAAGTCCTAAACGTCTTGCGAGGGAAAAACATAAGTCCGACTGGCTGTTAATTAGTCCTACAACTTGTTAATATTCTGTATTTAAAAATGTTTCTCAGGCTAGTTATGCTCTAAATAGATATTATAAGAAATTGAATAATCTTGAGAATATTGATCAGAGGTAAAAGGTTTAAGTCAAATTGGTATGACTAGAAATCTCAATAGTATGTTGAAGCTGGATAGAAGTTCTACATGATTTTTAATTGTGGAATCCATTGACTTCATATAAACAAATAAAAACATGATAATAATCACAACACATGTGTCTTAGTAAATAGTGAAGTATGAGTTTAATATGAATAATACATATTGACAGTCAGCTTAACCAATCTTATTCTAAATACACTTGAAAATTTACAAAAATATTTAAGTTATAAGTCTAGGTTTTTTATATGTTTTACTTTGTTTCATTTTGTTTTTGTTTTGTTTTGATTTATCAAAGGTGTTCACAAAATTGAGGGTTTCTGGTTAATGATTAAAACTTGCTTAAACATGATTATAAACATAATAAAAGATAAACAAACAAATCAAAATGATAAATAGTTTGAAATTTGATAATTGAAACTTCTCGCAGAAAAGTTCATGCGATGCGAAAGTTCTTGAAGTTTGAAAAGTCAGTCATGCGAGAGAGCTGATTTCTCGCGCGAAAAATCAGAGGACTATAAGTTCAACAGTCATGCGACGTTTGACCATTCGCATCGTATAACTGTTGAAAATCTCTCTCAAAATTCTAAGTGTTGATACATTATATTTTGTGATATACACCATTGGGGTTGACTATTGATACCTAAGTGTTTGTTAAGGTATATATTTGATTACTGATTAGATTTAAGAGTGTTTGATTTTGAACTGAATTTTGTTGGACAAATAAACTTAAAATCTAAGGAAATTAATCAAGTATAAACCTAATACTAACCTAATCGACACTAAACGAACAGATTTCAATGGATAAAACTCCCTAAAATGATTTTATTTGAAATATGTGTTTTTGAAGTTGTCGCGTGCGAAAAGTCCAAAGTTCATGAACAGTCGCGAAAACTTTTAAAATCGCATGAGACTTATCGTATGAGAATCTTTGACCAATAGCACGAAAAGTTGACTTTTGGTTAAACTCAGTTCAAGAGAAATGTTACTAGTCACGCGAGAAGTCAAATTTGAATAAAAACTATTCGCGTGCGAAAAGTACATTTCTCGGACGAAAAGTTTAAAACTTCAAAATTTTCTGAAAATTTTCTAAGGCTGAAATTTTTATCTTTGATGTATTGATACCGACCAATGATTGTTCATTTTGATTTCAGATGGCTAGACAAATGGTTTTTAACAAAAACCATAACGCTGTGGCTTATCTTGGTAATATACTTAATGACAAGGCATTGTTCAGAACTCTTATAGATGGGCTAAAGACTTCACGCATATTTCATGCTATTACAACCAACCTGAATATATACACTGACATTCTTTGATTAGTTCTGGCTATCTGCAGCCAATGAGAGAGATGCTCAAGGAGAATCGTGTATCACAGCTACGGTGAAAGGAAAGAAGATTGTTATTACTATTGAGGTGATTAACAGTGTATTACTGTTAGAAGATCAGCCGAATGCTCCAGTGAAGATAGATGATGATTTGAACGAGATTGCTTACAGAGAATGGGCTATGATCATTCTTTATCCATTTCTAGAGAAGAAGCATTTACCTCCATTTTGGAAATTCCTATTCCATGTGGTTGTACATTGCTTAAGTAACCTAATGGCAAGATTAGATAGCCTTAGTGCTATATTTGGATCACTACTGGTTTTATTTGTCGATAACTTACCTTACAGCATATCCAAGGCTATATTTTCTAAGATGCAGAAGAATGTAATTGCATCCGCCGGGAAGAAGTTTATTATTTATCCCAGGTTTATACAGATGATCGTGAACGCTGCTCATCCTGAGTTAGCTGTGTCTGAATCTTCCACCTATGTTGTTATGGTGATGAAGAAAGATATTCTTACATATCTGATGGGATCATGCGGAAAAACATGGAAGGGTGATCATTGTGCTAAACTTGATCGGTTTGTTAAGGGTTTTCAACAAGATGATCAGCCTCTCACCAACAAAACAGACTAATCAAGCTGGTCCTTCTACTAGAATTCTTGATGATGCTCCAAGAAGTTCTCAGTCAGCTGGAATGTCTACAAATGAAGAAATTGATTCTTGTTTTGAGAGTAGTTCAAGTGAGACTGATTGTGATCGTATTGGTCATGTTCCATATGTACTTCAAGAGAGACCTAGAGTGTAAACTACTCCAACTAAACGCACTTCTAAGGATACTGATATGAATTTTTTACCTGAAGAGTCTCCTGCTACTAAAAGACAAAAGAAGATGATGGCAAGGAAGAAAGCTGATTCAGATGTTAGTTCACGTGGTAGGGTAGAGGACGAGGTTATCCGTAATCGATGACTACCGTGTCAACAAGCACTGATATTCCTGTGTCTGAGCCTCCCGTCATAGTTAGTGATGCTATTCATCAAGACATACCAGTGATTGTTACAGAAGCTACTACTGTAGCATCTTCTTTGATGCCCAATACCGATGATGTTATGAGTACACTGCTGAGACATCAAGGAGTTGATGACACTGTTGGAATGGAAGATTTTCTAAACACTCCTCCTGCAATAACACATGATGCTGAAACTTCTTCTAGTTCACATACATCTGTTATACTTGATCAGAGAGTTCAAGCATTAAAGAGGGAGATGTTGGAGAATACCCAACAGATTTATGATCTACATGCTCTAAATCAAGATAAGAATGAGAGAATCAATAATCTTAAACATCAACAACAATTCCTATTCAACTATGTTAAGATTCTAGAGAATAACATTTGAGAACTTACTTCCAGAGGTCCATTTTCATTTGCACAACAGAGAACTACTAAAGTGGGAGATTCAAGTGGACAGCAGATTGCTGGTCGATATTGACGCTAATGCTGCTATTGATCCTAACATTGATCATGTTGCATTTGAGAAGGTAACAAAGACTACCAAAACTAAACAAGAACCTTCTAACATAGTACTTGATAAAGTTATTGAGGATCAACCCATAGTTTAGAATATTGGTGAGGTATTTGTGGAGCCTAAGCATGATGTGTAGCGATCTGAGCCTATTGATGATGATGATGGTTTAGATCAGGTGGATTTTAGTTGTGATGAGGAACATGATATAGATGATGATGATGAAGAAGATAATGGTGGTAATGATTGTGCTGATGATAAGGGGAAGAAGAAAGGAGATGATGATGATAATGATCAGGGTAGTGATATGGGTTCAGCTTCTGCTAATTTCTCCGAACCAAGATCTGATGATTTAGATGACTATACACCTTTAGATCACGCTACTTAAGAAATGCATGAGAAAGAGTTTTACATGTTCCAGCAAAAGATACTTGCAGAGGAATCTGATAAAGAGTTTTGTGATTTTGATGATTTAGATGAGACGATAGATTACATTGATGTATTTGGGAACAGTCTTTATAGTTTATTCTCAGAAGTTTTGACTGAAGAGGGAGAGATTGTTGAAGAGTCTGGTGCTAATCAACCAACTTACAAGACTGATGTTCAAACTTGAAAGAGTATAGTCCGTTAGGTTGGGATCTTATTGTTGAAGCTCCTCCACTGTTAACTTATGTACACACGCTGAGACATTCCAAACCTTTCATAAGGTTCGGAAATTTAGAGCTGATTATTAGTTGGGCGTATGATGGAGAAAAGAAGATGTATGTTGTGAAGAGAAGAGCTGGTGCTATAGAGTATTATAAGGATGAGCACAAGTTTCATACAATTAGAGCTTCCTATTTATATGCTATGGGTCATGTTTCGTTTATTAATCCGAGCAACTATGGAAAGGCTAACTGTGACATCCAGTAATTTTCTGTTACCAAACTCCATTAGTTTCGTTAGGTCTTGCATACACATGTCATGAGCGCACACTAGTTGTCTTTGAACGTTGGTGACTTAATAATAATTAACAATGGTTACTAGATAATAACTTGATTAATAATGTTGATTATTAATTCGTAGTTATGTGATTTGTGAATTTTACCTTGTAACAATGCAACGTGTTATATTGGATTCGTGTGTTTTGTTGCTAGCTAAAAATATATGATTATTATTGTTGAATAATAATATATGAGTTTTGTTGTAACACCCAGCCTTTCATACCACCAATATTGTCCGTTTTGCTCACGAGGAGCTCACGGATTTGCTTTTGGTTGGCCGGGTGAAAACTTCCCAGGGAGTTCATCCATCCCAAGATTGCTGCCACCTGAGCACGCTTAACTGTGGAGTTCTCCTCTCATCCATAGCCAATACGCCCAAAACGCGTTGGTGATATTAGAGGCAGGACATTCCTTATGAACCAGGAATCTCTCCTGTCTACGGCCAATGTGGGATTCGCCTAGAGTGTTACAAACACCCCCCCTTTTGGACTCATCGTCTTCGATGAGGTTTGCCCAACCATCCCATCTATGGATGTAGGATTTGCCTAAGGTGTCCCTCTGAACACCTCCAGGGACTCACCATCCTTGATGAGGTTTGCCCCACCATCCCGAACGGCACAGGAGTGGCTCTGATACCATTCTATAACACCCAGCCTCTCACACCACCAATATTGTCCGCTTTGCCCACGAGGAGCCCACGGATTTGCTTTTGGTTGCCCCGGTGAATACTTCCCAAGGAGGTCACCCATCCCTAGATTGCTGCCACCTGAGCACGCTTAACTGTGGAGTTCTCCTCTCATCCACAGCCAATACGCCCAAAACGCGTTGATGATATTAGATGCCAGACATTCCATATGACCCAGGAATCTCTCCTATCCACGGCCGATGTGGGATATATGCAGGGTGTCACATTTGTAGTTAGAAGTTGTTAAAAATGTAAAAAAGATTAAGTTTTTTTTTATAAAATATAATCAAGGAGGGTTTAATTGTAAAAATTGTAATTATCAAAAATACCAAAATTAAACCCTAAATCCCCTTCCAAACCCCCCATTGCGGCCGAGACCTCAAACACGCACACACACAATTCGATTCTGATCAACAACAACAATCATTCGTCGATTTTGATTAGTTCCAAGTGATTCTAACGTGTAGCAAGTGCCAATTCTTGATTGCTATGCGATTAAAGGTTAGATTTTGATTGATTTTTCATGGTTTTTGATGCTTGAAGAACCCTAGTTCCATTTTCATAGAAAAAGTCAAAATTGATGATTGTTTGATGATGATATGATGTTAGTTATGTTGTATGAATGTTAATCTATGTAGATTATGCAAGAAATCCATGATTTTGTTATCTAATTCATATATTAAAGAAATTGGAAACTTTTCTTCATGAGAACTCATGTTTTGATGAATTGTTGATGTTAAATGGGTGATTATGATTGCTATGAACTAGATTAGGGATGTTATTGATGAATTTGGGATTGAAATTGTTGAACACATAGATTTTGGATGCCACTTTCCTAAATGGGAAACTATATTTATATGAAATGTGTGATTTTGTGTTTTGATCATGTTTAGGATGTTAGGAGCATGCTAGAGTAATCATGGATGATATCTAGTATGTTGGATTGTGATGATTGGGTCATATTATTAGTTGATGAAACTATGGGAACATATAGGTTTTCTTGGAAAATATGCAAGTGTACAGGTCATGTGACATGATGAATTGTGATTCTTGATTGTTGTAATGTTTATGTCTTGGTAGTATGAATTACATGTGGGATATTGATGATGGGTATCATGCACGCGTGCGAATCTGAGGCCCTTACTTGCTAGGATTGGCAGGGTTTAGGGTGTGTAGCCGTGAGTGGCTTCACATGGCACGTTGTGAGTGACTAAACTCAATGTGTATTATAGCGGAATCAAATTGTGAACCTGTGTTGTATGATGAATTGGATTGCGTGCATTGTATGATAACCTGGGTTAGCATGAAAAGCATGATATGACTTAAGTGTTGCAATGTGGTTTTTGGGAATAACTTGTATAGTAGTTTGTGATAGTGTGATGATTTATTAGTTGCTATACTTGATCAAACAAGAACCTAACTTGACATGTCACCAACGGGTCAAATGGGTCAACTAGGTCAAATGAGACTTGTTTTCCAAAACCTTAGGTCAATGTGTTTATTGAGCACTTAGGGTTGTTAAGCTTTCTATGTACACGTACTTATGCACTTACGTGTTCTAGGTAACCTTTGAAGGGTTGTCTTCCCACTCGTCGTAGCTTTTGTTATCCTTTGTTTGCGCATCAGGTGAGTTCAATGCCCCACTTTTATTTACTCTCTTTTGGGAGGAGAAAGCATACACTATTTTAAAACGCTTTGCTATTATAACATGTGTTTAGTAAGACATAGTGTGATATACCATTGAAAGCCCTCACACTTTCGGATCGTTAATTAAGGAATCTAGCGCGAAATCTTGGGTAGTACTACTGGGTCTGACAAGCCCCACCCGTAAGATTGGAGGTCTAGCGGGGTGCAATATGTCCAAAACAACTAATAACGTCACGACGTGGCATGTCATGGTGGGAGGCAACAGACAAACATAGTCAGCTTCGATCATGAAATCACTATTGTTATTTACTAATGAAATTAGACTAGCTATCTATTTCAATGCACTTGTTTATAGTTTACTAACGCAACTGTTTATGATTGATTACAAACTCTTGAACTCACCAACCGTCGTGTTGACACTTTAGTATGCTTTTTTCAGGTAGATACTAGCAGCTTGCCATAGGAGCACGCACGAGTCATGCATTCCTTGAACAAACATTATACTGTTTTGTCATATTGAATACTTTTATACTTTGGTTTGGGCGCGTGTTTTGCATAGTTTTATTTGTTACTATATGTTTGAAATGTTTACAAAATGCTTCCGTAAATGTTTCGCTTCCGCAAATGTTTTAAAGATTCAAACTCTAAAATATTTTAAATGTTGCATATAGTGTCGTTTTGAGTAACTAATGACTGAGATCCTGGTTTGTTCACACGCCTCGTGGTAAAACCCCACACGTGGAATTTAAGAGTGTGACAGATTGGTATCAGAGCCATTGGTTATAGGGAACTAGGTTGCATACACACTAGTCTATAACCGCATAGTTTGTTAGTTACTCGTTACTTATCCCTTACTGTATACTTATTGGCATACACATCATGTACCCTGTAGCATGGCATCATCTTCACGGGATCTATGTAAGAGACCTGCACGTTCTGAATCACCTCCTCCTCCTCCTGTACCCAATAGAGGACCTGAGTGGCCCCGACACCCTTATCCTCCCAAGGAGATAGACTGGGATTAACCATTCACACTACCCGAACGCTATGCACCACTAGATTGGGGTTACTATCCCACCTACGTAAACCGCATGCTTTGTAGGGAGCTTTTTCCTAAGCCCCCGCCCACTAGACCAAGGACTAGGTCTACCTCTGAGTTACCTACACCTACCCTCCCTTCGTTACCACATTCTAGCGAGCTGGTGATTGAGGCGTTAGTTGCTGCCCTGGACACGGAGAAACAATGCACGAATGAGCTAAACGAAGTGGTCGGCTCTTTACGACATGAACTATGTGAGACTAGGATGATCGTAGAAGAATTGATGGATCTGCAATTGAAGTGCTATAACCATTAGCGCTCCTTAACTGATCATGTAGCTCAGGCGATCCACCGCTCCGATGCTAGGGATAATACCATCCACGATCATAGGGTAAGACTTGGTGATCTAGAAGCTCAGCTCAATTCGCCGCGATGCATATTTTCGCAGAACCCGGCGAGGAACCTAAAGAGGACCCCGAGGAAGAACTAGAGGAAGCCTCGGAAGAAGAAGAACCAGAAGAGATGGAAGAGGACAGTGATGGATCAGATGTACTAGACTGACTTCCGTATTCATCTGACTTGGACTACATAGTGTTTTTTAAAAAAAATACCTTTGTGGGAAGGGTTGTTTCCCACCCAACCGAAAAACTAAATTTTTTGACATCGATGGAATATTTTGTGAATTACCTACAATCTATTTATCTTTGGTTTTTATTTTGGTTATAAATGTTGTGGGTGATGAATTTTTTATCATTTTTACTATTTTCTATGCTTCAATGAGATAAATATGTTAGATGTTACTCATTACTATGTTTGTGCATGTAAAGTGAAAATGGAAGGTGAAGGCAGAGGACGTGGCAGAGGACGTGGCTCAGGACGCGGATGTGGCGCAGGACGTGGATGTGGCGCAGGACGTGGACGTGGAGTGGCGATAGTGAATATGAGTCCTGCTAAATTGGCTGCCTTGATTAATGAACATGTACAGGCGGCAGTGGCTGTTGCACAAGCTGGACAGCCAGCTGGTAAATGATACAAGTGGTTTAACAAATACCCTAGTTGCTTGTTTAAGCTGCTCAACTAATGTTTTGGTTTGTTGGCATAGGACCCCTACCATGTACCTACAAATCCTTCATGGATTGTAAGCCTCATACCTACGGTGGAACTGAAGGAGTTGTGGGATTGGTGCAGTGGTTTGAGAAGACCGAATCAGTCTTCGCAAAATGTAATTGCCCGCCAGCCGATCAAGTGAAGTACGCTGCTGGAACCCTTGAAGGCGCAACACTCTCCTGGTGGAATGCCTAGGTGCAAATGCTAGGTCAGGTGATGGCTATTGACCTACCTTGGGAAGAGTTTAAGGTGATGATGACTGAGGAGTATTGCTCCCGAGATGAAGTGCAAAAGCTAGAAGTTGAGTTCTGGAAACTCAAGATGCAAGGTTCTGAGATTGAGGCCTATACTACCCTGTCTCATGAGTTGGCAACTCTGTGCCTTTGAATGGTGAATGAGATGCATAAGCGAATCGAGCTTTATTTACGTGGGTTGGTTCCTGAGATTCAGAGTATGGTGACAGCCTTCAACCCTGCTACCATACAACAGGCTATTAGGTTAGCTCACAGGCTGACCAATCAGGCTGTAGAACAAGGGAAGTTACCCAAGTAGGGCGTGGTGGCTGGTGTACCCGACAATAAGCGCAAGTGGGAACCCACTAGTAATAAAGGATCATCATCAAACAATCAGGTTCAGCAGCAACAACAGATAAGATTTGATAACAATCACAACTTCAATCAAGAATCCTCATTAGCACAGGCGCAATGAGGATACGTTGGTAAGTATCCCAAATGCAATCGATGTAACTACCACCACACTGGCAGGTGTGACAAATTTTGATGCCAGCGTTGTGGTAAGGCTGGACACGCGGCAAAGGATTGCTGTGGTGAGTTGATGAAGAAGACTCAACAACCTCAAGAAACACCAAAAGGTTGTTTCGAATGTGGAAAGGAAGGACACTACAAGAGGAATTGTCCTTAGTTGAAGAAAAATGGGAATGGTGCTGGTAATGGTGGAAACAACAACAAAAATGGCAATGGTGACAATAACGGTGGCAACCATAGAGGAGCTAAAGGGAGAGCCTTTGTCTTGGGTTCAGGTGAGGCTCTAACGACCCTACTACGGTTACTGGTAAATTTCCTGTTAATGGTCGTTTTGCTACTGTATTGTTTGACACTGGAGCTGATAGAAGTTTTATCTCTACTAAGTTTAGTAGTCTCTTAAGTGATATACCTTCTATGTTGGAATCTAGATATATCGTAGAATTAGCTGATGGTAAGCAAATCCACATGACACATATCCTTGAGGGTTGCAAGATAGAACTTGCTGGTCGTACCTTTGACATCGACCTCATGCTTGTTACGCTTGGGAGTTTTGATGTAGTAGTAGGCATGGATTGGCTTTCCGACAAGTAGGCGGAAGTCATATGTCGTGAGAAAATTATATGAATTCTTGTTGGTGGAGAAATTCTCTCGGTCAGAGGCGAGAGGTGTGGTGCAGTGATAGGCAGCATATCATATATGAAAGCACAAAAGTTGTTACGCAAAGGTCGCTTGGCTATATTAGCCCTTGTAACTGACAAGCAACAGGAGGAAAGGAAGATAGAGAATATTCTGGTAGTTCATGACTTTCCAGAGGTGTTTTCAAAGAATCTGTCTAAACTACCACCTCATCGTCAAGTTGAGTTTCAAATTGACTTAACCCCCGGAGCAGCTCCGATTGCTAGAGCACCTTACCGGTTAGCTCCAAATGAACTGCAGGAACTATCTGCACAACTTCAAGAGTTGTTGGATAAAGGGTTTATTTGGCCGAGCTTATCACCATGGGGAGCCCCTGTTCTTTTGTCAAGAAGAAGGATGGCACATTGTGAATGTGCATCGACTATAGAGAATTGAACAAAGTTACAGTCAAGAATCGATACCCTTTGCCTCGTATAGATGATTTGTTTGATCAACTTCAAGGATCAAGCTATTACTCTAAGATTGATTTGAGGTCTGGGTATCTTCAACTGAGAGTTTGAGAGGAAGACATATTGAAGACTGCATTCCGTACGCTTTATGGTCATTTTGAGTTCTTGGTCATGCCATTTGGGTTGAAAAATACACCAGTAGTGTTCATGGATCTCATGAATCATGTGTGCAAACCCTATCTCGATCAGTTTGTTATCGTGTTTATCGGTGACATATTGATCTATTTTAGGACCAAGTTTTCAAAGTGTGATTTCTGGATATGCAAAGTACAATTTTTGGGTCACATTGTTAACGATAAAGGAATACATGTTGATCCTGCAGAGATTGAAGCGATAAAGAATTGGTCGGTTCCTAAGACGCCTAGTGAGATACAGAAAAATTTGGACTGGCAGGATATTATCGGCGTTTCATTGAGGGATTCTCTAAGATCACTCAACCTCTCACAGCCTTGATTCATAAGGGAACAACGTATAAATGGAGTGAGAGCCAAGAGTCCTCTTTTCAGTTGTTGAAACAGAGTGTAGCGCATCGATATTGGTATTACCGGAGGGAAGTGATGACTTTGTGGTCTATTGTGATGCTTCTATCCAAGGACTTGGTTGTGTCTTGATGCAACGTGATAAGGTGATAGCCTACGCTTCGAGACAACTAAAAACACACGAGAAGAACTACACCATCCATGACTTGGAGCTGGGTGCGGTAGTTTTTTTCTTGAAGATCTGGAGATATTACTTGTACGACACCAAGTGCACTATCTACACTGATCACAAGAGTCTTCAGCATATCTTTGAGTAGAAGGAGCTGAACATGAGGTAGCAATGCTGGGTGGAATTGTTGAACGATTATGATTGTGCTATCAAATATCACTCGGGAAAGGCGAATGTAGTCGATGATGTGCTGAGTAGAAAGGAAACTGCTAAGCCCCGACGAGTGCGAGCTTTGCAACTTACGATTAGCACTCACTTGCCGGAACAAATCTGGGAAGCTTAGATAGAAGCTTTGAAAGTGAAAAACATTGGATCTGAATCTTTACATGGAATGGACAAACAGTTTGAAGTGAAAGCGGATGGAATTCGTTACTTCATGGACAGACTCTGGGTGCCCTTGAATGGAAATCTAAGGGACTTGGTTATGTGTGAGGCACACAAGTCTAAGTACTCTATACATCCTAGTTCTGACAAGATGTATCATGACTTGAAGGCGCACTATTGGTGGCCTAATATGAAGGCTGACGTAGCTACGTATGTGAGCAAGTGCTTAACCTGTTCTAAGGTTAAAGTTGAGTATCAGAAGCCATCTGGGTTACTACAACAATCTGAGATTCCTTTGTGGAAGTGGGAATATATTTCTATGGATTTCATTACTAAATTACCCCGGACCCCTACTGGTGTGACACGATATGGTTGATCGTAGACCTATTGACTAAGTCTGCTCACTTCATGGCAATCAAGGAAACTGATAAAATGGACAAGTTAACTCAAATTTATTTGAAGAAGGTAGTTTCGAAACATGGTGTATCGATCTCAATTATTTCTGACCATGATGCTCGTTTGACATCACATTTCTGGCAGTCGTTACAGAAATCCTTAGGTAAGCGCCTGGATATGAGCACTACTTATCATTCGCAAACAGATGGGCAAAGAGAACGTACGATTCAAACATTGGAGGACATGTTGCGCCCTTGTGTGATTGATTTCGGGAATAACTGGGAAGTTTACCTACCGTTGGTGGAATTTTCTTACAACAATAGTTATCACACCAGCATTAAGGCAGCACCATTTGAGGCATTGTATGGATGAAAGTGTAGATTACCGGTTTGTTGGGCGGAAATTGGTGATAGACAGTTAACAGGCCCTGAGTTGGTGCACGAGACTACCAAGAAGATCGTACAGATAAGAAACCGTATGGCTGCAGCACGTGACCGCCAGAAGAGCTATGCAGACAAGCAACAGAAACCTTCGTAGTTTTAGGTCGGCGACAAAGCTTTGCTGAAAGCGTCACTGTGGAAAGGTGTTCTTCGATTCGGCAAAAGGGGCAAGCTAAATCCGAGATACATTGTACCATTTGAGATTCTGGAAAGAATAGGCCCAGTGGCATATCGATTGGACCTACCTGACTCGTTAAGTGGAGTTCACAATGTATTTTATGTCTCTAATTTGAAAAAGTGTTTATCTGACGAGACGATGGTTGTACTACTTGAGAAAGTGCAAGTAGATGAACAACTGTGATTCATTAAAGAACCAGTTGAGGTGATGGACAGTGAAGTCAAGACCCTTAAGCAAAGCAAGACACCTATATTCAAAGTTCATTGGAACTCGAGACGTGGACCGGAATTCACGTGGGAACGTGAGGATCAGATGAAGCATAAGTATCCTCATCTGTTCGAAACGACGACGCTAGCCGGCGAAGGTAATAATTAAATTTAGGGACGAAATTTCTTTCAACATGGGGATGATGTGACAACCCACCCAAAACTCACCCGATTTCTTTGTGCCAATGCAGTAGACCAGTGATGTAACAAAACCATGTAACGTGATTTTCGGGACGAAAATTCTTTCAACATGGGGATAATGTGACATTCGATAATTTTCCGTTACCAATCTCCGCTAGTTCCGTTAGGTCTTGCATACACGTGTCGTGAGCACAAACTAGTTTTCGTTGAACGTTGGTGACTTAATAATATTTAACAATGGTTACTAGATAATGACTTGATTAATAATGTTGATTATTAATTTGTAGTTATGTGATTTGTGAATTCTAGGTATTATTTGTGAATTTTAACTTGTAACGTGACAACATGTTATATTGGATTCGTGTGTTTTGTTGCTAGCTAAAAATATATGATTATTATTGTTGAGTAATAATATATGAGTTTTGTAGTTAGAAGTTGTTAAAAATGTTAAAAAGAGTAAGTTTATTTATAAAATATAATCAAGGAGGGTTTAATTGTAAAAATTGTAATTACCAAAAATTAACAAAATTAAACCCTAAATCCCCTTCCAAACCCCCCATTGCGGCCGAGACCTCAAACACACACATACACAATTCGATTTTGACCAACAACAACAATCATTCATCGATTTTGATTAGTTCCAAGTGATTCTAACGTGTAGCAAGTGCCAATTCTTGATTCCTACGCGATTAAAGGTTAGATTTTGATTGAGTTTTTATAGTTTTTGATGCTTGAAGAACCCTAGTTTGATTTTCATAGAAAAAGCCAAAATTGATGATGGTTTGATGATGATATGATGTTAGTTATGTTGTATGAATGTTAATCTATGTAGATTATGCAAGAAATCCATGATTTTGTTATCTAATTCATACATTGCCGAAATTGGAAACTTTTCTTCATGAGAATTCATGTTCTGATGAATTGTTGATGTTAAATGGGTGATTATGATTGCTATGAACTAGATTAGGGATGTTGGTGATGAATTTGGGATTGAAATTGTTGAACATATAGATTTTGGATGCCACTTTCCCAAAAGGGAAACTATATTTATATGAAATGTGTGATTTTGTGTTTTGATCATGTTTAGGATGTTAGGAGCATGCTAGAGCGATCATGGATGATATCTAGTATGTTGGATTATGATGATTGGGTCATATTGTTAGTTGATGAAACTATGGGAACATATAGGTTTTCTTGGAAAATATGCAAATGTACAGGTCATGTGACATGATGAATTGTGATTGTTGATTATTGTAATGTTGATGTCTTGGTAGTATGAATTACATGTGGAATATTGATGATGGGTATCATACACGCGTACGAATCTGAGGCCCCTACTTGGTAGGATTGGCAGGGTTTAGGGTGTGTAGCCGTGAGTGGCTTCACATGGCACGTTGTGAGTGACTAAACTCAATGTGTATTATAGAGGAATCTAATTATGAACCTGTGTTGTATGATGAATTGGATTGCATGCATTGTATGATAACCTAGGTTAGCATGAAAAGCATGATATGACTTAAGTGTTGCAATGTGGTTTATGGGAATAACTTGTATAGTAGTCTGTGATAGTGTGATGATTTATTAGTTGCTATACTTGATCAAACAAGAACCTAACTTGACATGTCACCAATGGGTCAAATGGGTCAACTAGGTCAAATGAGACTTGTTTTCCAAAACCTTGAGTCAATGTGTTTATTGAGCACTTAGGGTTGTTAAGCTTTCTATGTACACGTACTTATGTACTTGCGTGTTCTAGGTGACCTTTGAAGGGTTGTCTTCCCACTCATCGTAGCTTTTGTTATCGTTTGTTTGCGCGTCAGGTGAGTTCAATGCCCCACTTTTATTTACTCTCTTTTTGGAGGAGAAAGCATACACTATTTTAAAACGCTTTGCTATTATAACATGTGTTTTGTAAGACATAGTGTGATATACCATTGAAAGCCCTCACACTTTCGGATCGTTAATTGAGGAATCTAGCGGGAAATCTTGGGTAGTACTACTGGTCTGACAAGCCCCACCCGTAAGATTGGAGGTCAAGCGGGGTGCAATATTGTCCAAAACAACTAATAACGTCACGACCTGGTATGTCATGGTGGGAGGCAACAGACAAACATAGTCAGCTTCGATCATGAAATCACTATTGTTATTTACTAATGAAATTAGACTAGCTATCTATTTCAATGCACTTGTTTATATTTTACTAACGCAACTATTTATGATTGATTACAAACTCTTGAACTCACCAACCGTCGTGTTGACACTTTAGTATGCTTTTCTCAGGTCAATACTAGCAGCTTGCCATAGGAGCACGCACGAGTCATGCATTCCTTGAACAAGCATTATACTGTTTTGTCATATTGAATACTTTTACACTTTGGTTTGGGAGCATGTTTTGCACAGTTTCATTTGTTCCTATATGTTTGAAATTTTTACAAAATGCTTTCGCAAATATTTTGCTTCCGTAAATGTTTTAAAGATTCAAACTCTAAAATATTTTAAATGTTGCATATAGTGTCATTCTGAGTAACTGATGACTGAGATCCTTGTTTGTTCACACGCCTCTTGGTAAAACCCCGCACGTGGAATTTGAGGGTGTGACACTAACTGGATCAGAAACATGATTTAGAGACAGAGTAAATTCAACTTCAAGGACTTTAAGACTGCGAAATCCAAAGTCAATGAGGATGAGACTCGTATTGATCCAAACACTAATAAGCCTATGAAGATACAAGTTTACAAGCATCCAAAATATGCACGGAAGATTCCTATTCACGCTCTTGTACCAGTTAACAGCTTAGCCAAGTTCATGTGGTGGGGTTGTGAAAAGTAAACTGGGCATGCAATTATTCATTTTGTGGACAAGGATTACCGTATCATCGACCCTGTGGATCTTCTGAAGTTTGGAAGAGACGATTTGATGAAGTTGCAGGCTTGTCAGATTGCAGCTGATGAATTAGTTCATCTTTTAGCAGCACAGTACGGTTGGTTGATTCCGATGGCCCTGGACAACAAGATGTATGCTTATGGGGGTAGTTATAAAGTTGCAAACCTGGACTTTTGAAGATTTGATTCACCAAGCTTAGGGGGAGATTGTTGGAATTGAACCTAGAGGCTCAAGAAATCAAACAAAGATATTGAAGATCAACAAGTCTCGTGAGAACTTTTGATCCGTGCGAGAACTTACTTCTTTCCCGAGACGTTTTTAGTTTAGTATAAACAGTTTGCTTTTGATGTAATTAAGTAGATTTCCTGATTTGTGCAAACTTTATGTACTTTTGAATTAGAAAGCAATATAATTTAAAGTTTATTTACATGTGTTGCTTGAATCTTCTTCATCTCATTCCGTGAACGATTACATTCCGCATTCTCCTCACAAGATCGATCTATATTGAATAATAAAGGTCCTTACAAAACCGTAACCAAAGGAGTATAAATCAAAATCTACAAAATCATATGTAAAGATGACAACTTTATCTATCAAAATGGTTTATAACACCCAAATAACATAGATCTAGCTTAGATATATCATAATACATGTAAAATTTGGTCATTTTCTTAAACTTTCAACTTCCTCACTCTAGAACTGTAGCTTTCTCTCTCTAGCCTTCAATGCTCACAAGAAACATACATGGCGGCAACACATTTATATTTATAGGGGTTCTAGGGTGTTGAACTTTTATTTGTTCACCTTTAGTCCATACTTTCCTTCTAAAACCCTAAACTATCCCATTTTACTTTTTTTAACCGGGTTTTGTAAAAATCAGGGTGTTACAAGTGTATCCCCTTTATTTTAGGGTTTGTCCTCGAAACCTGTTATGCCTTAAACAACTGTGGATAATGTTGTCTCGTCTTTTCCTCGAACTATTAAGTGGATTCTAAACCCTTTCTATGGTTCCATTATACTCGGACAAGTGGAATTAATTACTTTATTCCTTAGTTACTTTTCCTTTCTATCTATAATCCACATAAATTAACTTGTCATCAATTTCCATATCCTTAATTGGAACATGAACATCCTTGTCAGCTAAACACTTACGCAGATGCGATACATGGATAGTGGAGTGAGTTCTACTTAACTCATTTTGTAAATCCAATTTGTATGCCACCTTGCCCACTCGATTTATTATCTTGATTGGCCTAATAAACTTGGAACTTAGCTTTTCTTGTTTCTTAAATAAAATGTTTCATGGAAAATCCTTTAGCATCACTTTATCACCAACATCAAACTATATTAGTCTTTGTCGTTTATCTACATACGACTTCTACTATCTTTGGCAGGGTTCATGTAAGCTCTGATCCTTTTTTATACTTCTGACCTTAAAGAATCTCATACAGGGGCATACCTATACTAGTATGGTAGTTTTTACTGTATAAGAATTCTACTAATGGTAGATGACTATCCCAACTCCTACCAAAATCTATAACACATACCTCAAGCATGTCCTTTAAAATTTGAATAGTTCTTTTAGACTGGCCATCCATCTACGGGTGGTATGTTGTATTGATGTGCAATTTCTTTCCAATAGCATTGTTGAACTTCTTGCAAAACATAGATGTAAATTGTGGGTCTCTGTTAGAAATGATCAGCACTGGTACACCATGACGAGAAACTATCTCCGTAATGAATAGCGCAAGTAACCGGTTCGAGTTATATGTCTCTCAGATTGGTAAGAAATGAGTACTCTTCGTCAGTCTATCAGTTGTATCCCATATGACATCATAACCTTTAGCTGTATATAGTAGCTTTATTGTGACGTTTAGAGTAATGTGCTCCTATTTCCTTTATTGAATTTCCAAAGGTTGGATATTCCCTTGTGCTTTCTGATGTTATGCTTTAACTTGAAGATAGATTAATCACGTCTTTACATACCGATCTACATCAGCTTTCATCCCCGGCGACCAATAAATAGCCTCTAGAATTTGGTACGTGTTGGTGGTTTCTCAATGAATCTAGTAGCAGGTCTTGTGTGCTTCGTCTAAGGCTTTCATTCGTAGATCTTTATAACGAGGAATTCACATACGCCCGAATATGGTTTTGGCACTATCAATGTTTTCTTCTATATTCACGACATGTCCTTTCATCCTTTCCTTATTCACCTAATTTTTCCTTATTCACCTGATTGGGCTTTAGAGCTTCCATATGTGCTTCACATACTTGCTTTATGACGTTAGAAATCACTATCTACTTGTAAGATCTCACCTGAATAGTTTCATGACTCTCTTTGCGGTTTAAGGTAACAACCAACATATTAGCTTTACTCGGATGATATTGAATATCATTGTCATAATCTTTTATTAGCTCCATCCATTGTCTTTGTCTTGCATTGAGGTCCTTTTGCTAGAAGAAATACTTTAGCCTTTTATGATATGTGACGATCGTACACTTAACACCATACAGATAATGTCTCAATATTTTTAATACAAAAACAATAGTTTCGAGCTCCAAATCATGGGCAGGGTAATTCACTTCATGAATCATTAGTTTTCGAGAACCTTAAGCTATTAGTTTACCTTGTTGCATTAGAACGCACACTAACCCTTGATAAGAAGCATTCGAGTAGACTACCAAGTCTTTATTTCCGTCCAGCAAAGACAACACTAGAGCCTTTTCCAACCTATTCTTCAATTCTTGGAATACATTCTCTTGACTAGCGCTCCTTTCAAACTTCGTATCTTTCCTTGTCAACGTTGTTACGGGCAAAGAGATATTGGAAACATCGTGATTCAACCTCCTATAGTAACATGAAAATCTGAGGAAGCTTTGGAATTTTGATGGCATCTTTGGCGAGCTCCATTGCATAACAACTTCCACTTTAACATGATCCACCATGATCCCATCTAGGTTAATTACATGACCCAAATGCTGTACTTCGCATAATCAAAATGCGCACTTGGAGTACTTTGCATACAACTTCCCCGTCCTTAGGGTTTCTAACACTTCACGGATGTGATAAGCATGGTCTCCCTCATTCTTTGAGCAAATGAACATATCATTGATAAACACTATCACTAATCTATCAAGCATCGAACTGACAGACCCTGTTTATCAAGTCCATAAACACCATGGGAGCATTTGTAAGACCAAATGACATCACAAGGAACTCATAATGTCAATATCATGTTTGAAATGTCATCTTTGGTATATCATACTCTTTAATCTTTAGCTAATGATAACCCGACCTAAAATCGATCCTTGATTACCAACTTGCACCGTGTAGCTGGTCGTACAGATCATCAATCCAAGGCAACAGGTACTTATTCTTCACTGTCAATTTGTTTAGTTGCTTGTAATCTATACACATTCACATGCTTTTATCTTTCTTTTTTATAAACAACACTGAAGCACCCCATATAGAAAATGCTTGATCTAATGAATACTGTATCAAGAAGGTCTTGTAGTACAGGAAGGTCCTAAGGGATCACATGTCATTCATATTTGACTGGCCTAATGGTATGCTGCTTTGGCTACACGCTGAGCTCTTGGCATAAGGTCATTCTAAAACTCTATCTCCAGGTTGGTTGGTACTACAAGATGGTCCTAAGGGCACACATAAAGGAAAAGATACACCACAAGTAGATCTATTAGCTATAACGATTTAGCTTTAGCATATTTCACATACACTAGATAAACTACACACCCTCACCTTATGAACGCTTTTTGCTTTATTATAGAAATCATCTTTTAAACTATGCAGACTTTTTCACCGTAAACCATGAGTGGACTACTGTCAGGTGTTATCAAATGAATCATCTTCCCCCGACATAAAATGTTAGAAGCACAAGTGGCCAATGATACCCATAACCACATCAAATCCTAGTAAGGTCATAATATGCAACCTAGCAGGAACATCTATGACCTTCCAGTTCTATACTATAGTCATCTATTGTCTTTGTTATCCTGGTTGTCTTACCAATAGCAATCTGTACCTCAAGAGCATCATTTATCTCTTTACCATTACGATTAAACACTTTATAAAATGAAGAGGCTATGAAACTCCTACTTACACTAGAATTAAATAAAATAAAATGAAGCATATCACTGACCAAGAACATACCTGACACAACATCTGGCTGGCTCTTGGTTTCCTCTCTTGTTATTGTGAAAGCCCTAGCTTTTGCTTTCCCTTTATCACAAGCTTTTTATTAATTTTTCTTCTCACCACGTGCGCCACTAGGCTTTGCTTTCCTATAATCACAAATAAAGTGCCGAGTGTCTCCATAATTGTAGCACTTCCCTATCCCCAGACAATCCTTAGATAAATGTCTCATCTTTCCACAGCGTTAACATAAATTTGTGCCAACATCGCACTCACCATCATTCTTCCATCCACATTTCCGACAATCACCTGTATTCTCTAGCTTCACCTTCTTGAACTTTGATTCAGACTTACTCTCACTGGTTTTCTTGACTCTGTTTACCTAATTCTTCTTTGGCTCTACCTCCTCAGACCCATCCATGACATCATCATACACAATCCCGCTCAGCTCAACCAAAGACTCTAAGGTCTTTAGGTTGCTTGCCTTGACATAAGTGCAAAACTTAGAAAGCACCCCTGTGTGTAGCATTTCATCCTTCTGTCTTCATTGCTGACGAGATAAGGGACCAGTCTTACCATCTTGTTAAATGGGGAGGTGTAATCCTTATGTGTTATCTTTCTAACCTTCAAATTTAGAAACTCTTTCTCAACTCTAACTAACTCATTCTGAGGGAAAATCCTCTTGATCATAAGCTTCATCTGTTGAGATGACTTCATCTTCTTGATTGTACCATCACCCTTGGTCTGTTTAATTGTAACCTACTAGTGAAGGGCTTTAGACATAAAGGAGTGTGTAGAAAACTTCATCGGCTTGATCCTCTCGGCATTTCAGCATTCACTAATCTCTATCACAACTTTCATATTTGAGACCCATCAAGAAGTTGAAATGGAATCTTTATTCCCATCAAAAGAAGGAGGATTGCACCCTTTTAAGGCTTTGTAGTCACAACCTTTAGCGAGCACTGCTACTACACCTTTATCATTATTTTTCTCCTCTTTTCCTTCATCCTCATCCTTGTCTTCCTGAGTAACAACTTTCCTTTCAGTCTTCCGGTCCTTTTCGATCTCCTTAAAGATCTCAGTCATAATAAAGGGTATTATAGTCTGTTGGACCTCCTTCGCCTCATTGACAAAGGCTCCTAAACCCTAAATGCTCAGTCCTTGTTGCTTTAGCTTGGCTTCTAAATACTAGTCTCTTTCCAGCTTTGCCACCATGTGCACCACCATAAGTACCACCTTTTGTACCACCTCGGGTACTCTATCTTCCGACCATATCTTTGTTCGTATAAGGTTTAGAACACCAACGTTGTCATTCAAGGTACTAGTTCAGATCATGATAAGTAATCTTAGTTCTTGATAATCTAGTATAGGTTGGACTCACTATAGTTGATAGGTTTATTTTGATTTGTAATAGGATAAATGATAGTTTTCTCTTGTATTTTGTAATTTTTATGTACTTTTGTGTTCCAACGAAACTACGGGGGAAACTATAGTTTCGCCCAGAGTAAGTTGTTTCTGATCACCCCGCGAAACTGTAGTTCGCTGCCGGGTGAATCTAGTAGATAGTTAGGCAGTTTTGCTAGTCAGCGAAACTACCAGCGAATCTAGGGTTGCTTATATATTGTAATTTTTCTATCTTTGTAAGCAACTTTTGGCAAAAACCCTAATACGAAATATCATTGTTGCAATTGTGTGTGTGTGGATGGAAGCTTATTATCATTATCATTGAGCCTTTTGGTTGATTA
Organism: Flaveria sonorensis; assembly: GCA_025506505.1. Lineage (NCBI taxonomy): Eukaryota > Viridiplantae > Streptophyta > Magnoliopsida > Asterales > Asteraceae > Flaveria > Flaveria sonorensis. The sequence continues at coordinate 71,692,796 of CM046433.1, read as the reverse complement.
TTATTGTTTAGATTAAAAATAGCTCATTGTGTTATTGAGTTTATTGTGTTAAATCAGTGGGAAATATTTTTATACATCAAGTGCACTGTTGAATCGATCATCAGGACCAACAATATAGTATCAGAGCCATTGTGCTCTTGATTAGTTGGTTTTTATGCTCCATTGAAGACTAGTTACTGTTCAATCGATTTTGACTACTGATTTGGGTGTTTTTGTTATGGAAATTGATCGAGGATTGTACGTTTTGAATGTGCGAAGCTACTGTAATCATCATATTTCAAATTTGTTGTGTTTTGAATGAGATAGGGTTGATTTTGTTCTGAAAAGGCTTTTCAGATTCATCGGGCGAATTTACAATTCGTCCGGCGAATTTACCAGCGAATCTAAGGATTTGGTGATTTTCAATTCAGGTCTTATTGTCAGCAAAAGTAGCCCACTTTTGAATGAAAGTTCAACTTCCTGCTAGTCATTACAAGCGAAAGTGCTGGCAAATTCAATTTAGAATGAAAGTTCTACTAGTCTCAGCGAAAGTATCACGGAAACTAGAGTTTTCTATCATTGGTTCGGGCGAAACTGCTGCTTGTTTGCCAGCGAATCTAGGAGCGAATTTGTTAGCGAAGTTGCCAACGATTCTACAAGCGAATTTACCAGCGAAACTACCTTTTGTCAGCAAAACTATCTCCTTTTAGCAAATTATGTCCACCAATATCACCGTATCTGACTTGGAGAGTGTTGCTCCTAATAGGCCATCGAGGCTTATAAATGGTGATAACTTTGAGGACTGGAAAAGATGTTTGAAATCTTTCTTTTACTACACTAATCATAATCAATGGGAATCAATTGTAAATGGTCCTCACACTTCAACTGTCACTATCGGTCAAGTTACTTCACCAAACACCGATCCATCTACCTTCACTGAAAGAGATCTCAAGCTAATTGATCGTGATCAAAAGGCTTTTAGAGCTTTAACTCTCTGCTTATCCCAAGATATCTATAACCGCTTTGCTGAACACAAGAATGCAAAATCTTTGTATGACTCCTTGTGTGAATTCTATGATGGAAATGAGGATCTGAGGAAAGACAGGAAAGCTCAAGCTGAAAAGGAGTTTAATTCATTTGTAGGTCACAAAAATGAAAGCCTTACTGACATAACAAATCGATTTTTGTCCATCTCAAGCACCTTAAAGAAATATGATAAGCAGTTGGGAAATCATGAATAAGTCTCTAAACTCTTGGACTCACTCCCACCTCAATGGAGCCTGCAAGTTAGGATGTTGAAGCAGGAAAGAAACTTTGCTGATTACAAACTTATGGATGTAATCAACAAATTGAAATCTATTGATTTGGATTTAAAAAGGAGAGAATACAATCAATCCATGATGCCAGCCACTGTATATCCACAAAATGCTGCATTAATGTCATCCGCTGCAAACTCGTCTATGTATGGTTCAGCTTATGGTTGTTCTACAGGATTTGGTGCTTTAAATATGTCCAGTGGGGGGTCTACAGGTATTGGTTCAAGCTCAAAGCCATCTGTCACTGCTCAGATTCCATCAGATACTATGGCATTATTTGGGATGTTTGTGCATAGTTATGAGGCTCTAGTTGCTGGGGAGTTAAAGGGAAAAGGAATGACTGTTGAAGACATGTATCAAGTCGATCCAGATGACTTAGAAGAAACAGACATCCAATGGCAAATGGCCATGCTCACACTATGTGCAAGAAGATTCATGGAACGAACTGGTAGAATGAGCTTCAGAAATCAGAATCAGAATTCTAAGCTTGGTTTTGATAAGTCGAAATTAAGATGCTTCAACTGTAAACATCTGGGGCACTTTAAAAGAGAATGTCCAAATCCTATCATTACTGAACCAGGAACTTCTGGAACTTCTAAAGTTATCCCAATCACTGACAAGGAAGAAGTCAAGTCAAAGAAGGAAACAGCTCTCATCTCAAAGTTTGATTGGAGCGCTGAGATTAAGGAAACTGAAGAAGAAATCAATCATGCACTAGTGGCTGAGTTAGTGAACAGTGATTTGGATTCTATTGACAACCTTAATCCTTTTAGAGAGTTCAAGAGTGAGACTCAAGAGGTCATTGGTGAAAGTAACGAGCAAAGGGTTCAGGTTGAAGAGAAAAAAGTTGAGAAAGCTGAAGTTGAAGAGGGTGGATATGAGAAAGCTGGTGTTGAAGTTGAAAAGAAGGTGACTATTGGTGAAGATTATGAAAAGACGACAAGTGAGTCAAAAGAATAATTGAAAGAGGATAGTGAGGCTGAGAAGAATAGCAGGAAAGCAATGGAGGATGAAGAAGACAAGAAGAATACTCTAATTTATCAGTGTGACAAGGCCCTGGCTGTTGAAAAGGTAGTTATGGGTCTCCCTTATGAGGTAATTCAAGACATGTGCTCTCCTTGCAAAATTCATTTATTTGGGGTTTATAAGGCAAACAGACTGTTATTGGATAATGAAAAAGAATTGAAACAAATTAATAAGGAACTTAAAACAAATGAGTCTAAATATTTTGTTATGTTAAATAAAGCTTTAAAAGAAAATGAACATTTAAAAAGAGATGTAAAGAAATGTTGAAATAAATGCTTTAACTGAACGTGTAGCACTTGTTGTATTAGAAACAAGCAAATTAAAAACCAAAATTGAAAAATGGACAATCTCTGGGATGAAACTTGAGGAGCTTTACATGAATCAAAGGGGGGCTAGAATTAAGACTGGTTTGGGAAGCAAAGAAACCACTCATGTTTATCCTCCACCTAGCACTTATTGTTATTCTCCTATGCCTACACCTCATCCAACTAATGAATTAATTCAAAAAGATACTGCCAGTTTGTATGCAGGTTTAGATGGAGTTAATCATAAGGAGATTCGAGAGGAATATGATTATGGTGCAAGTAGTGGTCTGGGCAGCTCTATTTTTAACATTTCAGATTCCAAAAAGTCTTCCATAGACTATAGTTTAAGTAGATTTGTTTCCCAAACGTCTGTTACAGACAGTAGTTTATGTAGTTCTAGTTCTAGTTCATCTTGTTTAATCTCAGATGTTGATGAATCAAACGATGATGTTTTAAATTCTCTTGTTAATGGTAATGATAATTGTTTAAGTAAAGGTTCAAACAGACATTCTCACCCAAATTATTTTAAAAAATTTCTTTCTCATCCTATCCCATCTTTTACACCAAGTCGGATTTCTAACCCTAAAGATATTGAGACAACTTCCTCAAACGTTAACAATATTAACGAAAATGAACCAGGATTTGCTAAATAAAGGTCACAAAGAAAATACTAAAAGAATCATATAACTTGTGTAGCAATTCAGATTCTTACACGTCTGAATATGAGGAAGAAATCTTAACTGATCAAGCATCTATTTTAAAATGTAATAAGAAAGGTTTAAAGTCTCGATGTTTTAGATGTGGAAAGGATGATCATATTATTAAAACTTGTCCTGCTTTTGTTAATAGAAATATAAATAATAGTTCCTTAGGAAGTAGATTAAATCATTTTGTAAATAATTTCTTTTGTCAAAAGTCTTCTGTTCCAAGACCTAAGTCAATCAAGACTTGGGTCCCAATTTCCAAGTCTTAACAAATTTTTTCTTATGCCAGGAACATTCCAGAAGAGCTGTCAATAGTATTTGGCATGTTGACAGTGGATGTTCAAGGCATATGACCGGGTTGAAGGACTTACTCAAAAATTATCGAATAATTAATGGAGGATATGTTGCTTTTGTTGGAAATAAGAAGGGTGGAAAAATGATTGGTCAGGGAGAAGTCTCAAACGGTTCTTTAACTCTGGGGAAATTTAAATTATGTTCCCGAATCAGCATTCAATCTATTAAGCGTATCACAAATTTGTGATAAATATATACCTGTGTTGTGTATGTCAAATGAATGCTTGTTTCTTAAACCAAAGTTCATTATTCCTGAAGATTTAGTAATCATGCGTGCTCCAAGAAAGAATGATACTTATCTTCTAGATATGGGATCACAAGAGTCTACATCCGCTGTGACATGTCTTCTGTCCAAAGCCTCTTCTTCCGAGTCCCTCTTGTGGCATAGACGATTAGGACATGTTAATTTTAAAAATATAAATAATTTAGTTAAGAAAAATCTTGTGAGGAGACTACCACCAAAAGATTTTTTAGTGGTAGAAAAATGCACGGCTTGTGCTCAAGGAAAACAACACAAAAAGCCACACAAGCTTAAGCTCGAAAACACAATTTCAAAACCCCTCGAATTGTTACATACTGATTTATTTGGTCCTATAAGTGTTAAATCGATTGCTAAGAAATCTTATTGCTTGGTTGTTACAGATGATTATTCCAGATACTCTTGGGTGAGGTTTCTAGCAAGCAAGGGAGATACTGCCGAAGAGCTTCAAAAGCTGATCCTTTCCAATGAGACCGTAAAGAAAAGAAATGTTATAGCCTTCCGAAGTGATAACGGTACTAAACTTAGGAATCATATATTTGACTCATTCTATGCAAGCAAGGGGATTCTGAAACAGTTCAGTGTTGCTAGGACACCTCAACAAAACGGTGTTGCTGAGCGGAAGAATCAGACACTCATCGAAGCAGCAAGAACTATGCTGATTGAGTCAAAGCTTCCAATAATTTTCTGGGATAAAGCTGTCAACTATGCTTCTTATGTACTTAACAGGGTTCTTATTGTGAAAGGCAAAATGAAGACTTCCTATGAGCTTCTTCATAAACGGAAACCCTTGATTAACTTCTTTCGCCCTTTTGGTTTCTCATGTACCTTGCTAAACACTCAAGCTCAGAAGTCAAAGTTTGGTGCAGTTTCTGATGAATGTTTCTTTGTTAGCTATTCTTCCTCACAAAAAGCGTATAGGGTCAACAACAAAAGAACGCGTATTGTGCAGGAATCATTATATGTTGATTGGCAAGAGTCAAATTCTCCTAACATGGGATCTGATCCTGCATGGTTCTATGACTCAAATACTGTCTTCAAATCTTTCAATCTTCCTGTTTTTAATGATGATGTTGTTCCTCAAACCAATATAGAAATCATACCTCCAACTGAACCCCTTCCACCTGCACCTCATCCACAACCACCAATCAACCATCACCCTCAACCTCTATTTGATGTTCCACCTACACCTCCACCACAACCACCTTCTCCTTCACAACCCACTTCCCCATCACAGCCTTCACAACCCACTTCCCTATCACAACCATCACTAACCACCTTCTCATCTTCATCCAATCTGTTAACCCTTAGCACTAATTTTAAAACCTTAAAAGATCACTCACACGATTACATCATTGGTTCCATTACTGATGGAGCGAGGACACGAAGTCAATCTGGATTGATAAATGAATGTCTCTATGCATGTTTCTTGTCTCAAACTGCTAAATGTCTCAGCAGCACTTTAAGACCCAAATTGGGTTGAATCTATGCAAATGGAGCTTCAGCAGTTTAGGAAACTAAAAGTTTGGTAATTAGTTGATCTTCCTCCAAACAAGTTTCCTATTGGTACTAAATGGGTATTCCGAAACAAACCAGATGATCGGGGAGTAATAGTTCGAAACAAATCCAGGTTGGTTGTTCAGGGTTTTGCTCAGGAGGAGGGAATTGACTATACTGAAGTGTTTGCTCCAGTTGCTCGCATTGAAGCCATCAGAATCTTTCTTGCTCATGTGGCTCATAAAAACTTTAAAGTTTTTCAGATGGACGTAAAGTGTGCATTTATCTACGGGAACATTGATAAGGAGATTTATGTTCGTCAACCTCCAGGTTTCGAGGATCTAGATTTTCCAGACAAAGTGTATAAACTTGACAAATCCTTATATGGATTACATCAAATCCCTCGGATCTGGTATGAAACTTTGACACAGTATCTGCTTAGCAAAGGTTTCTCTCATGGTTCGATAGACATGACTCTGTTCAAGAAAGAAGTTGATGGTGAAATGTTGATTGTTCAAGTGTACATTGATGACATCATTTTCGGGTCAACAAATGAGAAACCATGCAGAGAATTTGAAGAGGTCATGAAGGATCGTTTCGAAATGAGCATGATGGGGGGAGTTATGCTTTTTCTTGGGATTACAAGTTGAATAAAAGCAGTCTGGTATTTTGATTCATCAAGAAAAGTACGTTCTGGAGATTCTCAAAAAATTCAAAATGGATGATTCTTCTCCAGAACTTACTCCATTCACTGCTCAGACTTTCTTAACTCCAGATGATAATGGGAAATCCGTGGATGCTCATCGCTATCGTTCTATGATCGGATCCCTTATGTCTCTTACGGCCAGTCGTCCTGATATTACATTCGTTGTGTGCTATTGTGCTCGTTTTCAGGCCAACCCAAAAGAATCTCATGAAAAAGCTGTTAAAAGAATTTTTCGTTACTTAAAGGGTTCCTCCCGTTTGGGTCTTTGGTACTCAAAAGGAGGTAACTTTGACTTACATGCATATTCTAACAGTGATCACGGTGGTTGCAGGGTCAACCGGAAATCCGTCACCGGTGGATGTCAATATCTGGGAGATTGTCTCGTTTCTTGGCAAAGTAAGAAGCAAACTACAGTATCTTTATCTACAGGAGAAGCTGAATATGTTGCTGCCTCCGGTTGCTATTGCCAAGTGCTGTGGATACAACATCAAATGATGGATTATAGGATAAATTTTCTTCATACACTACTTTTCTGTGATAATGAAGCTGCTATTGGGATTGCCAAAAATCCAATTCATCATACTCGTACCAAGCACATTGAAGCGAGAATTCATGCTATCTGGGATGCTCAGGAAAAGGGTTTTATAGATATTATTCTGATTGACACAAAAAATCAATGAGCGGATCTTCTTACAAAAACATTTGATAAACCGCATTTTTATGAATTGATCTCTATATTGGGTCTAATATCTTTAAAAAAATAACCTCTTTTCTTATCATAATGTGTATAGTTCTGTAAATAACTCTTTTTTGTTTATAAACTTTTACTAATAAACTTTTGAGTCCCATATGTCTTCACATCTTTGCTTTGTTTGTATCAACTTACATTAAAAACACAAAAAAATTTAAGAGAAGAAAATTTCTTTTTGTTTCGTGGCTGCTAAAAAGAAATTTCGGGGGAGGATAAAGATTTACTTTTTATCTTTTCAGGACTTTCATGGAAAAGAAGTTTAAAGGAGAATCAATAGCATTATTTGGGATATGCATGATATCAAAGTAAACAATGATCGTGTAGCTTAATTAAAGTCTAAGAACTCGACGACAAGGATTATCCTCATGATATCACAGCCTGCTCAAAGCTACAAGGCATTGTCTAAAATGTGTTGAGAGTTTCAAATCTTTGCTTTGATGCAAAAACAAAATATTATTATAAAATGGGTAACATATCTCGTGCTTATCTCCTCTGCTATGTGTGAACATTGACCTGGAGTGATGATCTCCTCTGTTATACGTGAGTATAGACCTGGAGCTCTCATCAGCACATTCTGATGATCTTCTCTGTTATACGTAAGTATAGACCTGAAGCTCTCATCAGCGAGATAAAATGATCATCTCCTCTGTTATACGTAAGTATAGACCTGGAGCTCTTATCATCTGTCCCCAAAATAAAGACACAACGATTCTTAAAATTAAGAATCATTGTTGAAATATTTAAGATTTCAAGCAAAGTGAATTATATTGCTCAATAAAACATGAAGAACAGGATTAGTACTTTGCTGAATATCTGCGGGAATCAAGTCATCTGAGTTTATCAAATGAATCCAAAACATGATAAAATAGCTGTAGATTACTTGTTGAAAAGAGGAAGGCATGGGTTTAAAAGGACAAACATATCAGCAATCCTGCAAATCTGCAAATCTTTGACTCTCTGGACCAATGTCTTGAAAAAGAAGTTTCTATATCCTTTTACTTTTCTTTCTTATTTGTTTTATTTTTGTTTTATTTTTCTTTTGTGCTGATGTTGTGGGATGAAGGATGTTTTTCATAAAGGTTTTATAAATTCAAAAATTTATTATTTTTATTTTTTATATATATTATTATTATTATTTTTATTTTATTTTGTTTTATTTTATTTTTCTTTAATATTTTTTTAATTTTCTTTTAAGTTTTAGGTTTCAACGAAACTACAGTTTCACTAGCAGTTTCGCCAAGCGAATCTATAGATTCACCCGGCAGTATCGCTGTTCACTGAACACATAATTTCTTTTGTGATGCCGAGCGAAACTATAGTTTCACTACCAGTGAAACTAGGACTTATATACTGCACAGTGTGAAACTCGTTTCACATAATTTTGTGCGAATCTAAACACTAGTTTCTCTGTGAACGAAACTACTTGATTTCATTTGCATGATTTCCGTCGAGTTTGTTCGATTCTAAACTATTTGGTAGGCATTGCGACCCTATTTCTATGGTTTAATCGCATTTTAATCCTTAATCAGTGGTTTTGTATTGATTCGCTGGTTCGAAAGTTCGCCTGATTCGTTCAGCGAATCTACCAAATTTCCAGTGAAACTGAACGAAAGTTCACTGTTGCGAGCGAATCTATCTTGTTATGCTGTCCAAGCATATTTGACAGTTTCACTCGAGCAATGCCAACGAAACTATACATTCGCCCAGCACATAATCTGTTATGTTGGGCTCAGCGAACTTACAACTTCGATGTCGTATGAATCATAATTTTGTCCTCAGCGAAAGTGTAGAATCGCTTAAACTCATGGTCTAGGGCTGAGTTACAACAACTGTTGAGCTTAGTTTTAAACCACACCGATGCTGTCTTGCTGTGCATGGCGAAACTATTATTTTTTTGTTTTTTGTTTTTATTGTGTAATTGTCTTTATGTTATAACTAACTTACCTATGTTTATATTTTACAGTTCACATGGCAAACTTAAACTTCGACGAGAAGACTAATCTTGTGGCATTATTAGACGAAAGCAATCCAAAGACTGTTGGATTCCGAGACCGTCTAAGGTGGTTGAAGCAGTCTCCCATTCACTATGCCATATCTCATTTACCCACGATCTATGACATTCATATAAGAGACTTTTGGGTAAATGCAGAATGTGATCTGGGATCAACTCCACACAGAATTACTTCCAGAGTCCTTGGGGAGGATATAGTTGTTAATGCTGAGACTGTTGCAGGCATTTTGAGGTTAGAAGAAGACTATGGTGATGAGGTTGTCATGACAGATGCTGAAGTCCTTAATGCTTACAGAAGTATTGGGTATGAAGGACCTTCTTTTGGATCCAAGAAGGAAATCAAAAAGTCTTTTCTGTCCAAGGAGTGGAGATACATTGCTCATGTGTTTATTATGTGCTTGGATCACAGAAAGGGAGGATCAGATGGATTGAATGCACACTGGGCTAAGGCTATGATTGTATTCTGCAGAGGACAAAAGGCCAACATTGCCAGATTAATCTTTGACTGTATGACTGAGAATGTTATGGCTTTAAAGAAGGACAAATGGCTGTTATATCCAAGGTTTATCCAAATGATCATTAATGATGAGAAACCCAATTTGCCAAGACATGGGGAGGTTAAGAGGCTGATGTAGATGAATACCAGAATATTTGCAGATTGCTCAGCAGTTAGGCATGACTTTAGTGGGAAAATAACTTATTTTCTGGAAAACATGTACCCAGCTGAGAGGTGGAACTATATTAAAAGGCTGATTGAAAATGAAAACAAGAATGCTAAAGAAAACCGAGAAAAACAAGCTGAAGCAATAAAGAAGAGAAAGAGGTATGCAAAGGAGAAGGAATATGATCTAGAAGCTGAGATTGATGAGGTTGAAGAGGAGCTACAGGCTCAAAGAGAAAGAAGGTCCAAAAAGAGGTCTGATCAAGGGGAACCGGCTCATGAAACTGAAAGGAGAACCAAGCATAAGCAGCCAGTGTTTGAAGAAAAGAGGGATTCCCGATTTGAATTGGACCAAGATATCATTAGAAATGTGAATGCATCGTTGGCAAATGAATTGAGCATGATAAAGACTAAGCTGGTCAATCAAGAATTGAGAGAAAAAGAGAAAGATGAGCAATTGGAGAGCATGAAAAGAATGATGATTGACTAACAGGAATTGATAAAAAAACTACTGAAGGAGGTTAATGAGCTCAAGGGCAAAGTTGGTCTGCCAAACCAGTTATCATAAGAGGAGCTAGATGATCTGACCGACATATCTAAGTATTCATTCCTGAAAGTAGGAAAGTCATCTAGGATAGGGGGAAAAGCAAGTACAGCAGGAGGTGATGCAAGTGGTAGTGGTGATGGAGGTCCAAAGGTTGTTGAAACAGAGGCTGAGAAGAGAGTTGGTGAAGGAAGTAATTTGAGAGAGGAGCCTGTGATTGTTGAAGCTGAGTTTGTTGATTTAGGGTTTGACATAGAAACAGACTTGACTGGGGCTGAGGTGCTTAGAGAAGATACTACTGAAGGAAACAAGAAGGATACAGGGAAGAGCCTTATTGATGAAGAAGAAGAATACGAGGAACAGTTGGTTTACTATGATTCAGAACCCGAATATTATGAAGTGGATGAGTAAAGAAGACTGGTTCGAGAAAGGGAAAGAACCAGAACAGTTGACACCACTGTTCCAAAACATCAGCGAACCAAGCAAGAAGATATCTGATAAGAAAATTGTAAGTTGGAAATACAACCCCGAATTGAAAATGTTCATGTTTAAATGAAGGGGTGGGGATATCTCTTATATGCATAAAAGGAAGGCGTTCAAGACCTTGCCTAGATGGGATTTGAGGAGATTATCTGAGATTCCACTTTTGGATGCACATTTGTGTGAACGTGCTATGATGTTGGAGAAGGAAATCAAGGTAGGAATGAATGATAATTTTGAAGCTTTTGGGTTTATGAGGACTGAAAGAAGAAGATCAAAGAAAGACTTGGATTGGGCAACTGGCAAAGGAAAGATTGTTTTGAAACTAAAGCCAGCTAAAACTATGAACAGGATAAGAGTGCCTAATCCACTTCCCCATAGACTACAAAAGTTTGAGAAACGGTTCTATGACAACAATATTGGGGAAGCAGTAATTAGAGTGCAAGGTGGAGCTGAGATTAAACTTTTTGATCCAATGGAGGTGTTTTCTTTTTGTGATAAGGACTTAGTGATTCTATGTGAGAATCACATCAAAGCGGGAGCTGGAGCTGAAACAAGGAAAGAAGCCAGTTTGTTTATGAACATGGAAAATAAAGCTCGTGGAGTCAGGGTAGAGGTCAGGGAGCTAACTGAGAAAGTATCTAAGGCTGATGAGTTAAAGTTGGACATGCATGATCTTACAAGATAGTTCATAAGGGTAAGTGCAAGGGCTGAAGAGGAGAGTACAGCAGGAGCAGATCAAGAAACATCTAATAAAGCTGAAGAGGAAGCAAGAGAGGAGCCAGAAGAACGAGAGTGAGGTTTAACCTTGGGGGAGAATTGATAATCTAGTATAGGTTGGACTCACTATAGTTGATAGGTTTATTTTGTTATGTAATAGGATAAATGTTAGTTTTCTCTTGTATTTTGTATTTTTGATGTACTTTTGTGTTCCAGCGAAACTACGGGCGAAACTATAGTTTCACCCGGAGTAAGTTGTTTCTAATCACCTGGCGAAACTATAGTTCGCTGCTGGGTGAATCTAGTAGATAGTAAGGCAGTTTCGCTAGTCAGCGAATCTAGGGTTGCTTATATATTGTAATTTTTCTATCTTTGTAAGAAACTTTTGGCAAAAACCCTAATACGAAATTTCATTGTTGCAATTGTGTGTGTGTGGCTGGAAGCTTATTATCATTATCATTGAGCCTTTTGGTTGATTATTATTGTTTAGATTCAAAATAGTTCATTGCGTTATTGAGTTTATTGTGTTAAATCAGTGGGAAATCTTTGTTATACATCAAGTGCACTGTTGAATCGATCATCAGGACCAACAGTTCTTAATGACATTGGTAAGATGTAATTAGCTACTTACTTTACTCTTCTCATTCTAAACATTCCTAATCTTGAGTCAGAACAATCTCTAAACTTACTATCATATAATATATACATACACATAGGCGTAAATTTACTGTCATTTATTGATATCATAATAATATTTGGTTTTAAATTAGCTATACATTAATCTTTACTTTAACTTTACCTCTTGGCATGACGTTACCTGGACTGGCATTCTCTATTCAGTAGCAGTTCTCAGTTTAAGTCTAGGTATCGAAGTACCCAAATCTCTAAAACTATGGCTTTGATACCAACTTGTAAGGCCATGTTTCTAGGCAACCTCACAGTTGGATTTTTTATGTAAGAAACACATAATTCTTAAACTTTAAACATTCATTATCTAGCAACGATAATTAAAACTGTCAATACATAACAAATTATCTAAAACTATTGCATTCAAATATAACATGGTTTTATCTATCAAAATGCCAGTCTTGAATAACCAAGGAACATCACATCCATGACAGGCTATCATTCTTTGATACATCTTTCACAAACCTATCAAACTATTACACATACAAAAGTCAGTGTTGCTAAGTGAGTTATAGTTTTAAAAACCTTTTATTGTAATAATCTGTAGATCATTAATACATTATACTTATAGTATCTTTACCATCTTTCATACTTTATATAGATTTTCATACTTGAATAGTGTACCTTTCATTTTATTTACTTTATCTTTATCTTCTAAGTTGTTAACTTTGAGCTTGTACAAGTACTAAGTTCTTATCATGGTGAGCATACAGAAGGTATGACTTTTGTCAAGTGAGTATGTACAAGACACAACTCCTATCAGGTGAGTACATACAAGATGCAACTCCTATCAGATGTGTCACACCCTCAATTTTGGCGGATGGGTTTTTACCGCTAGGCTTGTGGCAAACCAGGATCTTAGTAATTAGTTACACCAAACAACATATTTATTAAAAAGTCATTTACATAAACTTTTCGATTTAACAAAACCATTGCTAAAATCATGTGTCATAGTGTGAAAATGTTGAAGCGAAATAGTAAAGTAATTCCAAAACAGTAATGCACAAGAACACGTGCCCCAAATCAGAGTTTAAGTATTTAGATACAATTTATAGTTTTGAAGAACATAAAATGCATGCAACTCGATGCTATGCTCCTAGCCATGCAAATATCATTATTGACCTGATAAAAACATGCATAAGTGTTAACATAGGGTTGATAAGTTCATAGGTTTACAACACATGCAAAAAAGTTTAGTAATAGATGCAATAAACAAAGTATATCATTACGAATAGCTAATCTACATTTCATGTCACTTATTGTATGAAGTTTGCAACCAAAGCTAACAATATGTATTTATGAATGCATTGGTTGTGTTTATTAAACCACAGAAACAGTAATTTGGTCAATTCAACACCCATTTGACCTCCAGTCGTGCCAGCGCGACTAGCCCGTATGGGGTTTGTAAAACCCAGTAGTACTACTCATAAATTAACTTGTTATAAACCATAAATTAATGGTCCAAAAGTGAGGACTAGATTGGTAATAACATTAGTTTTCATGTGATCATATAGTTTTACTGAATCTAGAAAAAGTAAGTTTAAAACGTGTTCTCATCCCCAAATAGAGTATATTAGAAGTGGGGCTGTAAAACTCATCTTAAATGCACAGCTACAATTATTATAAGTAACAGACGATAGGTTTCCCGACAACCTGAATTTACGTAATTTACTAGGTTAATACTAAGTTTAAAGAATTGGATTGAATGGTTTCATGTTCTCCACTAGTGTCAACACTCAAATGACACAATGCATCACCCATGCCCATCTAAAATCACTTTCATACCAATAGTCTCTATATATACATATTAGCACCATGTATTCATAATTATGCAACTATACATATATATATATATATCCATGCATACACAAGGCCACATTCATGCACGTAAACTACCTATATATATAATTCAAACATACACACCAACAGACACACACAATACATACCTATGAACTCACATGCATGCCCTTGATCCTAACCGAGGATACCTCGGATCAACCCTAGTTGGGTTACAACACCACACCATTACACCATGCACATGCCTTATCTTTGCAAAAATACAGATACTTCTTCATCATTTGACCCTCATGCTCTCATGTAAATTCTAGTCTTTGCTTTGAATTCCATCTAACATGCATGATGGGAATTTTGCTATGCTTTAGACTATCGAGTTCCCGATCTATTATTTCCATCGGTTCCTCAAAAAATTGGAGTTGCTCATCAATCTCTAATTCCTACAACCGAACTATAAGTGATTCATCGGCTAATCACTTTTTTAGATATGAAAAATGAAATACGTTGTGCCCTCTATTAAGTTCATCTAGTATATCCAGCTGATAAGCCAATGGACTAATCCTTTTAGTTATTGCGAAAGGTCCAACATATCTCGGATTCTGTTACCACATTTCCCAAAACGTATTACTCCTTTCCAAGGTGAAACTTTTAGCAAAACTTTATCACCCACTTGAAATTCCAAGGGTTTTCTTCTTATGTCAACGTAGTTTTTCTGTCGATCGAAAGCTGGTAGTTCAATCTTACTTTCATACCCCGGTGGTTACAAATCTGAACAATCTTCTTGGTGGTTTAATGAATGAGCTCCAAACCTGTCAACTGACTATCACCGACTTTCGTCCAACAAATAGGTGATCTATACTTTTGAGCATAAAGTGCTTTTAATGGTGCAAATTTAATGCTTGTGGGATAACTGTTATTATAGAAGAACTCAACTAAAGGTAGATGAATTTCCCAACTATTTCCAAAATCTATAACGCACACTCTAAGTATATTTTCAAGAGTTTGGATGGTGTTCAATTTGACCATCTGTCTATGGATGGTAGGCTGTACTCATATATATATTTTTTCATAGAACAATGAACGTCTACTTAAAAACAATAAACGTTAAACAAATTTGATAGCAAAATTTAGACAACTAGAAATAACCTATGTTCTATCACAAGAGTTTAAAAGACAAACATGCTAATTTGGTCAAGTGGCTAATGATGTGAGTAATAACACAAAAACAAAGGAACATGGCTCAACATGGTCACTAATGGTAATAATTAGGTGAAGTAAAAGAAATGAAAATGGCTTATAAAGTGGGTATTCCTAATGCCTCTATCATTTTATGCAGATACTCAGTTTATGATCTTGAAATGCATACCCTAGGAAATTTCTAACTTGAATGCACATCTGGCGCACTCAAGAATCAACAAAAATTTAAGCAAACACTAGATCATATGATCACATGTGATAAAGGCACAAATAAGAATACATAAATAGAGATATAAAGGTAAGGTTCAAAACCATGCACAAACATCATATTTTCAACTTGTAATGCTCACTAAATATCCATAACATATTATCATAATCCACAAGGTTTCTCTTAATTTTGTGATGTCAATAATTCAATCATGCTTAAAGTTCTAAAGCAAATATAAATGGATGCCATTTATTCAAAATTTTGAACAATTTTGTCAATTATGGGAGTAAGGTGCAATGAGAAATATATAAAAGACTTGTAAAAGTTCACAAAAACCCAGACATCCCCACACTTGAAACGTACATTTCCCTTAATCTACCAATGTAGGGATATGTAATGCAAAAACATATAAGAAGGGGGGGGGGGAGGGGGAAGATATATGAAACAGAAAACTCCCATAAAGAAATTCATGGAAAACTGCCCAATAATTTCTCAAAAAGCAGCTAAGCATTTTGACGCATGAAGATTTCAAGATAAATCATACTTCAACATCTATCTTCAATTGAAAAGCAAAAATAAAGCTAATCAAATAAATATGAAAAAGCAAACAAATACGAAAGACTTAGAAAACTCAAGTTGCCTCTCGGAAGCACTTTGTTCATTAATGAGTCATTAGCTAGGCTTGGCCCTACATGCATAACATTCTAGGGCAAGTGATGGAACACTTTAACAAACCGGTGGCTTATGATAGTTGAACACTTATCTAACCCCTTTGATATATTGCATTTACTAGTAGTTAGTGAGAAACCTATTGGTAAACACCAATATAATTCAGAAGGATCATGCCACAACCATTTGAATTTACTTAGACCAAACCTAAGACAACTTATGTAATGAAGTAGGCGATCATCCTATTAATAAGTTGTTGACTTGTAATGTTTGAGGGACCAATGTTGTGTCTTTAAAGTTGGTTCGTTTGTGAAGTAGTTTAGCCTCTCCCATGACCCATTTGATTCGCGTGATCAATCATCATAATGCTTAAGCACGGGCCGATAATTTTTGGTTGGTGAACCTATCTGCTTGCACATCTTCTTATCCATGCAGTTATTCTTAAACATCATAGTTGGCTTCCCATAAAGCAATGCTTCTAAGTCATCAATGTCGCTAACCGGATCGAACCATCCTCTCACTTCTACAAGAGGTATGCTCACCAATTCATCTCTATACTCATCATGCCATGATGGAATAGTATGGTTTGTGGTTTTGCCCATTAGCGAGACTTTGGAGAACCACTTCCACCTCATCCATGAGCTTTTTCTCCTATTGGTCTTTTCTTTGCGATCCATCGATATCTTGATCATTATTGATCTACATATATGGATAAACTATTTATGTCTCATTAAGCTAAAATATGATTTGAATTGGAGGTGGGACTAGTGCTTCATCCATTATTTTCTCTAGTTCTGGTTCCTTCTCTAACTCATCAAAGTACATAGCAGGCTTGCTTTATATCCATCCTCTTTCTCTAAATCAGTTCTCAGATCTATTTTGCAAGATGAACTCTGTTGTATAAGCTTGACATATGACTTATTAACTTCAATACTCAATGCTTCTAACCTACGACATTATTCTGTGAGTTCACTAACATAGATTCCTGTTGCTCAACCTTATCTTAATTACAATCAGTGTTTAACTGTGAAAACATATCAATTCCTTGTTATAGTAACTCATTCAATGATGGACGGGGTTTGGTTTGGAATTGTGGTATCGTAGGGATTGAATCTAGAGGCTCAGGAAATCAAAACAAGATAATGAAGATTATGTTCCCGCACAATAACTTTGAGTCGCTCAAGAAGAACTTCTCGCGTGAGACTAGTTTTGGTTTAGTATAAATAGTTTGCTTTGTTCATTTTTTAGGATCCTAATTTTGTACAAAAATTCTTCTTGTAATAGTTATCAGTTTGGACCGGTCTCATGGAGGTTGAAGACCTAAAGGTTTTGATCAAGTTTGGACCGGTTTTGAAGGAGAAAAAGGTGAAACCGAGGGTGAACACACATAAAATCAGCTTTGTTACATGCTATATTGATGGTCTGCATCATCACGCTCAGTATTTTCAAGTTTAGATGGTGGAAAATGAAGATTTGAGACCGTAGCAATGATTCAAACTCATAATAGTTGATTTTGGTTGAAGTTTTTATTGGAGTAACTGCATCATGCGAGTACTTTGACCGTTTTCTTGCGAGAACTTTTTCATGAGAGAAATTTTCATAAGAAAACTTTTCGATGTGAGAACTTTTTCATGTGATAACTTTCTCATCAGAGAACTTTTTCTTGCGATAACTTTTTCATGAGAAAACTTTTCATAAGAAAATTTTTTCATGAGAAAACTTCACTATACGAGAGTTTCTACATTCACGCGAGAATTCTGGTTAATCATCTTGTTTATACGAGAACCAAACTAGATGCGATTTTTTTTTGAATAAGTGTTTTTACCCAAATCTGGAAGATGCTGGATGATTTGAAGTTTGGTACTTAAATAAAGGGTTTTGTGATGTTTGATCAAGTTCAAGTTACTATATTTACAACATTCGATTCGGGTCGTTCGTGAATTAAAACTTAACAATATGGGCTTATCTTATATTACTGATTGGGAAAATGTTTGAACGGTTTAATTAAGTGAAGAATCAAGATTATTTGGTATGCTTGCTCTAATAACATGGGCTTATTAAGGGGAAGAATGTCTTAAATAATCTGGGTTGATATCATAGAATCTTGTCGTCAAATTCAAGAATCGGCTTTCGGAAATCCGAAATGGAAGTTGGATCTCTCTATCATATGCCTAATACTTATTAAGTTGTAATTAATCAAGATAAAATGGTTTTATCTTGATTCAGACATGATGTCCTTTATGAAGCTATACATTAGGAGGAGGGTACAGCTAAAGGGGAACACTGAAGTGAAAGATACCTGATAATCAGATAATTCCTGAAGATGTGTGATCGAAGTCAAACATAGCTTGATATGATAATCTATAGGGGAAATTGTAAGGATCTAGCCTTTATGGATTACAATATCAAGTGAAAAGCAAAAACTTAAATCATGTGAGAAATACAAGGACGTGAGAACTTGGAGATGTCGTGCGACAACCTCATGTTGTCACACGAGAGCATCTAGAGAGTATAAATACATGTTTTCCCCTTGTATTTCATTATGTATGTTTCATTTCTTAAAAGTGCTCTGTGGGTGAGAGAGAAAAAGGTTGTGTGCCAGGCCGCCTAAGGGGAGCTCACCTCGAGTTGATCTAGCTTAAATGATGTAAACTCCTTTGGTACTATAACCATTTGATTAGTAATATTCGTTTGAGTTTGTTTAATGTTCATTGACATCATACACGCACACATCCGTCTTAATATGATTATCAAGTGCAACAATATGTGGAATTGATTGATATGAGGTTTTGGCATTTTGGTCTTACTACAAAGACCACTACTTTTGATCCTGAACCTAATATGATATTGAATGAAGAGATTACTAAAGATCAACCTGTGGTTCAAGAGATTGGTGAAGTTATTGTTACACCTAAGCATGTTATTCAAAGTACTGAGCATGATGATTATGGATTGAACAAGGTTGATTTTAGTGAAAATGATATTGATGATTTTGATGATGATCTTGATCATAATGATGATGGTAATGATGGTAAAGATGACAAAGGTATGAAAAAAGATGATGGAGATGATGATCAGGGAGGAACATGGGCTCAATTGCTGGTCCTTTTGGTGATTTAGATTTTGAAAACATCTCAAGATTAAGGCCTGATGATCCAGAGGATTATAAACCTCTAGATCCGGCTTACAGAAGAGATGTATGACAAAAAGTTTTATACATTTCAACAACAAATCTTGGTTGAGGAGTCTGATGAAGATCTGGGTCCGGTTGATAACTTGGATGATTCTATATATTACACAGATGTATTTGGCAAGAGTCTAAAGAATTTATTCTTAGATATTTTATTAGAAGAAGGAGAGATTGTCATAGACACTAGAGTTGAGCAACTAAATTCTAATCTGAATGACATGACTGGAAAGATTGCTTTACATCAATTAGAAATCTCTTAGTGATTTCCTCCACCTCCAGCTTATATTTACACATTGAGAACACCCACCATTCTTATTGATTATTACCTAGTCAATTGGTATCAGAGCCTTGGCTCTCGAAATCATCAAGAACACCCACTGTTCTTCATGATTATCTGTCTAACTATCTATTGATTTGCTTATCATTGTGTTTCACACAATTGAGTTGACATCAAAATAGAATTCCTCATTTTTTGAATCAATTCTCACTTCAAATTCATCATGATTTGAAGAACACCATTTCATTGATAAACATACATCATAACCAAACCTATTCATCAAATTACCAAGTGTTTTTAATCTAAATAACCTAAGGTTAGTTAAGAGTTCTTAATCAAAAGGTTTTACATCAAATTTGAGTGAAAACAACAAGAAATTTCATCAAAAATAGACAAACAGAATGGCACACTATTCATCGCATTCCGCTTGAACACTGTTCATCGCATTTTCTACAATGACAACTTTTCATAACATTTGCTTTGAACTCACTGTTCAATGCATTTGCCTTAGTCAACTGTTCATCTTATTTCCATGAATATACTGTTCATCATATTTATGATTTACAAGTGTTGAAGAACAGACCCTGTTCATCGCATTTGTTAAGGAATTGTTGACCACATTTGTCTGCTTTGCTGTTCACAGTATTAAATCATCAGTAATTGTATCCAAGGACTGTTTGCCGCATTAATTTGTGAAACTTGAGTATTATTTGGACTTTGTACTGATTGGACATTTGGACTTAAAATTAATCTTAAAATAAATACACTAAGTCTAAAATCAATCTAATCACTATCTAAACCAATTAAAATCAAGTAACAATCATGGATACATTAAATTCAAGTGATGGAGATCATAATCCAAAACCACCCATGTTGTAACATAAATCAAAGTTTAAACAATAAAAAATGAGGTTTATAAATTATCTGATTGGTGTTGATGCAGATTACTGGATTTCTATCAGAAGAGGTCCTTTTATCCCTACTACTCTGGATGTTGAGTAGTACTGTACTATCAAATTTTAGTAGAAGATCCTAACTTGATCCTCAATCCAAAAGATTAGAAGCAGATCAAGATTGATCTGAAGGCATACTCTCTACTCACTTAAGCTTTAAAGCTAGACAACACTGCTAAAAGGGGTATGGGATGCTCTCTGCATAATCTCCGAAGAAAGCCGTGAATTTACTGGGATTAACAAGGATAAGCTTGTAAACCAGTATGAGATATTCCATAATATTAAGGGAGAATCAGTCTTTAAATAGTCGCATAGGTTTGTTCAGCTAGTAAATGATCTAGAGATCATGGGTGTAACCTACAAAATAAAAAGAGCTTAACAAGAAGATACTTCATTCACTACCTGAAAGCTGGAAGCAAAGTATGACTTTGCTAAAGAACATACTTGATCTGAAGAGCACCAGCTTAGAATCATGGTAGCCAAGATTGAAGCATTAGAGCTTAATGAAAAGTCAAGAAATCTTGGTGGTCCACAGGTTATAGAGGCATACAAACTTCCTACTTAAAGTTATTTAGTGGAAAAGCCCAAGATCTATAGCATTTATGTCAGCCCCTCTAGTCAAGATCAACAAACTATCACCCCCAATGCACAATCAACAAATCAGACATTCCCATCATTCCATCACACCATGATGACCAAAAGCAACTTTCAATGCTTTTTATGTCAAGCTTTGGAGCTTATCTTGGTGGAAGACTTACAACTGCACATGTGATCCAGGATGATTTAGAAGTAATGGATCCTGATTGTGACATCCGGTAATTTTCCGTTACCAAACTCCGTTAGTTCCGTTAAGTCTTGCATACACGTGTCGGGAGCACAAACTAGTTTTCGTTGAACGTTGGTGACTTAATAATAATTAATAATGTTAAAAAAATAATTACTATGTTGATTATTAGTCGTGATTATGTGATTTAAATGTTTATTGTAAATTTTATCGCATAACGTGGAAACGTGTGTATTTAATTCGTGCATTGTGTGACTAGTAAAGATAAAGTATATAATTGTTATTATTAGTTCATATGTTTATTATTGTGGTTATAAACATCTTAAAAGGGTGTTAAAAGCTTAATCTTTATAAAATACAAAGTGCAAGGGTTAAAAGGTAATTATGCAAAACTTTGTTGATTAAAACACAAAAACCCAACCCTAAACACCCCATTCGGCCGCGACCTGCACTCCCTCACCCTCACCATCGCGAATTCAGCCCAAGAACAAGCAATCACCTTCAAATTTGATCGATTACAAGGCATACAACAAGTTAGAATCATCAATTGCAAGCCATTACACGTTTAAAGGTTAGATTTTTACATGTTTTTGATGGTTTTTCAAGGTGGCCGAATCCTAGTTCGAAAATCTGCAATTGGATGTTAATTCTTGTTTGTTTGGTGATGTTATGATGTTAGTTAGGTTGTATTGATGCTAGTTAACGTTGATTATGCAAGAAAGTTTGGATTTTGGTTGTTTGTTCATATGATCATCTTGGCTGTGAGTTTGAGGCTATTTTGGATCAAATTGGATGTTGAATGATGGTTGTTTGATGTTGTTATTATGTTAGTTGGATTGTATATATGCAAGTTAACGTCGATTATGCAAGAAAGCTATGATTTTGATACATTGTTCATAGGTTACTAATAATGGTAACTTTATTTTGCATGAATTGATGATTGGTTGATGTATGAATGTTATGAATGTGTTTGTAATGATGTTTAGATGCTAGATGGTTGATACGAATGTTAGGAATTCAATAATGCATGTTGTAGTTCATACCTTACTAAAGATAGTAACTTTTGGGTATGAAAGTTGATGAATCATGATGATTAGGTGTTGTTGATCATGTTTAGATGTTGTCATGGACTTGAATTGGTATATAATTGATGAATTCATGAATGTAGTGTGAGTTTGATGAATTTGGGATGAACTTTCCCAAAAGGGAAACTTTAATTGTGCAAATCCTTGAATTGGATGATTTGAGCATGTTTGGGATATTAGGATCATGCTAGTGTGTTCATGGATGATTTCTAAGTTGATTAAATGTGTTGTCTAGGTTATATGAATGTTGATTTGGTTTGTTACCTGTTTTGGCCTGTTGTAATTCGCATGACTTGTATGATAATTGGTTGTATGATGATCTAGGTAGTACATGTGGATAATGATGTGCTATATGTAATCAAGTTGTATGTTGATCATGTATGTCATACTGTTGTGTTAGTATTAACGAATTATCACCTATAATGTCACCAACAGGTCAAACGGGTCAACTGGGTCAAATGTGTCTTGTCTTTCTTAAACCTTGAGTTCCTTGGTTTGTAGAGCACTTAGGGTTTCGTGTTGATTTTGTATACACGTACTTATGTACTCTTGTGTTCTAGGTGACCTTTGAAGGTTGTCTTTTTCTTTCAAGTTAAGCTCTAGGTTAATTCTTGCGCGCATCAGGTGAGTTCTTGCCCCACTCATTTTACATCATCTTTTTTGGGGGAGATAGCATACTGTTGATCACAAACGCCTTTATTTATGAGTGTGTATAATATTGATATAGTGTTGTTTACCATGGAAAGTCCTCACACTTTCGGATTGTTAATATTGAATAGCGGGGAAATCTTGGGTAGTACTACTGGGTCTGACGAGCCCCACCTGTGCGACTCGAGGTCAAACGGGTGCAATTTTGTCCTAACACATATTCGTCACGACCTGGTAAGTCGTGACGGGAGGCAACAAACGTAACACAGTCAGCTTCGATCGCGAAATCACTATGATTAATATTTTTATGTTAATAGACTAGCTATCTATTGCAATACACTACTTATGCTCTGGAAACTGTTGATTGGTTTATATTTTAACGCAAACTCTTGAACTCACCAACCATGTGTTGACTTGTTTAGTATTCTATTCTCAGGTTAAGGTTGCCAGTTGCCTAGGAGCACGCACACCAGCATCGTTGAGTTATCTACATTGTTTGTTTACACATTTGGGTTTATTTTCCTATTAAACATTTGTGTTTGGGGCGCGTATGTTTTGCGCATTCTCTTTACAAACTACTTGTTTTGGGTTTTCTGTTTTCAAAAACGCTTCCGCAGTATTTTAAACGTTAACTCTGGTTTTGTTTATTTATCATATAGAGTCGTTCTTGGTAACTAATGACTGAGATCCTGGTATGTCACGCGCCTCGCGGTAAAACCCCGCTCGCGGATTTTGAGGGTGTGACAGATTGGTATCAGAGCCATTGGTTATAGGGAACTAGGTTGCATACACACACTAGACTATAACCGCATAGTTGTTAGTTACTTATCGCTTACTCTCCTTACTGTATACTCATTGGCATACGCAACACGTACTTCGCAGCATGGCATCGTCGTCCAGGAATTTAGGCAAGAGACCTGCACGATCTGAGTCACCTCCTACTTCTCCCGTACCGGATAAGGGATTTAACTGGCCACGACATCCTTATCCTCCTAGCGAGATAGACTGGGATCAGCCTTTCATACCTCCTGAGCTCGATCCTCCGCGTAACTGGGATTTCTACCCCACTTACATAAACCGTATGGCTTATAGAGAGCGCGTACCACCAGTAGCACCTACACGACCTAGGACTAGGTCATCAACCGCCTCTACTTTGCCTACACTTCCTACCTTGAGCATCCCTCTGGAGCAGGCATTTGCAGCTTTGGTAGCCACACTGGACACAGAGCGACAGCGGATTAGAGGACTCACTGATGAGAACTCTGCATTACGATCTGAGATGCGTCAGCTGCGTTTCTAGGTAGATACGTTTCAGGAGCGACTTTCGATGGCCATTAGTGGACATCATACGCTGGCAGGCAACGTGGTAACACTTAGTGAGCGCATGGATGCACAAGATCACCATAATATGGAGATCGATAATAGGTTCGCTGAGTTAGAGGCACAGCTAGCAGCACTCCAGATTGCTGAAGCTCCTGCACCTTTGGTGGACCCTGATGAGGAAGACCCAGAAGAAGAACCCGAGGAAGCCCCCGAAGAAGAACCAGTAGAGATGGATGAGGACAGTGACGGATCTGACGTACTGGACTGATCCTACCTTTTAAATGACTTAGACTATGTAGTGTTTCTTTTCTTTGAAACCTATGTGGGAAGGGTTGTTTCCCACCCAACTGACAAACTTAAATTTTGACATTGATGGAATATTTTGTGACTCAATTGCAAATTATTTATCTTTGATTATTATTTCTGTTATAAATGTTGTGGTTGTGGTGAATGCATTATTTCTTATTGTTTACTGTACCTTGATGAGATTAATGTTGGATGTTACTCATTATTGTAATTGTGAATTTTAAAGTGAAATATGGACGCACGTGGACGAGGACGTGGGCGTGGTCGTGGACGTGGCGCCGGAGGCCGTGGAGCCGGAGCCATAAACATGACGCCTGCGGAATTGGCGGCATTAATTAACGAACATGTTCAGGCGGCAGTGGCTGCTGCCCAACCGGGACAACCAGCAGGTAAATGATAACAAGAGGTTAAACTGATTATCCTAGTTATTTGTCTAGGATATCTGACTAATGTTTGGGTTGTCAAAACAGGACCACCACCATGCACCTACAAGTCTTCATGGACTGTAAACCCCATACCTACAGCGGGACGGAAGGAGCTGTAGGGCTTGTAAGGTGGTTTGAGAAGACAGAGTCTGTCTTTGCAAAATGCAACTGCCCTCCTGCTGATCAGGTGAAGTATGCCACCGGGACATTGGAAGGCGCAGCACTTTCCTGGTGGAATGCCCAGGTACAAATGCTGGGTCAAGCCATGGCCAATGAACTACCTTGGGATGAATTCAAAGAAATCATGACTGAAGAATATTGCCCCGGAATGAAGTGCAGAAACTGGAGATTGAGTTCTGGCAACTCAAAATGCAAGGCTCAGAAATTGAAGCCTACACGACTCGTACTCATGAGTTAGCCACTTTATGCCCAGGGATGGTGAATGAAATGCACAAGAGGGTGGAGCATTATATACGGGGATTGGTGCCTGAAATTCAAAGTATGGTAACTGCTTCTAACCCCACTACCATACAACAAGCTATCCGAACAGCCCACAGGCTGACTGACCAGGCAGTTGAGCAAGGTCGGTTACCTAAACGGGGTGCGGTGGCAAGCGTGCCCGACCAAAACGCAAGTGGGATGGTTTAAGCAACAAGGGATCGTCATCCAGTAGCCAATCTCAACCTCAACAACAGCAGCAAAGTCAGCAACAGCAACGGAAGTTCGATAACAATCGAAGCTTCAACCAGGTGCACTCAAATCAAGGACCCGGTGGGTATGGTGGAAGACTGCCGAAGTGCAACCGGTGTAACTACCACCATGTGGGTCGGTGTGATAACTTCAAGTGTCAACGTTGTGGGAAGATTGGTCATGCAGCCAAAGACTGTCGGGGTGAATTGATGAAGAAGCCACAACAATCACAAGAAACTCCGAAAGGTTGTTTTGAATGCGAAAAAGAAGGCCATTACAAACGCAACTGTCCCCAGCTTAAGAGGAATGGTAATGGTAACAACAACAATAGGAACAACAACAATAATAACAATGGCAACAACAATAACAACAACAATGGTAATGGCAACAACAATGGAGGCAATAACAACAATGGAGCCAAAGGAAGAGCCTTCGTCATTGGCTCAGGTGAGGCTCTAAATGATCCTACAACAGTAACTGGTAAATTTTCGGTTAATGGTTGTTTTGCTACTGTATTATTCGATACCGGAGCTGATAGAAGTTTCGTGTCCACTAGGTTCTGTAGTCTTTTAAGTGATATGCCCTCAGCCTTAGAATCTAAATACACCGTAGAGTTAGCTGACGGTACACAGATTCACGTAACGCATATTCTTAGAGACTACAAGATAGAGCTTGCTGGTCATACATTCACCATAGATCTCATGCCTGTTACACTAGGAAGTTTTGATGTGGCAGTAGGCATGGATTGGCTTTCCGATAAACAAGCAGAAGTCATATGCCACGAGAAGATCATACGGATTCCCCTTGGTGAAGAAGTCCTTACGGTCAGAGGTGATAGGAGTGGTGCGGTGATAGGCATCATCTCGTTTATGAAGGCACAAAAGTTGTTACGAAAGGGTCGACTGGCCAAATTGGCACTCGTCACAGATAAACAGATCGAGGAAAAGAAGATAGAGGATATCCCCGTAGTTCGTGAGTTTCTCGAGGTGTTTCCGGAAGACCATCCTGGATTACCGCCTCATCGTCAAGTTGAATTCCAGATTGAGTTGACTCCAGGAGCCGCTCCAATTGCGAGAGCACCGTACCGGTTAGCTCTGAATGAACTGCAGGAATTATCTGCCCAACTACAAGAGTTGTTGGATAAAGGGTTCATCCGACCGAGTTCGTCGCCCTGGGGAGCGCCAGTTCTATTTGTGAAGAAGAAGGATGGTACATTTCGAATGTGCATTGACTATAGGGAACTGAACAAGGTTACTATCAAGAATAGATATCCCTTACCTCGTATCGATGATTTGTTTGATCAACTGCAAGGATCAAGCTATTACTCTAAGATTGATCTGAGGTCTGGGTATCATCAGCTGAGAGTTCGAGAAGAGGACATCTCGAAAACTGCTTTCCGTACACGATATGGTCATTATGAATTTTTGGTCATGCCATTTGGGTTGACGAATGCACCAGCAGTATTCATGGACCTCATGAATCGCGTGTGCAAACCCTATCTTGATCAGTTTGTTATCGTCTTTATTGATGACATACTGATATACTCAAGGACCGAGGAAGAACATGAGAAGCACTTACGTTTAATCTTGGAATTACTTAGAAAGGAACAACTGTACGCAAAGTTTTCTAAGTGTGATTTCTGGATACGTGAGGTACAATTCTTGGGTCATATTGTCAACGAGAAGGGAATACATGTTGATCCTGCTAAGATTGAAGCGATAAAGAATTGGTCTGTTCCTAAGACACCGAGTGAGATACGACAATTCCTTGGATTAGCGGGATATTATCGACGATTCATTGAAGGATTCTCTAAGATTGCACAACCTCTCACAGCCTTGACTCACAAGGGAACGACGTACAAATGGGGTGAGAGTCAGGAATCTGCTTTTCAGTTGCTGAAACATAAATTGTGTAGCGCACCAATATTAGCGTTACCGGATGGTAGTGATGACTTCGTAGTCTACTGTGACGCTTCTATTCAAGGACTTGGATGCGTCCTGATGCAGCGGGATAAAGTGATAGCTTACGCCTCTAGACAATTGAAGATTCATGAGAAGAACTATACCACCCATGACTTGGAACTGGGTGCGGTAGTTTTTGCCTTAAAGATCTGGAGACATTACTTGTACGGTACCAAATGCACCATCTACACCGATCACAAGAGTCTTCAGCACATCTTTGAGCAAAAGAGTTGAACATGAGACAAGACGCTGGGTGGAATTGTTAAACGACTATGATTGTGCTATTAAGTACCACCCGGGGAAAACAAATGTAGTTGCTGATGCGTTGAGTAGAAAAGAGACTGCTAAACCTCGACGTGTGCGAGCTCTGCAACTAACGATTAGTACGCAATTACCTGAACAAATCCGAGAGGCTCAAACAGAAGCTTTGAAAGCAGAAAACATTGGGTCTGAATCGTTAAGGGGTATGGAAAAACAATTGGAAGTAAAAGCGGATGGAATTCGTTACTTCATGGATAGACTATGGGTACCTCTACACGGAGACCTGAGAGACTTGGTGATGAGTGAGGCTCATAAGTCCAAGTATTCTATACATCCTGGATCTGACAAGATGTACCACGATTTGAAGGCGCACTATTGGTGGCCTAACATGAAAGCAGATGTAGCTACTTATGTGAGTAAGTGTCTGACCTGCTCGAAGGTGAAAGTGGAGTATCAGAAACCATCTGGTTTACTACAACAACCCGAGATCCCTATGTGGAAGTGGGATCAAATATCAATGGATTTTATTACTAAGTTACCTCGCACTTCTACGGGTTGTGATACAATATGGGTTATCGTGGATCGATTAACAAAATCTGCTCATTTCCTAGCGATAAAGGAAACAGATAAGATGGAGAAGTTAACCCGACTTTATCTGAAGGAGATCGTTTCGAGGCATGGAGTACCGATCTCAATTATTTCTGATCGCGATTCTCGTTTCACATCACACTTCTGGCAGTCGTTGCAGAAAGCTTTAGGTACGCGATTGGATATGAGTACTGCTTATCATCCACAGACTGATGGTCAAAGCGAGCGTACTATACAGACTTTGGAGGACATGTTACGTGCTTGTGTGATTGACTTCGGGAATAACTGGGAAGTTCACCTACCATTGGTGGAATTTTCTTACAATAACAGTTATCACACTAGTATAAAGGCAGCACCTTTTGAAGCTTTATATGGGAGAAAGTGTAGATCACCAGTTTGCTGGGCTGAAATTGGTGATAGTCAATTAACGGGTCCCGAGTTAGTACACGAGACAACTGAGAAGATTGTTCAGATAAGAAACCGCATGGCCGCAGCGCGAGACAGACAGAAAAGCTATGCTGACAAACGACGAAAACCTTTGGAATTTCAGATAGGTGACAAAGTTTTGTTGAAAGTCTCACCGTGGAAAGGCGTAGTTCGGTTTGGTAAGCGAGGAAAGCTAAATCCGAGATACGTTGGACCATTTGAGATAGTGGAAAGAATTGGTCCAGTGGCTTATCGACTAGCCTTACCTGATTCATTGAGTGGAATCCATGATGTATTCCATGTTTCAAATCTAAAGAAATGTTTAACGGATGAAACGATGGTCGTACCACTGGAGGAAGTTCAAGTAGATGAACAACTACGCTTCATTGAGGAACCGGTCGAGGTGATGGACCGTGAGGTGAAAACGCTTAAGCAAAGCAAGATACCCATCGTCAAAGTTCGTTGGAACTCGAGACGTGGACCGGAATTCACGTGGGAACGTGAAGACCAAATGAAGCTTAAGTATCCTCAGCTATTCGAAAGGACGATGCCAGCCGGCGAAGGTATTGATTAAATATCGGGACGAAATTTCTTTCAACATGGGGATGATGTGACAACTCATCCAAAAATTCACACGATTTCGATTTCCTTGTGCCAATGCAGTAGATCAGTAATGGAACACTCACCATGTAACGCAATTTTCGGGACGAAAATTCTTTCAACATGGGGATAATGTGACATCCGGTAATTTTCCGTTACCAAACTACGTTAGTTCCGTTAAGTCTTGCATACACGTGTCAGGAGCACACACTAGTTGTCGTTGAACGTTGGTGACTTAATAATAATTAATAATGTTAAACAAATAATTACTATGTTGATTATTAGTTGTGATTATGTGATTTAAATGTTTATTGTAAATTTTATCGCATAACGTGGAAACGTGTGTATTTAATTTGTGCATTGTGTGACTAGTAAAGATAAAGTATATAATTGTTATTATTAGTTCATATGTTTATTATTGTGGTTATAAACATCTTAAAAGGGTGTTAAAAGCTTAATCTTTATAAAATACAAAGTGCAAGGGTTAAAAGGTAATTATGCAAAACTTTGTTGATTAAAACAAAAACCCAACCCTAAACACCCCATTCGGCCGCGACCTGCACTCCCTCACCCTCACCATCGCGAATTCAGCCCAAGAACAAGCAATCACCTTCGATTTGATCGATTACAAGGCATACAACAAGTTAGAATCATCAATTGCAAGCCATTACACGTTTAAAGGTTAGATTTTTACATGTTTTTGATGGTTTTTCAAGGTGGCCGAACCCTAGTTCGAAAATCTGCAATTGGATGTTAATTCTTGTTTGTTTGGTGATGTTATGATGTTAGTTAGGTTGTATTGATGCTAGTTAACGTTGATTATGCAAGAAAGTTTGGATTTTGGTTGTTTGTTCATATGATCATCTTGGCCGTGAGTTTGAGGCTATTTTGGATCAAATTGGATGTTGAATGATGGTTGTTTGATGTTGTTATTATGTTAGTTGGATTGTATATATGCAAGTTAACGTCGATTATGCAAGAAAGCTATGATTTTGATACATTGTTCATAGGTTACTAATAATAGTAACTTTATTTTGCATGAATTGATGATTGGTTGATGTATGAATGTTATGAATGTGTTTGTAATGATGTTTAGATGCTAGATGGTTGATATGAATGTTAGGAATTCAAGAATGCATGTTGTAGTTCATACCTTACTAAAGATAGTAACTTTTGGGTATGAAAGTTGATGAATCATGATGATTAGGTGTTGTTGATCATGTTTAGATGTTGTCATGGACTTGAATTGGTATATAATTGATGAATTCATGAATGTAGTGTGAGTTTGATGAATTTGGGATGAACTTTCCCAAAAGGGAAACTTTAATTGTGCAAATCCTTGAATTGGATGATTTGAGCATGTTTGGGATATTAGGATCATGCTAGTGTGTTCATGGATGATTTCTAAGTTGATTAAATGTGTTGTCTAGGTTATATGAATGTTGATTTGGTTTGTTACCTGTTTTGGCCTGTTGTAATTCGCATGACTTGTATGATAATTGGTTGTATGATGATCTAGGTAGTACATGTGGAAAATGATGTGCTATATGTAATCAAGTTGTATGTTGATCATGTATGTCATACTGTTGTGTTAGTATTAACGAATTATCACCTATAATGTCACCAACGGGTCAAACGGGTCAACTGGGTCAAATGTGTCTTGTCTTTCTTAAACCTTGAGTTCCTTGGTTTGTAGAGCACTTAGGGTTTCGTGTTGATTTTGTATACACGTACATATGTACTCTTGTGTTCTAGGTGACCTTTGAAGGTTGTCTTTTTCTTTCAAGTTAAGCTCTAGGTTAATTCTTGCGCGCATCAGGTGAGTTCTTGCCCCACTCATTTTACATCATCTCTTTTGGGGGAGATAGCATACTGTTGATCACAAACGCTTTTATTTATGAGTGTGTATAATATTGATATAGTGTTGTTTACCATGGAAAGTCCTCACACTTTCGGATTGTTAATATTGAATAGCGGGGAAATCTTGGGTAGTACTACTGGGTCTGACGAGCCCCACCTGTGCGACTCGAGGTCAAACGGGTGCAATTTTGTCCTAACACATATTCGTCACGACCTGGTAAGTCGTGACGGGAGGCAACAAACGTAACACAGTCAGCTTCGATCGCGAAATCACTATGATTAATATTTTTATGTTAATAGACTAGCTATCTATTGCAATACACTACTTATGCTCTGGAAACTGTTGATTGGTTTATATTTTAACGCAAACTCTTGAACTCACCAACCATGTGTTGACTTGTTTAGTATGCTATTCTCAGGTTAAGGTTGCCAGTTGCCTAGGAGCACGCACACCAGCATCGTTGAGTTGTCTACATTGTTTGTTTACACATTTGGGTTTATTTTCCTATTAAACATTTGTGTTTGGGGCGCGTATGTTTTGCGCATTCTCTTTACAACTACTTGTTTTGGGTTTTCTGTTTTAAAAACGCTTCCGCAGTATTTTAAACGTTAACTCTGGTTTTGTTTATTTATCATATAGAGTCGTTCTTGGTAACTAATGACTGAGATCCTGGTATGTCACGCGCCTCGCGGTAAAACCCCGCTCGCGGATTTTGAGGGTGTGACACTGATGATGTTGAAGAGATGGATCTTTAATGG
The DNA here is from genome assembly GCA_025506505.1 of Flaveria sonorensis. NCBI lineage: Eukaryota > Viridiplantae > Streptophyta > Magnoliopsida > Asterales > Asteraceae > Flaveria > Flaveria sonorensis. Next base: position 71,660,792 of record CM046433.1, on the reverse strand, counting down.
AAAATGGCCATGATCACTCTTAGAGCTAAGAAATGCTTTAGGAAGAGAAATAAGTTGAGCTTGAATGAAAAAAACTAAGCTTGGATTTGAAAAAAAAACAAGGTTAAGTGTTACAACTATGGTGTAAATGGGCATTTCTCCAGAGAATGCAATGCACCAAGAAGCAGTCACAACAAATTTTCAAGAGCTCCTTATCCAACCTCACAACAAAGCTCTCATTCACATTAAGGAAATCAAGGATCACATCATCAATTATCTCACCATTAAGCACAAAATCAGATTGCACATCATTAACAACCTTCATCTTCATGTCAACCCACCTCAAGTGCTCATGTCATTAGAAAAGATGAAGTATGTGACTGAATCATGTATGCTAAGAAAATGAAGCCTAACTATCAAAATCATGCCCACATGACTCACATCAGTGACTCTCCCACTCCAATGTCTGAAGAGGTAAAAGCCATCTCTATAGTAAAAAAATGCATCAATAAGGTGCAAGGCTACAGAGAACATAATCTTAAATTGGCTATAATGGTAAAGGATGACAAGGTTAAATATGAAATGTTAAAACATGAAATAAGAGATTTTGAAAGTAAAATTAAATATCTTCTTGCAGATATTGAAAAGATTCATGGAGAGAAGTACACACTTGAAGCTCAGGTTGAGAATTTGACTGAACGTTTTACAAAATCAAAAGCTGATCACTCAGCCAAACAAGTTAAACTTGAGAAATTTTCGTTTTTATCAACCAAACTTCAAGAGTTACTTGATGCTCAAAAGGATCTAAAGGATATGTCTAGCATAGGCTATAATGCTTGTCCTCCACTATACAGTGACAACAACACTGTCATGCCTGAGCCTTTAACCAAATCAAATTCAACTGATAATAACATTATAAAAACTAAATTTGAAAATTTTTCTAAATAAACAAATCCACAAAACAAACCATAGGTTTATGTTGAAACTGATGTAGACGAAATTAAAATGGTCTCCCTATTAAAATCAAAGAGTGCTCAGACAATAACTGCTGTGGTATGTCGAATGAAAAATTTATTGCAATATTTAGATGGTGGAATTATCTAATTTGTACTTTGTTTCAATAATTGGTCGTGTTACTTAATGTGGTAAAATAAAAGTTATGGTCATAAAACAAAGTAGGAAACTCTATTTCATTCATAGAAGTTTGTCATTTGATTTATCCAACAAAATTCTATATAAAGCTATTCTAACCTTATAAGGTGCGAGACAAGAAATATGATTACTTTTGTTAGTCACGCTTGAGTTTTCATACTTCTAGCGTTGGGTTTTAAACAACTAAACTTTAGTTATTTATCTTTTAATATTTCTAGGTTTATTTCATTCTTAGAGATTAATTTCTAGTTTCATTTAAGTGATATTGCTAGGTATTAAAAAAATCTAAACTCTGAATGATGAATTATTAAGTTCTATTCTTTGTCATAGGAAATTCTTGTTAGTGATTTTGCACATAATAATTTTGAGGACCGATGGCTTTTTATTGGAGTCATGCCAAAATCTAATTAACATATGTAGCTATGTAAGTCAGGTATCGTTTCCACGAGATCTTATTGTTAGCGTTACACAATTTGTTTGATTATTTAACTAAGTTACATAACTAAAAGTCTAAAACTAATCTATTGTTTCTTAATTGATTATAAATGGATGTTGATAAGATTTACTAAACTAAACACTTGCTTAAGAAAAACAAAAACTAAAAGATGTTCATCAAAGTGTTTATGGTATCAATAAAATAGATGATCTATTGTTGTTAACCAAAGGCCCTATATATAGGGAAAAGATACAAAGAGATATACCACCACTAAATGGAAGAGATAAGGAGATATACATAATACAAATACAAGATATGCATGAATAATATACATAAATAATAATGAACTTATATCTCTAATACTCCCCCACAGTTGGCGGGTGAAAAGACCAAAAGCTCAAACTGTCTAGAAAGTCACAAAAAAGTCTTCTTGGTAACCCTTTTGTAAAGATGTTGGCATATTACGAAGATAAGGAAACATGTAGCACACGTGTGTGACCTAGTTGCACCTTCTCCCAAACAAAATAAATGTCAATTTACACATGCTTAGTCCATTGGTATTGAACCGGATTTTGTGACAAGTAAACCACAGATACATTGTCACAATAAACTATGGTGGCCTTGTGAATCGAAGCTTCTAACTCAAATAAAAGATTTTCTAACCACATGGCCTTGGCAACCGCATTTGCAACCCCCCGATTCCACCTCGGCACTAGAGCGAGATATGTCTGTTGGCGTTTAGATAACTATGACAGAGATTGTGTCCTAAAAACACACAATAGCCGGATGTTGACCGTCGCGAATCAGGGCACCCACCCCAGTCGGCGTCTGAATAGGCTGTGAGAATCATAGATGCTGATGGAACAAGTTGTAGCCTGTAATTAAGTGTCCCGGCAAGATAACGCAAAATTAATTTCATGAATTGAAAATATGGCTCATGGGGGGCGTGAATAAAAGGCATACCTTCTAAACAACATATAAGACGTCTGGTCTCGTGAAGGTAAGATATTGTAAAGCTTCGACAAGGGTAAGAAACAATGTACCATCAGGAAAGAGATAACCGGTGGCGACACTTAGTTTTATGGATGTATCCACGGAGATAGCACACGCCTTGCAAGCGCTCATGTCGGCGCGTTTCAAGATGTCTCTGGCATAGCTTTCTTGAGAAAGAAACAGACCATTATTATTTGGGTAACCGTTATACTGAGAATGTGATGTAATGCTCCAAGGTCGGTCATGGCAAGCTCTCGAGAAAGGGTGTGAATAATATGCTGCAAAAAAGTCTTGTCAGAATCTGTGATAACTATATCATCAACATAGGGTAACAAAAAAGCATGTGCATTTCCATAGGAATATAAATAATGATGAATCACTTTTACTACTCAGAAAATATGACATCCGATACCAAAATAGGTGCATTGACCTTTGACTTTGACTTTTTGACTCTGACTCCTTGACTTTGACTTGGTCTTAATGTGGTCTATGACTTGGATGTTGACCTAATATTGGATGTTGACCTAATATGGGCTTGATCTGAGTATAGTACATTAGACGAATTCGGACATGTTAAGTTCTAGAACTATGTATTATGGGCTTAATATGTTCTAATGGGCCTAGGATGCATGATAGGTTCACTTGTCTGATTGTACTATGATAATTATGTGTTCTGATCTTGATCAAGGTTTGGTAAAACGTAAAATATTAAAACTTATCTTAAGAACGCAACAAAAATTGAACATGTGGGCTTGGCCTAAAGCATAATAAATAAACATAATTAAATTTAAAAACATATAATTTAAATAAGTTATATAGCATATAATAGTCCACTGGAATCGTATTAACGCGTAGAATTGAAAAACACAAAATTCTGATAACACGCGAATTGGGACAAGACAGAATTGGACGAGACGAGCAACGAGCCCAGGAGGTTCACTCATACCCCCCCCCCCCCCCCATTGGCTGAATTCCTTCAAAAAGGGGGAATTCCCCCATGTTTTTTTATTCTTTCATTTTTGCAAGCTTTCTCTCTAATTTTTCTCTCTAGAGAAAACCCTAGCCGCCGTCATCCATCCTCTTCTTGTTCTTCATTCCAATCGATCACCATCATCATCAATTCCTTTGATTTTGATGATATTCTAGCATTCAAGGTTGATTTTTGTGCAAAACTTGTTCATCAACACCTTCTCTGGTATGAAAACCGTTTATTTTGATGATTTATCTTTGCTAGTTCATGTTCTTGTTGTTATTAATCATCTAACATCAAAATCATCACCTAATATTCTTTCATTCTTGGTTTTGGGCATTGAATCTTGAAGAATTAGGCGTGCCGGGCATTGATTCTTCAAAATTGGTAAAAGTCTAGTTTTTGATGTTCATATATTCTTAGATATGTTATATTGAGTTGTAAACTTTTGAGATCTGGACTTAATGTACATATTGGGTTCATAATCTCTTATTAAAAACATTAATCTTGCTTCTTGAATCGATAGACGCGTTGGGGAATCAAAACTATGTACCGATTAACTAATAATGTGAACTGGAAGATTAAAATCTAAACTGACTGTTTTGGGACTGAAAATTGGGATAATTCAAGTGTTTGATTCAATATTTGGTCAATGAAAACATAGAATAAAGGTTCTGTAAGTACTCGGGTCAATAAAGGTCAAATATGGGGGTTTGGGATGCAAAAAAACAAGACTAATGAACTGGACAGTTTGTTGTCAGAAATATAGGATGTTTTGTTCAGGTCATAACTTGGTCATAATAAGTTCAAATGAGTCAATATTTTCTTCTAAAATCAAGTTCAGAGAGTCCTCTAACTAACTCAAGTGGTCTCGTGTCATTTCGACATCATTTGGTCCTCCAAACACAATAAACAAAATTAAAGGTCAAAGCTGTCAAATTTGGGCAGAATGTTAGGCTGTGTTCGTTGAGTCATATCTCCCTCATAAGGAATCCATTTGAGGTTATTCTTTTTTGGAAGTTATTTTAGGGTCTTATCTTTCAAAAAGTTCTTGTTACGCAATTTTTCGTTACCGTTTCCACCTCCAAACAGTCTACGCAAAAACTGGTGCGCGATCAGCTCTACAAGCTGAAATATTTTTAGTAAACTTAAATGTTAAGACTTGGAGCTATTAACTAAAATAAGCTAAAAGTTGGGTTCAAAGATTGATTCTAAGGCATTAAAGGATAAGAAAATATAAGGTTCATATGTCAACAAACATGAACTAATAAATATATATTTCGGAACATCAATGACAATGGTACATGTTGAGGACATGAAAACTAAAAAGAATCGGGATTGAGAATTAATGTTGGACACTAGATTTGAAATAATAAATAAAATAATGTATTATTAAAATAAGAACCTTGATGGGCATTAAGGACCGGACTACAAGGATTACACCCATATTGGTTACATTGACCTTTAGTAATTCTTTTGTGCTTACTGTATCTATAGTTACTTGCTATACTTGTTATGGACTTTGGATTGTGCTATCATCAAGGTGAGTTTCACGGCCCCTTTTTTAATATGTTTTACTTGGGGGAAAAGCTTGCTCACTCTTTTGGACTATGTCGTGTCTTAAAGATTATTTTGGAGCATTGTATGTGGTTTGGGTCATGGGTTGAGTCTAGATGTTGGTTCATGAGTGTGTACTTATGCTTGTGCTTGTTATTCTGCTTGACTATCATGGAGAGGTATTTTTAGTACTAACGGGTTGACACCCCCATCTCTGTCGTTGGTATGCTAATTGAGACTGACTTGGCCTGTGCGTTCCCTAGGGCGAATATAATCCGGGTAATTGGACTTGGACTGATCTTAAAATTGTGTTGATATCTATGGTTGCCATGTACTCTTACTCACATACAAACTTATGTACATGTTATACATGGAAACTTATTTGTACTTTTAAACCTGTGAATTCACCAACGTATGTTGAAATTTTAGAGCATGTCTTTTTAGGTAACGTGTTTAGGTACTTGGACAGTGGACTTTATACGAGACTGCTCCTTCAAGAGCATTAAATATTGGAACATTAGTTTTGGACTATATATACTATTGTTGGACTTGTAAAGGTTTTGGTTTGTTCTTGTACAAGTTGTTATAGTTTTGAACTTCTGGATTATTTGTGCATTTATGAAATAATGTTATGGTATTGATTGTTCTGGATAGTTGTTCTTTTATGTCGGGTGATGTCATGATCCATTGACGGAGAATTCCTTTAGAGATTCTCATAGACCCCCAATGTGTTATGACGATCCCGTCCATCGCATCCTCATGTTTTCGCTACTAGCGGGGGTCTGACAGATTGGTATCAGAGCCATTGGTTATAGAGAATTAGGTGGATAATTCGACCTAGACTATAACCTAAGTACCCATATGTAGTATGCATAATAGGATATGTGTGCACAATTATACATGTGAATGTTTTATGTGCATTATCGGTTGTGCTGAATAGCTTGTCTTACGTGTTATTTGTGATGTTCTTATTTGGAAAATATTTGGTCGTTGTATCATCTGTGTATCAACCTTGTGAGAGCACTAGGTAAAGACATCCTCTCGTTATGCGCTTGACTATTATTTGGTTTGGATTGATAAGTGCTGCCATAAGGATTCTTTTAAAGGGCCTAGGTTATTAAGCCAACCTTATTATGTGCGTCTGCTGGTGATACCTATATTGTGAGTTGAATCTTGGGAGATGAACACGCTAGCTGACATGACACCAATAGACAAAAGCCATGGTGTACTCAGGTCAGATGATTGCTTTATTTGATTTCGGACTATACTAAATGGATTCCTTTGACTGTTCCTTACCCAAGTGAATGCTTTCTCAATCAATTCCTCTATACAACTTCGGTTACTTAACCTTCGGTTAGTGACCATATCCTTGATTCTCCAGTCATAGATAACACTCTATACTTAACAAGACATGTTAACTCTGGTAGGAAGAGCTAGGGGTGACCATGTAATGCAAATTACCATTACAGGTGCAAACGTAATTGCAATTTGCACTACATGCAAAATCTGGCAAACCCTTTCGTGAGATAACAGTCATAGTTAGTATGAATCTTCCATTTTATACATGGGACATTGGAGTTCCTATTCTTATAATAATCGATGGTATGGAAACACCAATCCTATTTATCCATGCACAAGTACAAATAGATCTAGAGCTTTCATATGAATCATACGGGGACATTTGAGCCCAATATCTATGAGAAGTTTCTCTTGCTTTTGTTTATGTGATCATGGAAATTGACTACATGTTCAAAATGTACTTGGTCTTTGAAAAGTTGAAGTAGACAGGTGAGTCTCCTTGTACCTATGCTGCTTTGTTCAAACAACCATTAATATTTAGAGCATTGGTTGTTGAGAAAATCTAGCATTATACTTAATGGAGTAAATGGATGTCATGTAACCAGTTTAGACATCATCCTTGGTATATTGTTGGTGTGGTGGGAATGATGCAGGGAACCTTATACATAAACATCTTTGGTATGCTAAGGGTGTGCCTGAACTTGGCTATATGATGATCCTAGAGGATTAGAGTTGGACATGGTGAGACTGATAACATGGAAGGAAATGCACTGGAGGAAGGATGGTTGTACGTGCATGGAGATCATGACGTGCAAGACAAAAGAGTACGATGGGAAAGTTGGAGCAATAGCCCTGACCCGTTGCATTGAGAAAACGGAAACGGATGTGGACATCGAGATCTGTGCTAATAATCAAAAGGCAAATAGTGTTATTTGGCTACTAGTGGGCAAAGCACTAATGTTGTGGAATATCCAAGTTCAAGTATGAAGTAGAAAACTTGTGATGGCCATGACTTTGGATGGGCTTAAAGCATTAGTAACTAAGGAGTACTACCTCATGGACAAGATGCAAAATATGGATCATTAGTTTTGGAGTCAAGTAATGGTGAGATCAAGTCATGCCGCCTATCCCTATCAATTCTATAAGTTGGCAAAGCTGGTGCCATATTTGTGACACATAAATCAAAGTGGATGGAGAAGTACATCAGGGGGCTGGTTCTACAGTTTGTGGAATGATGGTTGCTGCTACACCCCCAACCATTTAGAGTGCAATACTGAAGATAGGTACTTTGGCTTATGAGATGGTTCGTATTAAAGCCTCAAGAAATCTAGTGAGACGTAGAAGGATGTTAGGGAATTAGGTAATCTAGCAGATGTTAAAGTGGACAAGAAGGACAAGGTCGTGAAAGGATATGTAGTTGCCATACTTGAAACAAAGGATTTTAGTGTACTAAGTGCAATCTACACCATCCGACTATGATGTCACGTCCTGTGTGTTTCAATTTTAAGTAATTGTAGAGCTTAACCAAGGGTTTATGGTGCTGGTGAACCTAGTTGTGCCGATTAATGCGGTCAAATCGGTAAGAGTTTGACGTTGACATTATGAGTGCGGAAACTAGGAGCATTATTGAAATGCATATGCGTGGTTAAATAGGGCCCAAGGTCAAATGGTCAATCAAAAATAAAAGGAAAAACAATACAAATCTAGTCTGCAATTTGTGTAAACCCAGGGCATGGTAATATGGCAACCCTTTCCATAGAAAAACATTCAGGATTGGTATCAATGATGCCCAAAAGGACCCATACGTAGTGACTTTGACTTTTGTAACTAAGTTGGGCTTAACCCTAGTCATGAGGACATGTGTTATTAAATGGTCTAATGATAGACTTGTAAAGACTAGGGAAGTAATATGGGACTGTACTATGCTATTAGAGTATCATGCATTTAGAATAGATCTTGTATGATTTGGGAGCGGAAGTTTGAACATGGTCACAGGGATGGATTGATTGTCAAGGAATAGTGCTGAGATCATCTGCTGTGAGAAGATTACTTGCATACCGTTGTCAAACGGTGAGACACTTGACGTGTATGGTGAGAAATCAGAAGAGGACAACACGCAGATCTCGAGCATGAAGGTGGAAGAATAAGAGTTAGATGATATAACTATTGTGTGAAACTTCTAAGAAGTGTTCCCAAAGGATTTGGTATGATTGCCTACTTCACAACAGGTGGACCTTTAGATTGACCTGTCTAATTAACTTCGGGAGTGGTTACTCACTCACCATGGGGCGCTAGTGCTTTTTGTCGAGAAGAAGGATGGATCTTACTGGACATGCATGGACTATCAAAAGCTAAATAAACTAACGGACAAGAACCGTTATTGTTTTCCAAGGATAAATGACTTATTCAATCAGCTTCAAGTATCGACGTACTTTTTGAATATTGATTTCCGTTCAAAAATCATCAACATAGAATACATGTGGATGACATACTGAAGAGAGCATTTATAACTCATTACGGACATTACGAGTTCCTAGAGATGAATTTTGGGCTAACAAAGGCACTTTTGGTGTTCATGGACATGATGAAATAGATGTGTATGACATATCCTAATAAATTTGTCATAGTGTTCACTGAGGACATTTTAATTTATTTGAGGATAGGGAGGATCATGAGAAACATATAGGGACAGTCTTAGAATTATTGAAAAGGAGAAACTATACGCTAGGTTCTCCAAGTGTGTCATTTATACTGACCATAACAGTTTTCAACATATTTTTCACCAAAAAGAATTGAACATGAGATAGAGATGTTGGATTGAATTGTTCAGTGACTACGACTGTGTAATCTAGTAAAACCCTAAAAGGCAAATATGGGTTCAGACATGATGAGTTGTAAGGAGAGAGTTAAATTTATGTGCTTACCTCATTGCCACTCAAGTAGAGTAAAATGAGGGGATAGAATATGGAGAATGAGGCTTTGAGAGGTCTAAACAAATAGTTTGTACAAAATGATGATAGAGGATTGTACTTTATTAAGCGAATTTAGGTTTCATTTATGGGGAATGTGCAGACATTGGTGTTGGACGAAGCACACAAGTTTAAGTATACTGTTCATCCTGGTGCTAACAAGAGGTGGCATGATCGTAAGGACTTGTATTGGTGGCCTGGAATAAAAAGGGACAGAGCAAACTTTATGTGCATGCGTTTGACTTGTTCAAATTTTAAAGTGAGGCATCGAAGGCCACCTAGCCTATTACAATAGTTTGACATTCTGGATCGGAAGTGAAAAAACATGATTGTGGACTTTATCATAAAGCTAATAAGAATTAGTAGTGAGCATGATTTGATTTGAGTCATTATGGATAACATGACCAAATCGGGTCATCTCCTGACTATTCGTGAGGACTATGAGATGGAAAAGTTGGCAAGAATTTATGTTAGTGAAGTTTTGGAAAGACATGGAGTACCTATGTCGATTATCCATGTTCATGCCCGTCGTTTCATGAAACGATTTGGCATAGCTCATAGTAGGCGTTGGGTACACGTCTGGACATGTAGGACCGTAAAAGGGGGTTAATGCAACAGTTTCACAATGAGAAGAGACTTAAAACACTTAACAGATCAAATAGGGAAGCGGTTAGATGATTCAAAGAACACAAGTAAAAGAACAAGAACAAGAACACTCAAATATGGTTTTCAAGAAAGATGTATATTGCTCTCAAGTTCTTACAAGTGTTACAAAACATAAGAAATATACAAGAACTTAAGACACTTTATACTACATCCTACAGCTGACTATACTTTGAAAGCCACCTGGAAACATTAATCTAGACAACAAGATCAATGTAGGTCAAAAGGCAGATTGCCTTTTAAATAGTGACTATGACATGCCATAGCTCACATCCTAATATATTACAAAAAGGATAAAAGGTATAAAAGTATAAAGTTACAGACCAATGACCATAATCTACATTTAATAAAAGCATGGACTTTTTCACCAACTTATCTAAGTCGGTGAGTCATTAGAAGTGGGAGCGGAAAGTTGTTTAGCTTTATCAAAAGGTGATCAAAGAGAGCATGTCTTATCTATCTTAGGAAGAAATCAGTCTTTGGCTTTGGAAGACTTTTTCTCTGAAGCTTCGGAAGATTTTGTCATTCGGCTTCGAAAGATTTTACACTTAGTTTATTTCTTTTGAGCTGTGTAAAACTTTCAAAGTAACTTTACTCTGTACTTCATGCATGCATGTTGAGAGCTCTTTGGATGCTTTGGTTGCTTTATCATTTAAGTATAAGCCTTACAAACTCCACCTAGGATGATGCTACCAAAACAGAAGAGATTACTCATTTATTGACAATCCTCATCAGGATCAAAACCATCTTTCATCATCCTTTGATTAGGATGCCTCAGACTCTTATAGTATCTCCTTATATCACAGAGATCATGCAGAGGAAGATTAAGTATGTCTTTCCAGAAGTAGACATCTTGGCCTCCTTGATATCTAATGACGTAACATCTATCCGGATTAGCAGGAAAGGTCCAAGACAGGATGGTCTCCCAGCAGCAAGAGGCTCTACTTGAATAGCAGTTAAATGAACAGCCTCTTCTCGATCACCCTCATGATGTTCTGACCCATCCTGAGGTGTAGTGGTGGATGCCTTGGACTTCCTCTTCTTCTTCTTGTCCCTTCTAATAGCCATCCTATTCTTCCTCTTTCTAGATTTCAACTGAGAAGACTGGCCTTCAGCACCAGGTTGTTCTTGTGTGTCTTTCTCAGTTGGGTCCTCTTCCCTTACAGGTTTAGAAGGAGAGGGATCAAGACCCTGCAGTGGATCAGAAGATGAAGTTGGTTGTGGTTCCGCACTAGGTCCAGGTTGTGTTGTCTCTTATGGTTCAACCTTAATCTCAACTTCAGGTGCAGCTTTACTTGGTGGAGAATACAAGTCAATAAGCTCACTCTTTTTAATCTTCTGCTTGCTCACCCTAATGTGCTCATCCATGGTGGATAAAGACATCAGACCAAGCCTCCATCCGGAGAATCCATACAACTTCAAGAAACTCATCATCCTCTGCCTATCAGCAGACTTCTTTTTTTCTTTTGGATGATAGCTCTTGACTTTGCAGCTTCTTCCCTTATCTTCCTCTTAGCAGCTTTTTGTTCTTTCATTACTTATTTCTCGAGCTTCTTAAGGTACTCAAACTCTATGTATTCATATGTCAAGGGAATAAGCACAGATGCTTGATAGAGGCCTGTGGTACTCAGGTAGTTAATCATGTTTTTTTTGTCTGCTTCTTTGTCTACCTAAGGTTATTGCTCAGTTGCTACAGCCTCTGTCATAGGGCTTTCTTGAACTGGGGAGAGGGTAGGAGCATGCTTGTAGAGTCTTTTCATCGCTTTCTCCCTTGATCTTGAGAAGCAGTTCTGCATTCTTTTCCTCTTTCCTCTCCTTTGACAACTCAGTGTCAGCCAATTCATTTAACTCTTCTAAGGAAAAAGAGATGAGTTCATCAATGTTGTAGTTTCTAGTCCCTAAATAGTTCAATAGGGATGCCTTTAACTCGTCATCTTGAGTGTTTGGCCTGGGTGCAGCCCTAATTACAGCTTCTATAAAGCCTGGGGACCCACTTGAACTCTCTCCCCTTAGCTTCCTCTTCCTCTCTCTTTCCTCCTCCTCAATCTCCTCAAGAGTTAACTTCCTTTTCCCTTTGTCATGCATAGGCCTTGGTGACTTAGGGTGGAGAGAGCTTTGGATTTCATTACTTGGTTCAGCACTTGAGCTCTGGCCAAAGAGTGGTTGTGAAGCACCTTCACCAGCCGGTGCCTCACTGAGGGTAATGGGCGTTGAAGCAGTTCCTGTCATCTCAAGGTTCACAGGCTCAACTACTGGGCCTTCAATCAAGGTTTCCCAGTTGAAACTAATCTTGGGTTCCACCCTAACATCTAGTTGAACAACAGTCTTGCCTGCTAGCCTCTGTCTATATAGTTTTGTATTCAACTTGAACTCTTCCAGCACCCTCTATTGAATCCTATCAGCTAAACTTGTAGCTTGCCTGTTTTGACTTGGGTTGGCAAGTGGAAGGTTAATTAGATAGGTGCTCTCATAGAATTTCAGAGTGTAGAAGTTAAAAATCTCTTGTTGACCCTGAGATCTAGAGATTACCAGGGCTCTCCTTTGATCATCATATCTCCATCCCACTATTGGGTTCTCAGCAAGGTGAGGTAGAGTAGGCATGTCCCTTAGAATACCCTCCTCAAACAGACTTTGTATGAGTAATTCCACATTAATATGAACTTGAGGAGATTGTTGAGTATGGACAATTGCAAGTGAGGGTGGTGAGTCCTCTATGTCCATACTCTGAGAGGAACTCCCAGGTTCTGTGATTGTGATTAAGACTTTTTCCCCTTTTTGGTAGCATTACCCTTTGCACATAGGAGCTAAGGGTTAGGTCCATCACATCCTCAAGTTCTTATGGACCTGGTTGAGTCCTCTGAGTGGGTCTCTCAGATAGCTTACCCTTGAGATTGGTGATCTTAAGTTGCTGACCATTGACCCTCTTTTGTAAGGTAGTCACCTAAGTTTCCAGGTGACTAGCCTTTGTGACTAAATAGGAGCAGATTTTAGTCAGTTGTTGCACCTTTAGTTTCAGACTCCCCTTATCTTCAGTAGAAGAGTCACTAGGGGATGAGAGAATAGGACCAAAGTCTTCTTCATCATCACCAGCACTAAGTTCTTGGCTGCTGGATTTCCCTTGCACCATGACAGCTTCAGTTGAAATGTCAATGGGCTGGGTTGCGATGGTTAAGGTATTAAAGATGTCATCACTTGCAGAAGTGAGAGCCTCTTCCATATGGACCTCCTAAACTGGTTCAGGGAGTTCCACCTCAGTTGTGGGTGGATGATGTAGGCTATACATAGGTGAGTCAGGAGCACTCATCTCTCCTTAAGCAGGGGTGGAGAAGAGAGACTCATGGTACTAACTGAATCCCATGTCTTCATCATCATAGAATTCAAGGTTGGGTATAGGTTGATTGAGGTCTAGAGGCTGAGGATGGTAACTTTCCTCTGAAGGTTGTTCACTAGAGTTTTAAGACTCTAAGTGAAGGCTTAAGGCTAGTGTTGGTGTAGTGAGCTCATCAGGCTGAGCATGAGGAACCTCAGAACTCATTCTTGAAGTGATTAGAGTTGTTTGCTCCTCAAGGGAAGTGGGAGCTCTAGTGGCCACTTCCTCCTGGATGGGTGATGATATGGGGGCCTGCACAACCTGAGTAGCTTGTGCAGGGGTCCGTTTGGATTTTCTATGGTAGGTGATGGTGATTTGTGGCTGTATGGGTGGTGCAGACGTGGAAGGTATGGGTTCAACATTAGCTTGTGTTGCTAAGTTGTCACCTTGAGCAATGATCTCTAACATTTTTGGGACCAGGGCTGTTTCTACCCTAAGAAGCCAACAGTTGGCTTTCTCATTATTTTAAAGATGCTGAGCTTCATCTGTTCCAATTTAAGAACATTACCTATTCCCCTTAACTGTGAGCCTAGTTCATAGTTAAGAATGTACTAGACATATCTAGGGAACAAGTAATATTCTAAGGAGTCCAAGTTTGCAAGTAAATTAGTATAAGCAAATTATGAATACCTGAACTTGACTCTTTGTACCTGATAGGTTCAAAATGGATCGATCTGTGATGATATAGTAATGCAATGATCAATTCAAACACAAATTAATCAAACACATGCAATTACATCAAAAAATTCATAGATTTCATTGATAGCAAATGCATAGGATACAATGTGTACGGGTTACAGTTTGTTCTGTTCTAACTGTTTTTCTCTCTTTCTGTCTCTCTCTGTCTACATCTACCCTACATAATACATAAAATATCCTATTTATACTATCAAGAAACAAAGGAACATATATTTACAAAATAAGTCCCTATACTATGACAAAAAAGTTAAAAAGACAAAATAGACAAAATGTTAATCTTCCAAGAGCCTCAACAATACTCCCCCTAAGATTTACATTGTCTTCAGTCTTCATTAAATTCTTCTGGTTCTTCTTTTATCTTGAACATTGGCTTTTCTTTGTAAATCTCTAGCTCTTTCAATGCTTTCTTAATTGCTGATTTGAACTTCTTTGCTAGAATTGCTTGATCAAGCTTTGACTTATTTGATTTAATTTCCATCTTGTCCATTGCTAGCAAAGTTTCTTTTGTAAGACCTGCAATGTCTACGTTAGCATAAAATTCAGAAGGTTTAGGATGATCATGAGAGTGCACTTCCAATACTCCTTTGCTCGAAATCCTCATAAAATCAATCGACTTTATGTCCCTCTTCAAGATATTAGAAAAAGCTAGAGCTTTTCTTAAATAAATTCTCTCCATTGCTGCATCCATCACTTTAATAATCGTCATAAAGTACTTTCTATCGTTATCAGCAACTTCAGACGCAACTCTTTCAAATTTTTGATTGGACAAGAAAGATATATAACTTGGATGTAGAAGTTTTAGTTCAAAAACTACAAATAAGGAAATCATATCTTCATCCCAGTCATCCAAATTACGAACGAGCTTCAAATGGAACGAGTCCGCATGATAAAACCATCTCAAAATTGGTTTAGAAGTTTGAGTTCCTTCTATTACCTTTAAGCCCGAATTTGTGACCTTCTCAAAATATTGATCACTGTAAGCATCTAGAAATTGTTCTTCTTCTTCTTGTTGATCTGCTAACTTTCTTTTACTCTTTATTGACTTGAAAAATTCTTTGTCCTCTTGATCACATCGGGTCTTGAGAAATGAATCCATTCTGGAAATACCTCTATTTGGAATTCACAAAGTTTTCACCTCGAGAAGATTTTGTTGGATTAATCAAAGGTAATTTATTTAACTCTTTGAGATCTTGAACAAATAAGGCTATGATGCTTGAGTAAAAATGATAAACATCACAGATAGCATTTACCCGTTTGATAAAAAATGCATAAAAAATCTCAACGTATTTCCAAGCAACTATCTTAACATTCTTTGTATTATCGGGCACAATCATTGCATTCAGCAATTTAGAAATCAAGTGGCCTTTTTGCAAAACATTTCTTACCAAATCACCTGCTGTTCTAGCCTTGTTCCATAGTTGTTTCTGATCAACTGAAACTTGATAGGCTTGTTTTTCAACTTCTGGGAACATACTCATCAATTCCTTTCTTCTTTCATGACCTCGTCTTACTAATTCCATTTCATTAATTTCATGAGGCTTCAGAACTCTAGTTCTCTTTGTAATTTCCAAGTATTGAGGATTATCCATATCAAGCACAATCATTCTATTGTTTTGTTTTTCTGTTTCTTGAAAGCTTCTCACCAAATTTCTTAGTGATTCAGCTTGCAATCTGTTTAACCTCTTTCGTGGATAATTCCTTGATTGCAACCATAGTCTGAGCTCAACAATTGTCATGTTCTATGGATCAGGATGGTGTAATTCAGATGCTGAAAGTTCTTCAATATTAATGCTTTCTTGCATCGATATCCATTATCCATGTTCAATAACAATTTCATTTGGATCAATCGGAGCTATAGACTGCAATCATACATTTTTCATATTCTTCATTTATCTGTGAAACAGTAAGACCATCCAAAAATACACGGTTGTATTTTTTCTTGATCAGATAGTTAAATCTGTCATCATTGTTTAACGGGATGTCTTCTGCAGTAGCTTCAGTTGGAGAATACGTAGCTTCAACTATATCTTCCTCCAAAACTTCATCATACCAGGCATCAAAAAATTCTGGATCCAAATCACCTAAGGCTCCAATTTGCTCTTGAATTTCAGCTTCTTCAATTGCCTGTATGGAAGTATCATCTACACTCAGAGTTTCAGATACAATCTTTTGTATCTTTGAAGGAGGGTTAGATGAAGATTCACCCATTGTTTGAACATCAGGATCTCTATCTTTCATTTCCTTTTGTTAGCCTCAGAAAATCTTTTAACTTCAATTGGTTGATCTTCAGACACAACAATCAAGTCTTGTGACTGTGGACTTAAGATTTCTTTCATACTTTCAAACTCTTCTTTCAACTTAACATGAACTTCTTTTAACTTCTTGAATTTTTCTCCCATTAAATCATAATCTTTGAGCATAACCTTAAAGTTCTTTAAGTTTGTTTCTTGATCTTCTTCAAGCTCAGCAATTTTCAAGTCTTTCTTTAGTAATTCTGCTTTCAATTATTCATTCTCATCTCTTAGCTTCTATATGATCTTAAGCTGGAGTGAATTCTCTTCTTTTAGAGATTCAATTCTCTGCTTATTTTTTACTTCCTTAGTATGAACCGTGTCATCTTGTTTTGAACTTTCACCTTCTTCTATCACATGATAAGGTGAACTAGTTCTAATATTAATAATCTCAAGAGAAGATTCCTTAGAAATCACATTCTCTTGCTCAATGGGCTCCAACACATCAACAATAGGAAAATCAAATTCCATTTGATGTTGAATATTTTCTTCATTAACATCTTCATTCACCTCAGTAATGTCATCATCTTCATTAAAACCTTCATTAACTTCACCAACTTCATCATTTCCATTGTTATCATTATCATCATCACTACTTGAAGATGAACTTTCTTCATCATCAGATTCATCATCATCTTCATTTTCCTCATCATCATCCTCTGCTTCAGACTCAGACAGTCCTTAAGGAACTTCTTCAATCAAGTCATTTGGGTCAATTGGTTCGTCATCAATCAAATGAAAGTGATATTCATTTATGTTTACATCATCCCTTGCTACAGCTCTCATGTAATCAAACATTGGTACATTCTGAGCTCCAGTAATCATAGCAAGTCTTTTGTATACAGTTTCAGTCATGTGATCTAGAATCAACGTTTCACCACTTACACCATAAGCTTGAAAATCAGGATTTGCTTCAGTGATAATTAGTTGTAAAAATCTAGGATTCATCAGGTGTTTGTTCCTGACTCCTTTCTCTAAATTATAGATAAATCCATTCATAATCCACTTTGCCATATTAAATCTTCTGTTTGTGACAATGGCTACTATAGGAGAACAATGTCTACAGGGAAAGAATTCCATCCTGCACTTTTTTTGGACATACCATGCTGAAAGATGTAACATAAGAGTTTCTAATGATTATATACTCTTGGTCTAAAGAATTGTTTCTTTGGAAAATGATCAGGATGACCCATGGCTATAAAAGTTTCTCTACACTCATTGAAAGTGAGTTCAGCCAAGTCTTGTGGATCATTATCACCAAGTCTTAGAGCTTCTCTAATTGACTGCTCAGAGACTTCAATCATACGATCATTAGTGATAAAACCTAGAACAACTTTCCTTCCTTCTTCATCTCTAGCAATTTCAGCAGTACTCCAAAATTTCTTGATAAGACGAGCATATATGACTGGCTGTGAACACATGGCATATACATATTTTGTTCTCAACAAAAATCTAATCATCTCTTCATAACCAGTAGCTTCACGAACATCTTCATTAAGATAAGCTGCTACATTATGCTTTGGCTCAAACTTGAGATTTTCCATTTGTAAACATAGAACAAAATATTAATCACATTAGAATTGCAAAACTTTTAATCATATTGTGAATTATCAATTTTTATACCAAGACCACTTAAAATTTTTCTAAGTGTTTGTACATCCTATTACATGAACAGAGTGTACACCGGTTACAATTTTGATTTAACACAATTTATGATTAAATCTAGTAATACACCATGTAACTTAAACATTGATTGAATTTCAATTGAATTAGCACATTTTAAATTTTTAAACTTAAGATTTTCACTTAAATTTTATAAGTGTGGAACACACTCTTTCTAGAGCAGAACACATTCAAGTTTAAGTTCAAATGATTTAAAGTACACTAAATCAATTAAAATCTTCTCAATATCATATTAATAGATGAATTTTGATGATTAAAATGCAATTTTGATGAAAAATTTATTAACTGACTGTTCATTTCTTGTTCATAAGAACCAACGCATGAACACAGAATCATCAAGAACACATTTTGATGAAAATGAGATTTGATTCTCAAAAACAGTTTGAAAATATATTATAATCATCAATTTATGTTCAATTTCAGTTATTATACACTTTCGAATCACGGATTTCAAATTTCTCAATAACTAGGGTTTGAACGCCTGAATAGAGTTCAAACGCCCAATCAGAGATTAAAATAAGTAATGAAATCAGATGTTTTAAGATCAACATGATGTTTAGAATCATCAATTATACCTATAAATCACAAGGATTAACTGGAATCAATTGAATGTTGAGTGAATGAGTGCATCGGGTGTTCGAGTGAGTGAATAAGAGAGTTTGAGTTTGTGAATGAGTAAATAAAAACTACACAAGTGTTGAATATATATAAGTGTAAAAATCCTTAGGCGCATAAGCACTGTGAAGGCAAATGAGACTACATTTCACACTAAATTTCCAGGCGCATGAGCACTGTGAAGGCACATGAGGATGAGACGCATGACCACTGTTCAGAAGCTCGAGCACTGTTTAGGCGCTTGGGCACTGTTCAGGAGCATGAGAATTGATGAAATGCCTAACACTTAGAGAAATCATTACCTTCAAACGTCTGACCACATTGGAAAGTCTGACTATTCAGGCACATGAGGATATGTTGATACGCCCAACACTTAAACATTTTTTAAAACATCACAACTGTTTAGGCGCATGGACTAGAGCAAAACGCCCAATACTTGTGAAATTCATCATACTCCTGATTTGGACTTTTCAGAACTATTCAGGCGCATGATTACCTTCCATGAGTCTAACACTTTGAAATTTTCACATTATCCATCTGAACATTGTTTATGTGCATTAGCACTGTTTATGCGTATTATCTCAACACTTAGTCAAATTTTTGACTAACACCCAAAATGCACATTAATTACCCTCAATTACATATCATGTGAAATTCAAATTTTTTTAATTGTGAACATGAATTATCAAATTAAACACCAATCAATCACATTTTCAAAATATACTTTGAATCAAAAATTTTATTTTTCAAACAATTTTCTGTCATTTTAGTCTCTATTTTTACAAATAGTCTCATTTTTGTTTTTCATTTTGTTTGCAAGAAGCTTTTCCACTGTTCAATTCTTTTCAAGTTCATTTTTGAAACATATCAAACACACACATGCTTGAATATTTAGCTTCAACATTTCATCCAAAGCACTTTATTTTTTATTGCTTTTTCACATTTTGAAAATTTTCCATTGATTTTCTCTTTTACAATTTTTACTCCCCCTAAACTTTTAAGTTCACAAACTTAGAAGTTTCTTTTATTTTGCAAGTAGAGCAAACCAATCATTATCAACATGCCTGCACGTAGAAAATCATGCAAAAACCAAAATTAAAGCAGAAAAAAATCTACTATATACATTTGAATCACATGCCTGGAGTGAGATAATATCAGTTAAGATCAGTACATTAAAATAAAATAAAATGATGGATAGTCATAGATAGTGATTAAATCCTGATCAAGTGTGTTCCAGGTCAGCATTTCTGCAGCAAAGGAGACACGAGATCTAAGGACAAAAAATGAGTGCTTTTGGCAAGATACTCAGCACACTTACTTTTTCAATTCTTGGATTGATTAAGGTACGACTAGATATGACATTATGTAATTCACACTTAGACTTAGAGAGTTCAAAATCTTATCAAGATATGCTAGAAATCACTTTTCTCAACTTATTAACCTGACATATACTTATAACCAGATCTCATGTTTAGATTGTGCACATTGGCATCTTTTGCATCATGTGAGAATATCCAGGTCTATAATGACTTTCAACAAAGGATATCTCGTTACTTCAGGTCTATGATGATTCATAACAGAGAAGTGAATAGATGCTTTAAATAATTAGAGCTCAATGGTTATTCATATCACCACCAGGTGTGAGATTGTGACTTAACAAGCAATCAATTTGAGAAGTCAACACTACTCATTCGTACTAAGATGAACAAACACTAATGCATGATTGATTTAGCTTAATCACAAGAATTTACTTTTTCAGTATAATTGCATGATTTTACCTACACATCATATCTGATCACGTCAGACTTGTAAGCGAGTGAAGTATGCAACTGATCAAAACTAATGTATCTATCATTTCTCACAAATTGTAAAGACAGATTCAGTCCAAGATACCTAACTAAAAAACTCTATTTTTGTGTTTTTGTTTTATACTTTTCTCTGTTGATTTTGCAATTTTCTATTTTTGTATTTGCTTTTTTATTTTCTATTTAACATGCACACACAATATATACAATCAGGCAGTTAACTTTGACAGTTTCTCTATATTCATGATTAAGCTAAGGGAGGGTTCTTATCATTTTTCATGAATCAGACAACTGAAATACTCAAAAAACTAGTTTTAAACATGGTTAATAAGTCCAATTGACTCAACCAAGTACTCAAACCTACCTGGTAAAAAGGCTTTTACAAAGAGATCAGCCAACTGTTTTTCAGTTGCGATTTGAATCAAAATGATTAAACCTTTTTCAGAGTTATCTCTGAGAAAATGATATCGAATTTCGATATGACTTTCGATATGCTTTGTTTTTGAGTGCTGGACAGGATTAGCTTTAATAAACATAGCAGCAGTGTTATCAATCTAAATAGGAGTAGTAAGAAAATTGAACCCGTAATCCTGCAGTTGATTTTCTAACCAAAGGATTTGAGAACATCCTGCTGAAGCAGCTATGTACTCACCTTCTGTAGTTGAAACAAAGACATTTGTTTCTTACATTCCCATAATCACTATCTGTATATCCATGTAACTCGAAGTTTCCTTCATAAGGATACCACAACCCTAAAGCCGGTTTTCCTTTGAGATACCTTAATATTCGTTTAACAACGATTAGATGAGATTCCTTCGGGTCAGATTGGTACCTAGCACAGACATAAACAGCTAACATTATATCAGGTCTAGATGCAGTAAGATACATCAAAGATCCAATCTTAGATCTGTATAGAGTTTGGTCAACTGATTTTCCTTTCGGATCAGGTTCAATCTTGGTATTTACGTTAGCTGGAGTTCTGATGGATTGACAATCTTGCAGTTTAAATTTGTTCAAGAGTTTTTTTAACAAATTTCTCTTAATTGATAAAAATTCCATCTGCAGACTGCTTCACTTGAAGACCAAGGAAAAAGTTAATTTCTCCCATAGAACTCATTTGGAAATGAGACTTCATGATTTCTTCAAATTCATTGCATAATTTTGGACACATAAGAGATCATCTGAATCCTTCTTTATAAACAAAGTTGGATCAATTTTCTCTCGTGTGTATCCATGTTGGATCAAATGTTGTGATAACGTTTCATACCAAATTCTAGGAGCTTGATGTAGACCATACAATGCTTTACTAAGCTTGTACACACGATGAGGATATTCTGAATCTTCAAAACCTGGAGGTTGCTTGACATACACATCATCAGTGATTGGTCCATACAGGAAAGTACCTTTCACATCCATCTGATACAACTTGAATAGCATGTATGATGCATAAGCCAGGAAGACGCAAATTGATTCACGTCTTGCAACTGGAGCAAATACTTCATCATAATCTATTCCTTCTTCTTGGGTGTAACCTTGTGAAATGAGTCTCGCTTTGTTGTGAACAATAATTCCCCGATCGTCTGACTTGTTTCGGAACAACCATTTTGTGCCTATGGCATTTTCTCCTTCAGGTAAATCTACAAGCTTCCATACTTCCTGTTTGCGAAATTGCAATAACTCTTCTTGCATTGCCTCAATCCAACTATTGTCCTTTAACGCTTCAGTGATGTTTTTAGGAACAATTTGAGATAGAAAACACGAGTTAAAGCAGAGATTTGCTTGTTCTGAATGACTTCTCGTCGTTCTCTCATTCAATGGACCAATAATCTGAGATGTGATGGTTCTTGTGAATATGAGACTTTGGAATCTCATTCCCTTGAACATGAACATCCAGATTAGATTGTTCAAGTCGGAAAGCTGATGTAATAAGTTCAAAGTATGTAGATTGAAATTAGGAACTTGAGTCGGTGAGTTGTTAAAATAATCAAGATTATCAGTAACAACTACATCACCAGAAACTGATGAAGTTCCAGACTCTGGTTGTACAATTTTAGGACCATCATTAGGAGTAGGTTGTGAAACATTTGTATTTTCAGACATGGAATGTTCTTGTGCTTGTTAAGAGCTAGATTGATCATAAGATTCCATACTAAGTACAGGATCTTTAACAAAAGAGAAGAATGAATAATCTGGGCTAGAATCATCCATATCATCAGAGTCAGAATCATCACTGAAAGATCCGAGATCTCCTTCTTGTTTCTTCTTCTCACCTGTAGATTCAAACAAGTTAGAATTGAAAGAGTTTGAAAAAAATCTAAATCAAATAACCAACTTGGACCATTTGCAACTGATGGAAAATAGTTTTCAAGAAATTTAACGTTGAATGTTTCATGGATAACATTTGTCCTAGAAATATAAACTCTAAAGGCTTTTGAAACCGATGAATATCTAACGATAAATCCTTCATTATATTTTGCATCAAATTTTCCTAGCTGGTCACTTGAGTAAAATCAGAACCGGATAACCAAAAGATTAGGTTTCCTACCAAACATCTATTCATAAGGAGTTTTCTGTTTATCTTTCACAAGCAATGTTTGATTTTGCACAAAACATACAGTGGATATGGCTTCATCCCAAAAAGTAATTGGAATCTTTGCATCTGCTAACATGGAACGTGCAGCCTCAATCAAGGTTTTGTTTTTCCTTTCAGTAACTCCATTTTGTTGTGGAGTTCTAGGAGCACTAAACTGATGAGCAATTTCTTTTTCTGCACAAAACCTATCAACATTAGCATTTTTAAATTCTATTCCATTATCACTTCTGATAATTTTCACCTTTTGATCTAATTGATTTTCTACTTTAATGATGAATTCTTTAACAATTCAGCTGTTTTAGATTTAGCATGCAAAAAGAAACCCATGAAAATCTTGTAAAGTCATCAATGATAACTAAACAGTAAGATTTCTTTCCAATACTCTACACATTTGTTGGTCCGAATAGGTACATGTACAACATCTGGAGAGGCTTGGAATTTGAGCTTATCAGCTTGGACTTATAAGACGCTCTGTGTTACTTTCCTTTTAAACATGCTGAGCATTGATCTGTTGTAGCAAACTTCTTTGTTGGAAGACCTACTATATGATTTCCTGCTACAAGCTTGTTCATGTTCTTGAAATTGGAATGCCCGAGACGTCTATGCCATAACTGGCTTTCGACATTTGATGCTTGAGCAATTAGGCATGTTGTTTCTTAGATGGATCTACTTGAGACATATCTAACTTGTATACATCTCGATCACGAATAGCTCTAACAACTACCCATTCTTTGCTTATCTGAAAACCTGGCTTCAAATTATAACAAAAAGAATCATTAAATAGAACAGAGTAAGATTTGTCACAACTTTAGGAAACAATTAAAAGATTAAAGTTCAACTATGAACAATAGTTGACTTTATCAAAGCTAATAATCCCATTGAAAACTGTTGCTTCGCCTGTTATTTTGCCACCTGCATCACCTCCGAATGCAACATGAGTACCATCTTTTAACTTAAATTCTTGAAGCAAGGCATAGTTTCCAGTCATATGCCGGCTACACCCACTATCAACATACCACGTGTTAAGAGGTCTTCTTGGGCGTACCTGCATTTTCAAAAAGATTTAAGTTGAGTTATCAACCCAAGCCGATATGGTCTTGGGCATGCCAAATTTATCAACAATGGTAAGTTGTTTAAAATGAAGTGTATTCACATCAGACTTCTTTTGCTGTTTAAATTTACCAATTCTATTTTTAACAATTTTTTTATTATCTTTGATTTGTTTAATCCGCAAAGCATGATTGCTTTTTTCAACATCATCATCAACGTTATTAAAACCATTAATAGAAACATTTTTTAAAAAAGTTTGATTACCAAATTTTGCATTGTTCATTCTCATAGATTGTGGAATGAATTTTCCTTGACTATAATTCTTTGTTTTCACAGCATAAGAATCATCATAATCAGAATTAATCCTTCGAAAAGATCTCAAGCCTAAGGAAGGTTGTTTTGACAATCTTTGAAAACCAACACTTTGATTTCTTTGAAATTGTGGATTGACATATCCATTCCTTGGCGAGTTCCTTCTGAAGTAGCAATTCTTAGTGTTGTGATTTCTTTCATCACAAATGGTACAATACTTGTTGAAATAACAATCAGCTATTTAATGGTTTTTCATATCACAAATATGACAACACCTGTTAAAGAAACATTCATCAGTCTTATGATTATACATATCACATATTTCATAGTACCTTTGTTGAAATTTAAACAACTGTTGATTAACTTTAGATATGGAAGCCACATTTGATCCTTGTTTGATTTAGGAGTTACAAAGTTAATCTGTTATTTTTGATTTGAGAATTTGTTCTTTTGAAATTTGGGTTTTGACTTTTGTTCATTAACACCATTCGTAGATTCTTTTGATACAAATCTGTTGTTAACAGCAGAAGACTTTAGACCTGAACCTGTTTTCAGATCAAAGTTAGATTTGTTCTTTGAATTTGATTTGATTTCTGGAATTGTGTTCATATCAAAAGTACCTGCAGACACAAATTTCACTGGTGTAAACTGATTAACATGATTTGTTCTTTGATTTTGATTGTTTTGATTGTTGTTCTGAGAGGAGTTAGATTTAGCATTTTTCCTTCTCCTTCTTTGATTTCTTGATCTTGATGATCTTTGTTTGCTTTGGGATTGAACATCTTCACTAGAAGACTCTTTTGCATTTTCTTTATCTTTTTGTTCTTTCTGCCATTTGATGAAGTCTGGGTTGTTTAATCCATAAGAAAATGAATCTTTAGATGTTACTTCATCTAGTTTTGCTTTCTCTTTATTCTTTGAGTTTTGTTTGTCATTCTTAACAATGATTTCTTCAACAACATGTTCTTTGGGAACAAACATTTTCTTATTCTTTGGTCGTGGTTCGTAAGATTTAACTTTCACTAGATGACCATTTTTAATCTTTTCAGAATCTTGTTCCTCAAATTTCTCAACATTTGTTTTCTCTTCATCACTTTCAGAATTCTTTTTCTTGTTTTGAAAGGCTTTTAGCTTAGCTTTGTTTTTAGGTGAGTGATCATATGTGTTAAAGTTTTCTGGCAGAGCTATTTTTTTCTTATTTTTTCTTTTTTACTTTAGCTAGATCCACCTGAGTTGCAGCATGAGCTATTTTTTTCTCTTCTAAATTTTTAGTCATCTCCACAAGTTAATTTTTAACAAGTTCAAGTTCTTTTAGAGTTTTGTTCCTTGAGGTTTGTAGAGATAGGATCTTTTCATCAGAGACTTTGTGATCATTTTCCCGTTTGTTGTGCATTACTTCTTCTTGTTTAAGTTTGTCACAGATCTTAAATGAATATGTTTTGTAATGCTCAACTTGATTAAAACATGCTTTTGTACACATTTTCTTTCTGAATTTAATAGGAATTTTAGGATAACTTGAAGATGAAGTCTCAGAGTTAGATGATGGATGCTCAACCTTTGGTTGTTCAGACTGAGCCATGAGTGCAATTTCTTCTGAATCCTCTTTTGGGTTAGATTTGTCACTCCAATCATAATCTTCATCATCATTTTCCGAATCACTATCAGCCTTTGGATCATTTTCTTCAAACCTGTCTTTATTTTGAGCTTCTGCAACAAGAGCTAAACCAGATGTTAGATCAACTATGAATTGTTCAGCATAAGCACTCCAGTCATAGCCATCTTTGATGCTAACAACAAGAGCTTTCTTTGGCTCTTCAGATGATTTTGATTCATCTTTAAGTTCTTGCATGGGTAGAGTTTGATAAGGCTTTTGAAATGTCTTCTGAGACTGTTGTTGGTATCTTTGACTGCTAGAACTTGCTTGACCATTTCCACCTTGATTTCTAGGAGCTTTACATTCCCTTGAGAAATGACCATAACTATTGCAGTTGAAACACCTTGATTTTGATTTATCAAAGCCAATAGTTTTGTTTGCACTTGGCTTGTAATTCCTGTTAACATATGAGTGTTTCTGAGTTCTATAAGTAATCATTACCATCTGCCAATTCAAGTCCATCTCTTCCATATCATCAGGATCCATCTCGTACAAATCCTGCAAAACAAGATCTAATTGGGTTAGATGACTACCTTGATAAGCATGAAAACTTGCCATAAAAGCAGTAAAAGCAGATTTTGACTCATCATCATGTAAAAGGATATTAATAACATCTTTAACTTTGCTAGTTTTAATAGAGTTAGAAGATGAAGTCTCAGTTTGGGTTTAGGAGTTTGAATTTTAGGAGGAGACTGAGGTTGAGGTTGAGTTGTATAAACAGGAGCACTTGTGTAAGAAGAATCTATAAAGAAACCAGCTCCAACAAACAAGTCACCCTCGTCTTCTGGTGAGTTATCATCTTTGCCAGAAAAGCATTCTCCACTGTGTTAGCTGGAGATACAACATACTTGTATGGAGACATTGATGCAGCTCTATCGTTGTTTCTTGAGCTCTTAGCAATTTCAACTGATTCTATATTGGCAATCAAAAGATCCAGATCCATTGAAAATTTTTCTGTATGCTTCAACAGAGTGACTGTCTGTTTCCATGAAGATGGAAGAGCATTTAGAAGTCTATAATTTAGATCTTTAAGATCATTTTTTATACCAGCAGTTGACATCTCAGTAGTTAATTGCACAAATCTATTCATCATCTGATTGATTGTTTCACCAGAAAGATGCTTAAATAACTCCAATTGCCTCTTTAGTTTCTGCTTTTTAAGATATTGTATCTTTTTACCAGCTTCACAAATGATCTTCAAAGCTTTGTACATGGTGTAACCAGTTTAATAACCTTCAAGTATAGTCAAGACTTCCAATGGTAACCCCTTGCACATCAATGACTAAGCTTTGATGTCATTCTTAACCTTTCTTAAGTCATCACCTTACAGACCATCCTCTGGATATGGTTTCGGAGAGTCTTTTGTATACACAAATCCTCTGTCAGGACCATCAGATGTAATTGGGATATGTTGTCCTTTCTCTATTGACTTCCACAAGTCAGTGTCAATAGAGTTTAGATGATGCTTCAATCTAAGAGACCAGTTCTTAAAATCAGCTCTGTTTTTGAGCTTGGGAACCCTGTTCTTAAAATCTTCAGACTTAACCATTTTGTATTTTGAATTAATGAAAATGACTTGTTTTTTTTGTTTTTAAAATTTTAAAAAGAAACTATGAAATGAAAATATTTTTGGATTTTAGTATTTGAAAAAATTTCTATGTGTTTGCTGTTAAGTCTAAATATCCAGGCGCCTGAAGCTTCTGAAATGCCTGAACTTTGAACAAGAAATGCCTAAGGGAATGCCTTAGTTAAATTCTAAAACACCTGATTGATGAAGCGCCAAATAGTTGTCAAACGCCTGCGTTAAAAAAACGCCCAAACAGTCCTCGTGCGCCTAGAATTTCTTAGTTTCAGCAAAGTCTCAATGCGACCAAATAGTCACAAAATGTCCCAACAGTTGTAAAACGCCTAATCTGAAAACGCCTTAACACTTCTAAAATGCCTAAACAGTTGTCAGGCGTCTGAACACTTGGTCAATTTCAGCAGTTTTTCACAACTCAAGCGCCTAATTCATCCTCTTCAACAAACTCAGATCTTTATGAAAATCTTCAAAAGTTGTTCAATTGATCTAAAAACTTCCAATTAGGTAGTAAGTAGATCGATTAACAATCTTCTATCATCATATTGATCAAACAACAACAACAAAACTATTTTTCTGATTGAATTGAAGTCCGAAAATGAAGAACACAGTTTGAACTCAAATCTGATCAGTTACTCAGATCAGAACGAATTACACACCAAATTGTGATTCAAATCATGTTTCTATGGAAAACAACAATTAATCAATCAAATTGCAATCAACACAGATTTCAAGTGATTCAAAGAGCACAACAATGTTGATATGCTCTGATCACTGAACTGAAATCTCTGATACTATTTGATAGATTCAAAATGGATCGATCTATGATGATATAGTAATGCAATGATCAATTCAAACACAAAGTAATCAAACACATGCAATTACATTAAAAAATTCATAGATTTTATTGATAGCAAATGCATAGGATACAATGTGTACGGGTTACAGTTCTTTCTGTTCTAACTGTTATTCTCTATTTCTGTCTCTCTCTGTCTACGTCTACCCTGCATAATACATAAAATATCCTATTTATACTATCAAGAAACAAAGGAACATATATTTACAAAATAAGTCCCTAGACTGTGACAAAAAAGTTAAAAAGGAAAAATAGATAAAATGTTAATCTTCCAACAGCTTCAACAGTACCAATACATGGACTATGTAGGAAAGGTCTTTAGGAATTTAGTCCCAACCTCTATGTTTGTTTGATAGACAGTGAATGACAACATGGAGGAGGTACTTCCATTGGGATGAGACATTTCCTTTCTTGATGGTTCTTATAGAGTAATCACCCTCATAGCCCACTGCCTGAAGGACTAGTTCATAGCAAATTTTGGGAAGGACAATTCGCCTTCTTCATCAGCCAGCCTTAGTTGAGTACGAATGATGGCTGGAGTGATGAAAATTGTCCTGCCCTGTATTATGGCAGACAGTGCCTTCTCCCAATCTATAATGACCTCTTGGTAGGTCCTCCAAAACTCCAAAAGCTGATCTTCATATATTAGAGGATTTATGGTGAGGGAGGTGAAGTAGTGGGATAGAGACAAGAAACGACAAATGTCTGAGAAGCCAGGATCCTTCTCAGACACTAACAGAGCAACCTGATTATGTTTCCTGTGTAGTTGCATGGAGAAATCTGGCTGGTTTTGTGGATTAGGGTTGGTCATTTTGAGTAGCTTTGTGATGAAGGAGATCTTCCGTCAAGCACGAAAGCAAGTCAGTCAAACAAAGCCCCAGGTAAAAACAAGGTTGGTTTGTAGGTGAATTTAGGGTTTGAATCTTTATTGATAAAGGAGAAAGTGAAAGAGGGGGAACCATTGTACAAATATATATGATATGGATTTGAGACAAAGTTAATGTAAATGGATAAACTTTGAAATCCGGATGTCGGTCCCATCTCTGAAAAAAGTGCCCAAAAAGGTAGTTTTCTTGGAAGTCTAAAATCTTCCGTAGGTAGTTTGTCTTCGTTAGTTTTGAAAGAAAAAACTTCCAAAGCCAATTTGGCTTCCGAAGATATTCCTCAGCTTTTCAAGAATTTGCTTCAGAAAAAAATTACTTAGAGTAATTTTACTTCCAAGTCAAATTTTGCTTCGGTAGATATCAAATATCAGAAATTTTATTCAAGAGAGAATAAAGCTTCAAGAACTTAATTGCTTTCGGAAGAAAATGGTCCTTCAATGCATATAGTACTTGGTCATAAAAAAAAGCTTCAGTAGATATTTCAGGATTTCTTCCGAAGGTTAACTTCTTAGAATTAGTTATTTGTTTTGAAGACATAATTTCTTCCGAAGACAACTTGACATATTCCGAAAGAAAATTTATTCAAAATTCTTAAAAAATTTTGGGATATCAGTTTTGAAAAAATTTCTTACAGTGTAAACTGGGCTTATATGATGGTTATATAGACAACTTAGGACACACATATTTGAAAATAATATTGAGTTTAGTTTAAGAGAAATCTACTCAAAGTTAATCATCCCAATAACTGATACAAGATATTTAAATCTTTTTTCATCAAAAGCTTTTATGAACAGACTAGCATATTGTTCATTTATGTTAACTTTGACTAGTTTTATCAATCCATTTTCTAAATTATCTCTAATCAAACGATACCTGATATTGATGTGCTTTGTCTTTGAGTGTTGCACAGGATTCTCTGTAACAGAGGTAGCACTGTTGTTGTCTATATGGATGGGAGTCTTCTTGAAGTTGAATCCATAGTCTAGCATTTGATTATGAATCCAACGCATTTTAGCACTGCAGCTTGCAGCATCAATGTATTCAGCTTCAGCAGTTGATGCAGACACACAGGATTGTTTCTTGCATTACCATGAGACTATCCATCCACCAAGAAATTGACATCCCCTAGATGTGGACTTTGCAGCAACCATAGTCACTATCTGCATAGGTGTACAGATTGAAGTCAAAATTCTTTGGATACCAAAGGCCTAGTTTGGGAGCACCTTTAACATATCTAAGAATTCTCTTGATAGCAACTAGGTGTGACATCTTGGGTTTGGCTTGATATCTTGCATAAATGCATGTAGCAAACATGATATTAAGACTGCTTGCTGTGAGATACATAAGAGACCCAACCATATGTATAGATGTTCATCAACACACTCCCCCTTAAGATCTGGTCCTAGTGAGTGGTTTCTGGCTATGGGTGTCTTTGCAACCTTGCACTTAGTCATATGAAATCTAGTAAGTATGTCTTGTACATACTTTGACTAATTTATGAAGATTCCATTGTCAACCTGCTTCACTTGAATTCCTAGAAAGAAGTTTACTTCCCTATGGCACTCATTTCAAATCTATTCTTCATCAGCTTCTTAAAGTCTTTGCAAAGCTTCAGATTAGTTGACCAAAAGATAATGTCATCTATTTAAACTTGAACTGGCATCAAGTCATTTCCTGTTTCTTTGATGAATAATGCTCCATCAATAGTACCTCTCTTATACCCATGCTGACAAAGATACTATGATAGTGTCTCATACCACTTCTTTGGAGCCTGATGCAGCCCATAAAGAGCTTTGTCAAGCTTATAGACATAATTAGGATGATCTGGGTCTGTAAAGCCAAGTGGTTGTTTGACATATACCTCCTCATCAATCACCCTATATAGAAAGGCACACTTGACATCAAGTTGTTAGACCTTGAAATCTTTGGATGCAGCAAAAGCCAGGAATATCCTAACAGCTTCAAGTCTTGCTACAAGAGCAAAAACATTTGTGTAGTCAATCCCTTCTTCTTGTGTGTAACCTTGAACAACTAGTCTTGCCTTGTCCTTGATGACAAGTCCTCTATCATCCTTATTGTTTCTAAATACCCACTTCGTACCTATGATAGTCTTTCCTTAAGGAAGAGGACATAGATTCCAAACCTTATGTCTTTTGAATTGAAGCAGCCCCTCCTACATTGCTTCAACCCAAATTCCATCCTTCAAAGCCTCTTCAATCTTCTTAGGCTCTATCTGGGACAAGAAACAAGAGTTAAGACAAACATTTTTATCATGGGTTTGTCCACTTGTTTTCACCCCAGTCTCAACATATCCAATGATGTTTGTGGTAGGATGAGAGTTGTGGATTCTCAGTTGAGGAATCATAGCAAGTTGTTTAGACAAATCTAAATTTGTGAAATTCAGATCTGGTGATTGAGAATCATCCACCACATCAACACACTTATCAAGTTAGACTTGATCCAATGAGTGTGCTACATAATTGATGTTGTCTTCTATGGAGTGGTTATCTGTATCAAGAAACTCCTGATCACTACCTCCATCTCGTCCTACATTGGAAACTTCTTCATCCAAGTTCTGTACCTCTGCTCTAAAATTTATAGGCACCTCATATGTGTCAGCTGAAGAATTTGTCATGGTAGTGCTGACAGGATCCCCAACTACAGGGCTAGTTACCACTGGAGCTAAAGTAGTTTGTACACTTGGTCTTCTCAGCTAAAATATTGGATCAAAATCTCCTGTTGATAAGATACCTGTAGATCCTGAAACATTCTCATAAAATTTGTTAAAACAGTTGGTAACTAAATCAAGATTAAACAACCAATCAGGACCAGAACCTTTCACACTGGGTGTGTGCTCATTGAAGGTGACATTGGCTGACTCCTCAACTACTCTGGTTCTGAGATTGTATCCTTTATAAGCCTTGGCTTAGGAAGAGTATCCAATAAAATGTCCATCATCTGATTTCTCAGCAAATTTGGCTATTTGATCTTTGGTATTAAAGATGGTGTAAGGATATCCAAATGACCTGAGAAAACCAATGAATGGTCTCCTTTTGTGCCACAATTCATAAGGAGTCTTACCATGAGTCTTGACTACTAAAAGTCTATTTTGCACACAGCAGGCAGTGTTGACTACCTCTGCCAAGAAGGTGATGGGCAGTTTAGAGTCAGATAACATGGTTCTTGCAGCTTCAATAAGTGTCTTGTTTCTCCTCTCAGCAACTTCGTTTTGCTTAGGAGTCCTGGGAGCACTATATTGTCTTGTAATACCTTTTTCATCACAAAATGTATCAAGGATTTGGTTTTTGAATTCTTTTCCTTGATCACATCCTTTGGTCTTGACCTTGTGATCACATTGATTTTCAATTTTCAGAATGAATTTCTTTAAGATTTTAGGAGTCTCATCCTTAGTTCTAAGGAAGAAGACCCAAGTATATTTTGTGAAATCATCTGTGATCACCAAGAAGTAAGAGATCCTTCCTAAACTCAATACACTGGTAGGGCCAAAGAGATCCATATGTAATAAGTGTAGGGGAGTAGTGATGGAGTTCATTTACTTTAGCATGTGAGACACTTTGTGTTGCTTCCCTTTCAGACATGCAATATAATGGTCATCACTTGTAAACTCTTTCTTTGACATTCCAGTTACCAAATCATTCTTAATTAATTTATTCATGTTTTTAAAGTTTACATGGCACAATCTCTTATGCCAAAGGAAAGACTCATTACTATTGTCTTTAGATAGAAAGCAAGAAACTTCTCCTGAAGGGGATGTTTCCTGCAAATCCATCTTGTACATGGTCCCTCTCTTGGGAGCTCTGAGTAGGATATCCTCTTGAGGAATGACCACCCCAGGTTTGAGAATAATGCACTCATGCTCAGTGAAGAGCATGTTGTGTCTCTTATCACAAAATTGGGATACACTCAAAAGATTGTATGCAAGCTCCTTAACAAAGTTTACCTTCTCAATGTGGAGCTTACCATTTATGACCCTGCCCCTTCCACTGATGTAACCACCAGATTCTACTCCAAATGCAACTAGCCATCCATCAATTCTTTTGAAGTTTGGAAGCAAAGAGCTATTGCCTGTTATGTGCCTGGAACAGCCACTATCAATAATCCATACATTTCCTTTGGTCTTGAGTTGTTCCTGCACATAAAGAGATGGTTAGTTACATTTGGAAACCCAAATCTCATTGGTCTTGGGCTTGTCAAAGTGAACTGAAGACAATGAAACAGTAATTGATCCTATATTCAAGCTTTGAGGATCATCAGCTGTTGTTGATAAAGAACTTTCAGTCACATGGTCTTCCTTTATCTTCCACACCATCTTTGGAAGATTAGACTTGACCTTCAACACTTCGAAAGTTTTGATGACTTTGGAAATTTTTGAGACTGGTCCTTTGGAAGATCTTGCATTCAATGCAGTAGACTTCAGTGCTTAGGAAGCACTCCTTTCTTCCAAGACCAAATTTTCTTCTGAAGGCAAGTTTTCACTTGTCTTCTTCCTCAGTTTAGAGCTTCTGAAAGGAAAAGATTTTTCTTTTGAAGCTATCTTCTTCTTTTTATTCTCAAAAGTCTTCTTCTTAGTCATGTGGATAGTACTTTTAGGATTGAAGATGCAATCCTTAGCAAGATGAGAAGTACTACCACACATGACACATTCAGTTGCCTTCCTCCTGAGAAACTTCTTTTGAGTAGAAGCTGAGCTTGATCACTTTCCACTTCCATCTTCATCTTCACAGATGATGCAACAGGCTTCTTTGACTTTCTCTTTATAGCTCTAATCAAGTTCTTCCTTTTGGACTTGCTCAAACCTGGTTCTTTTCTCTCCTCAGGAGTATAGTGACCCTTCTTAGGATGATCTTCTTCACTCATCTCAGATCCATCCTTCACTACCCCCTCTTCATCTTCATCCTCTTCTTGAATTGGGTCTATGAGGGGAAGCTCATCTTGACAAGTTCCACACCTTGGAGATCTTACAGATAGTAGAGTGTGTGGAGGAGCTATCTCAGTAGATCCCAGTCCCTGCTTATTTCGATAACAAACCTTTGCATGCAAGGATAAGGATATAATGTTCTTGAAGGTCTCTTCTCCAAGAACACATTTTTATGCCCGGCTTTACTGATCACAAGCTAAGCCTGGCAATTAGTTAACTTGGTAATGAGATCCTTAATTTGAGTCCTGTAATTTGTGTGCTCATGCTTTAGAGTTAAACAGGTTTTCTCTAGATCTTCTATCTTAAGTTTATAATCATTTTTAGCTCTTTTAAAATCAGCTTTTAAAATATTCAAGGACTCAAGATCAGATCTCATTTCCAAGTTATAGGACCTGTATCTATTTACTTTAGCAATACATTTAGGGGTGCAAAGTTGTTACAATACCTTGGCTTCTTCATGATCTACCATTAGTGCTTCGTTTGGGGAGACATCTTCAACCTGAAAGCTCCAATCAAAGCCCCCTTTCTTCAACAGCAACTACAACTTGTTGCTTGGGCTTTTCTGTCTTTGGAGCTACATTAGTGTAGTTTGGCCTGGTTTGTGCTTGGTCACCATTTGTCTTTGGTGCCTTGCACACCCTAGCAAAGTGTCCTATTTGGTTACAGTTGTAACACTTCACTTTGCTTTTATCCAGCCCAAACTTTCCACTGGATGCATTGTTGGGAAACTTCCTCCCTGTTCTCCTGTAGAACTTCTTGGACCTGTGAGTGAGAAGAGCCATTTGCTGGACTATCTTCATATACTCTAGATCATCTGAATTGATACGGTCCAAGTCTTCAAGAATAAAGAGAAAGTTGCCACTGCTTTCATCAGCATACACAAAGGCTTGTTAAGAGCTTGTCTATTGGAATGGGCTTCCTTGGATGTAGCTCTCCCTTGGTGTCTCCAGGAAGGTGATGCAAGGACCCTTTTGTGAGTTTTCAGGGTAGTAGAGAAGATGATGTTATGGTTCTTTGCAATCCCTTTCAACCACATGAAGGGCTGAACTCTGCTGATTGTTGGAGGAGTTTTCAGATGAATTTTGTATGTTTATCTCCATCTGATATCCACTAAGGATACCATACAACTCTGTGAGAGTAAGGGTCTTAAGGTTTTTAGTCCTCTTAATGACCACACAATAGTATGTCAATTGTCTAGGAAGAGTAGACATGAACTTCCTCATAATGTCCTTATTCTCAACATTTACTTTAACATCCATTAGAGTATCCATGGTCTCAACATACCTTAAGTATTGTTGAGTTATGGTTTCACCAATTTTGTAGGTGAAGTTCTCAAACTGTTGCTTCAAGAGGTCTTTCTTGTTTTCTTTTGATTCATTAGACCCCTTATACATAAGCTTCAGTGCATCCCATAGTTGCTTTGTAGTTTTGTACTTCTTGAAACCTCTGTAGATAGAGTTTGGAAGAATAGTTTGGAGAGCGGTCATGGCCTTCTGATCTACATCAATCTTCTTCTAGTCTTCTTTTGAGTAGTCAGCCACTTCCTTTGGTATCATGCCACCACCAGCTGCAGCTGAAGTAGTGCATGGTACATTAGGTCCTAAGACAATAGATCCCCACATCCTGTTGTCTTGACACTTAATGAAGCCTTCCATTCTTTGGCACCAAGTATTAAAGTCATTAAGAGTGATCAGTTGAGATTTTGTCATGGTACCAGTTTCCATATCAGCCTTGGTAAGAGCTACCATTTGAGTTGTTTAGTGTTTTGTGAAACTGAAGGATTAAAGATGGCGAGATCTTACAATCAAGAGCCTAAAACGCTCTGATACTAATTGCAAGACCGTTAAAGGGGGTTAATGAAACAGTTTCCAAATGAGGAGAGACTTAGAACACTTAACAGATCAAGTAAGGAACCGGTTAGATGATACAAAGAACACAAGTAAAAGAACAAGAATAATAACACTCAAATATGGTTTTCAAGAATGATGTATATTGCTCTCAAGTTCTTACAAGTGCTACAAAGCATAAGAAAGATACATGTACTTGAGACATTTTATACTACATCCTACAGCCAGTTATACTTTGAAAGCTAGCTGGAAACACTAATCTATGCAATAAGATCAATGTAGAGTCAAAAGGCAGATTGCCTTTTGACTAGTGACTATAATGTGCCATAGCTCACATCCTATTATATTACAAAAAAGGATAAAAGGTACAAAAGTATAAAGTTACAGACCAATGACCATAATCTACAGTTGACAAAAGCATGGACTTTTTCACCAACTTATCTAAGTTGGTGA
The DNA here is from genome assembly GCA_025506505.1 of Flaveria sonorensis. NCBI lineage: Eukaryota > Viridiplantae > Streptophyta > Magnoliopsida > Asterales > Asteraceae > Flaveria > Flaveria sonorensis. The sequence goes on along the minus strand of CM046433.1, from coordinate 71,624,144 downwards.
GTCATTAGAAGTGGCAGTGAAAAGTTATTCAGCTTTATCAAAAGGTGATAAGAGAAAGCATGTCTTCTTTGTCTTTAGAAGAAATCAGTCTTTGGCTTCAGAAGACTTTGCCTTTGAAGCTTCGGAAGACTTTATCTTTGGTTTCAGAAGATTTTATCATTTGGCTTCAAAAGATTTTACACTTAGCTTATTTCCTTTGAGTTGTGTAAAACTTCCAAAGTAACTTTACTCTGTACTTCATGCATGCATGCTGAGAGCTCTTTGGATGCTTTGGTTGCATCAGCCTTTAAGTATAAGCCTTACAGGACATGACTTACACTTACCACTATTTCCTTACCGTTCGAGGAACTAAATGGATGTAAGTGTCGATTGCCGATGTAATGGGGAGAAGTCATGTAAAGTTAGATGACTGGACCATAAATCATTCAAGAGATGAATGATTAGGGGTTTTGGATCGCAGACAGACTATTGGCAGCTCAAGAGCGTTAGAAATTTACACCGACAATCAAAGGAACCCTTGCTTTAGGCACATGTTCTTACACATTGGTTGATTTGATAATTAGATACGGTTGGTGACTGGTACACTATCAAGGTGTTAGTAGTGTGGTGGGTTAGCTGCGGTACACCCTATATATGAACACTATTGATACCTTGAATGTGAAATCAGAATCCGGACTTGAATCTAACTTTTGGTAATGGACAACAGTCATACTCTGGAAATATCAGTAAATTGGTTGTAAAACCTAAAAAGCCATCTCAAGAGACTTTGTTTTTATGGGCAGTATACAAGTTGTTGCCTTGGAAAAGCATTGTTTGTCTTATCAAAAAGAACAAATTACCACCTAGATTTGCAAGTATTGTTAAGACTACAGAACAGTTTTGGTCCTGTGATTTATTAGATAGGATTCCATCACCAATTGAATAAGGTGCATGTCTCGCTCCATATGCCGAAGCTCAAGTAGTTTCATGTGGATGAGATCTTATATGTGCTGGTCGAAGTGGACGGTAAATTTTAATTTGTGTATGTACTAGTAAAGATTATGGATAAATAAATTAAAACTTTGAAAAGTAGTAAAATCCTTATCGTAAAGACTAGAGGTAACTCAAAGCGAGAACCTAAATCTAATCTATGCATGGGAAATTTAAATGAGGACTAAGTACCCTAACCTACTCATGGAAGGCATTGTAAATGATAACTCCGACTGAATTTCTGGATGAAATTCTCTCAACGGGGTGATACTGTGACATCCGTACCAAAATAGGTGAATTGACCTTTGACTTTGACTTTTTTACTCTGACTCTTTGACTTTGACATGGTCTTAATGTGGTCTTTGACTTGGATGTTGACCTAATATGGGCTTGATCTGAGTATAGTACACTAAAAGCGTTTGGACATGTTAAGTTTTAGAACTATGTATTATGGGCTTAATATGTCCTAATGGGCCTAGGATGGGTGACAGGTTCACTTGTCTAATTATAGTATGATAATTATGTGTTTTGGTCTCAATTAAGGTTCGACAAAACGTAAAATATTAAAACTTACATTATGAACGCAACAAAAATCAAACATGTGGGCTTTGCCTAAGGCCTACTAAATAAACATAATTTGATTTAAAAACATATAATTTAAATAATTTATATAGCATATAATAGTCCGTTGGAATTATATTAACATAGAGAATTCAAAAACAAAAAATTCTAATGACACACGAATCGAGATAAGACGGAATTGGACGAGACGAGCAATGGGCCCGGGGGGCCCACTCATGGCCCCCCTTGCCAAATTCCTTCAAAAAGGGGGGAATTCCCCCTTGTTTTTTTATTATTTTATTTTTGCAAGCTTTCTCTCCAAGTTTTCTCTCTAGAGAAAACTCTAGCCGCCATCATCCATTCTCTTCTTTTTCTTCATTCCAATCGATCACCATCATCATCAATTCCTTTGCTTTTGATGATATTCTAGCATTCAAGATTGATTTTTATGAAAGACTTGATCATCTACACCTTCTCTGATAAGAAAACCGTTTATTTTGATGATTTATCTTTGCTTGTTCATGTTCTTGTTGTTATTACTCATCTAACATCAAAATCATCACATAATAATCATTCATTCTTGGTTTTGGGCATTGAATCGTGAAGAATTAGGCGTGCCGGGCATTGATTCTTCGAAATTGGTAAAAGTCTAGTTTTTGATGTTCATATGTTCTTGGATATATTATATTGAGTTGTAAACTTGTGAGATCTGGACTTAATGTACATCTTGGGTTCATAATATCTTATTAAAAACATTATTTCTGCTTCTTCAATCGATAGACATGGGGAATCAAAACTATGTACCAATTAACTAATAATGAAAACCGGAAGATTAAAATCTAAACTAACTGTTTTGGGACTGAAAATTGAGATAACTCAAGTATTTGATTCAATATTTGGTCAATTAAAACATGGAATAAATGTTATTTAAGTACTCGGGTCAATAAAGGTCAAATATGGGGGTTTGGGATGCAAAAGAACAAGACTAATGGACCGGACAGTTTGTTGTCAGAAAAATAGGACGTTTTGTGCGGGTCATAACTTGGTCATAATAAGTTTAAATGAGTCAAGATTTTCTTCTAAAATTAATTTCAGAGAGTCCTCTAACTAACCCAAGTGGTCTCGTTTCCTTTCGACTTCGTTTGGTCCTCCAAACACAATAAACAAAATGAAAGGTCAAAGGTGTTAAATTCAGGCAGAATGTTAGGCTGTGTTTGTTGAGTCATATCTCCCTCATACGGAATCCATTTGAGGTTATTCTTTTTCTGGAAGTTATTTTAGAATCTTATCTTTCAAACGGTTCTTGTTACGCAATTGTTTGTTGCTTTTTCGACCTCCAAACAGTCTACGAAAAAACTGATGTGCGATCATCTCTACAAGCTGAAATATTTTTACTAAACTTAAATGTTAAGACTTGGGGTTAATTAACTAAAATAAGTTAAAAGTTGGGTTCGAAGATTGATTATAAGGCATTAAAGGATAAGAAAATACAAGGTTCATATGTCAAAATACTTGAATTAATAAATATACATTTCGGAACATCAATGACAATGGTACATGTTGAGGACATGAAAACTAAAATAAATCGGGATTGAGAATTAATGTTGGACATTGGATTTGAAATAATAAATAAAATAAGGAATTATTAAAATAATAACCTTGATGGGTATTAAGAACCGAACTACTAGAATTACACCCATATTGGTTACATTGACCTTTAGTAATTCTTTTGTGCTTATTGTATCAATAGTTACTTGCTATACTTGTCGTGGACTTTAGATTGTGTTATCATCGAGGTGAGTTTCACGTCCCCTTTTTTAATATGTTTTACCTGGAGGAAAAGCTTGCTCACTATTTTGAACTATGCTGTATCTTAAAGATTATTTTGTAACATTGTATGTGGTTTGGATCATGGGTTGTGTAAGGATCAGAAATTTACAATAAGATCAATCTTGTGACAAGAATGTAGAATGTAATAATCACGGAATACAAGATTGTACAAGCAAATGAAAAATGTAAGTGTAAATAAAATTCAAACTCTATTGCTCTTTGATTTGAAAGATACAAGTTACAAGCAAAAACAAGAAATGACAAAATCTCTCTAAGTTACATTACAAAACAACTATTTATACTAAGCTTAGAAGTTCTCGCGCGACATCCAAGTTCTCGTGCGAGATGCAGCTTCTCGCGCAGCAAGATCAGGTTCTCGCGCAGCAAGTTCAGGTTCTCGCTCGACTTTGATCTTCATAATGTTGATTTAATTTTTTGATCCTCTAGGTTCAATCCCTACAATCACCCCCTACGCTTGGAGAATCAATGCCTTTAGAAGTCCACGTCTGCAACCTTGTAACTGCCCCCATAAGCATACATCTTGTTGTCCGGGGCCTTCGTTATCAACCAACCAAACTATGCTGCTATGAAATGAACAGATTTATCAACTGTAATCGGACAAGCCTACAATCTTATCAAATATTCTCTTCCAAACTTGAGCAAATCCACAGGGTTTATGATACAATATTCTTTGTCCACACAATTAATCAACGCATGACCCATCTCCTTCTCACACTTCTTTGGATGCGCATACACCCTTATCTTTTTTGGCTTGTTAGTATTAGGGTCTATACGAGACTCATCTTCAATAACCATAGATTTGGTAGTTTTAAAGTCTTTGAAGTTTGTCTTACTCTGCTTCCAAATCATATTCCTTATCCGGTTCCCCTTTCCATAATTACTTGGGTTGATAAACAGAAAACGACCCATTGCATATAAATCTGACGCTCTGAGTGTAAAGAAGTCGTGCTTGTCCTGATAATTTTCAATAGCTCCAGCCTTCCTCTTAATAACATACATTTTCTTTTCAACATCGTATGCCCAACTAATAATAGGTTTTGAGTTTCCATACGTTGTGAAAGGTTTGGAGTGTCTCAGCGTGTTTATATAAGCTGGCGGAGGAGGAGCAGCAACCGTAACATCTTCGACCTGACGTACAACACTTTGACCAGTTAAATCAGCTGTCTTGTCAGTCGTTTCTTGAGCACTTGACTCCCCAACAATCTCTCCTTTTTTAATCAAAATATCTGAGAATATGTTTTTAAGAATATTCCCAAATATATCTATGTAGTCTATGGTTTCCTCCAAATCTTCAAATGTACCAAAATCCTCATCTGACTCCTTAGCAATAATCTCTTGCTTGAATTTGTAAAATTCTCTCTCGTAAGCTTCTTCAGCCGCAGGATCTAAGGGTGTATAGTAAACTGTATATCGGGACTTGGTCCGATAACATTAGTAGTACCCGATGATCCAGAAGGACCAGCAGCCAAACCCATATCTCTGCTCTGATCGTCATCATCATCTTTCTTATCATCCTTCTCATTATCATCAAAATCATCACCATCATCTTCGTTATCATCATCAACCTCTTCCTCATCACTAAATTCATAATCAACCAAATCCAAGTCATCATCATCATTTGTCGGCTCAGGAATTAGTACATCATGTTCAGGCTCTACAAATGCCAATCCTGTATAAACTATAAGTTGATCCTCAGTAGCCTTAGTATGAATAGGGGTAGGTGGCTCTTGATCAACAACATCAGTCTCTGTTGTCCTTCCTGTAACAACATGATTAACATCATGCTCTGTGTTACCAGCAGGATCTTAAGCAGTTTCAGGATCAGCAGAATGTTGTTAATTGACTCTCCATCTTCTGTGGTTCGTTGATGTGTAAACGAAAATGGAACACGAGAAGTGAGGTGTCCGATGTTTTTCACCTGAATCTGAATATAGCTAAATATGAATTGTTCCTGATGTTCAAGATTCTTGATACGCTTGTCCTTATCAAACATTTTCCTATGCAAATCATCAATAATCCGTGTCTTCTCTAACATCTTCTTCTTTAATGTACTGAGTCTCTGCTCAAGTGATACTCATGTAGGTAAATCACTAGAAGTCTCAGCTTGCTGCCTTGGCTCAAGAGTAGTATTGATGAAATCATCCATCTCATTAGGGCTTTGTTCCCTAGGAGGAGTACTCAACATATCATCAGTAGTGGGCATGGCAGATGATGTTTCAGTAGTTGACTCTGTAACGATCTTTGGTGTCTCTTGAGGAATAGCCTCACTAGCTGTGGCAGGATTCTCTAACATAGGTACATCTTCATCAGTTGACACAGTGGTTATTGGGGTCCAACGCTTACGCAAAACTCCTCGTCCTCTACCCCTCCCACGTGGACTCTCAGCCGTTTTCCTTGCCATTCTTTTCTTCCTCCTCTACATTGGCGGTGAATCCTCAGGAATGAAATCAGCATCACGTTCCTCAGTAGTGCATTTAGCAGGAGTTTCTTGCACTCTGTGACGTTCCTGAAGTACATAAGGGTCATTCCCTATCTGATCATTGTCCGTTTCACTACCCGAACTGAACCACGAATCAATTTCAGCATCTATAGACATGCCTGCTCCTTGTGAACTTTCAGGGCCCTCTTGAGTAGAAGTAGTGGAAGGACCGGCTGTATCAGCTTAAGGTACCACATTTTTTGGATGTTCAACTTCTCCTTGATAACCCACAGCAAATCTGCCAAGTTTGGCAAAGTATGATCCATCCCATGTATTGCCTCTTGCTCCCAAAAGATAAGTGAAAATATCTTTCTTCATCACCATGACCATATAAGTAGAAGAATAATGAACTTCTTCCCTACTGAGGCTATGACATTCTTCTATATCTCCAAGAAAATAGCTTTGGATACGTTGTATGGAAGATCATCTACAAGAGATATCAGCAGGGATCCAAACACGGCACTAAGGCTATCCATTCCAGCCTTTAGATTACTGAGGCAATGAATCACCACATGCGATAAGTACTTTTAGAACGGAGGTAAGTACTTCTTCTCTAATGAGGGATATCGGTGATCATAGCCCATTCTCTTTAAACAATCTCTAGCCATGTCATCATCAATCTTGACTGGCGCATTAGGCTGATCTTCCAACAGTAGAACACTGTTGATCACTTCGGCAGTGATAACAATCCTCTTGCCCTTAACAGTGCATGATATACATGGTTCACCTTGATCATCTCGCTCATTGGCAGTAGTAAAACAAAACTAATCAATAACATCCGTATAAATATTGGGATTAGCTATAATAGCTTGATGAATACGTGATGTCTTGAGGCCATCATTCATGGATCTGAATAAAGCCTTGTCCTCAGGTATATCTCCGAGAAATGTAATAGCATTATGGTTCTTCTTAAAAAACATAGGTCTTGCCATCTAAAAATTAAACAAACTTCTATCAGTACATAATTAAATTTTTAGACATAGAAATTTTTGAAAAATTTAGACTTCTTGTGCGAAAACTCAAGTATTCGCATGAAATTTAATTTTGACAAAAGTCAACTTTTCGCGTGACTGGTCAAAGTTTCCACGCGACAAGTTCTATGCGAATTCAAAGGTTTTCGCGTTTATTCACTTTCTGAAACTTTTCGCATGCGATAAGTTCTGTGATTTTAGTTTTCCAAATTAAGCATTTTCGTGATGTTTCAACAGGTAAAACATGCTCATTAGGTGTCGATTAAGTCATTATTAATGTTTCATATGATTAATTTTGTTCAATTTTAAGTCTATTAGTCCAAGAACATTCGGCCATGAATCAATCTTACTTAAAATCAATCAATAATCAATTATCTACCTTATCAAACACTTTAATAACACCAAACGACAACAATGAACACTATTATCAACTAAAACACAGTTTGAACATTTTAGAATTTTGAGAGTGTAATTTTCTAAGTGTTTTCGTGCGAATGGTCAACTTCTCGCACAACTGTTGCTTTTATAGCCATCTGACTACTCATACGAGAAATCAGAGCTTTCGTACAAATAAACTTTTCTCTTCTTTAAACTTTTCGCATGCGACTAGTTTAATTTGTCGCATAACATTTCGCACACTTTGAACTTCTCGCACGCGAGAAGTTCAATTTCCTTTGAACTTATAAAATTTTCAACTTTTCAAATTTATTTATCTTGTTAAACCATTTGATTTGTCATGAATAAAAATATGTTTAACTAAGTGCTTACAGTTATCTAAGAACCCTTAATTTTTGTAAAATTTTGTAAATCAAAACAACTGTAACAAAAACAAACTTTAACGTAAAAAACAAATTGATATTTTCTTTATATTTATAACTTAAATGTTTTTAGTAAATTGTCAAGTATAGGATCATATTTCTTATGAAATTGATCATTAACATCTTTTAGTTTTATTTAAAATCAGACTAGTTACGTTGATTGTCAATATGTTGTGTCCATTTTAAACTTAGACTTCAATTCTTACTTGTACACCTATATAGTGATATTTATCATGTCTAGATTGATTTGTATGAAATCTATGAATTTAACAATCAAAAATCCTATAGAACCTTATCCAGCTTTAAGACACTTTTGATATTTCAAGTCACCCCAACTTGACTTAAACCTTTTACCTCTGATTAGCCTTTTCGGAATTATTTTTCTATATTATAATACCTATTTAGAGCATTACTAGCCTGAGAAATATTTCTAAACACAGAATATTAACAAGTTTTAGCATTTATTAACTGCCAGTCGGACTTACATTTTGCCCTCGCAAGACGTTTAGGACATACATGCCATGTCGGACTTACATGCTCCATCCTTTGATTTCCCTCGTGTGTCAGAACATATTCTCAAAAAGGCAAAATATTTAACATATAGTATGTATGTCTATGACATATCTTTTATTATTGTGCTCGTTGGCATCTTTTCTTTCTATATGGCCTTTTGGCATCTTTTTGCTCTTTTTGTTTATGTTTATATATATCCTTTTCACCTTTTGATATTTATATATATACATACTTCTTCTGAAAGATACTGAACCAGACAATTACTGTCTTGAGTATGACTAGACTATAACTCTTAGGCTATTTTAGCATAGAATCAGTGTTACCACAAAACCTTGTGACTAATCCACTTCGGTCATTAAGAATTTACTTCCAGTGTATCACAGATCATAGTGTTTTTATGTCTTGAAAGTCAAGCCTATCAACATATCAAACATAATCCTAGTTAGTTTCTTTTAAGCTTTAGAATGTAATATATCAAAATCAGGAAATGTATTATAATTTCCTATAAATCCTTGAAAATTTTAATTTTCACAATGTGTAAAACAAATTATTTTTTTGTAAATTTTCTTTTACTCCCCCTAAGAACAAAAATCTTTTTCGAGACATTTTCAAATTTTCTCCCCCTAAAATTATGATTATCTGCATAGAAAATAACAATTTTAACTAAAATGAAGGAAAATATGTTTGAAAGAGTTTATGGATAATTATTAACTAAAGTTAACCATTCCTAGAGATTGGACTAAAAAGTCAAATCTGGAATGATCGAACGCCTTAGTTAACAAATCAACAACGTTGTCATCTAATGAGACTGATTCCAAATGGATAAGTTTTCGATCAAAACAGTCACGAATAAAGTGCATGCAGATATCGATGTGTTTTGTTTTTGAATGTTGAATCGGATTCTTCACTATGTTTAACACTATAGTGTTGTCACACCAAATCTTGGTGTTATAAATATTAAGACCATAATCAAGAAGTTGTTGCTGAATTCAAATAATCTGAGAAAAACAACTTGATGCACCCACATATTCAGCCTCTGTAGTGGATGTGGATACCATCTGCTGCTTCTTGCATTGTCAAGAAATTAAGCTGTTTCCTAGAAATTGACAGCCACCAGTTGTGGATTTCCTATCCAAGTTACATCCTACATAATCACTGTCAGTATAAGCATATAAATTGAAATCGGAATTTTTGGGATACCAAAGGCCAAGTATTGGTTGACCCTTGAGGTATTTGAAAATCCGCTTGACAGCTGTCATGTGAGATCCCTTCAGATTACTTTGATAACATGCACACTGACAAACAAGAAACATGATGTCTGGCTTGCTGGCAATAAGATACATCAGAGATACAATTATTAATCGATACAAATACTGATCAACATCTTCACTCGTGAGATCAGGAGTTAAAGTTAGACGAGAAGCCATTGGAGTGGAAGCGATCTTGGAGTCCTGAAATTTGTATTTGTCCAGGATAATATGAACATACTTTTCTTGATGTATCAGTATATCCTTATTATCTTGTTTAACTTGGATACCCAAGAAAAATGACATTTCCCCAAGTGAACTCATCTCAAATTTATTTTTCATCACAGCTTCAAATTCCTTTCACAAATCATCATTGGTAGATCCCAAGATAATGTCATCGATATATACTTGAACAAGAATCAGATCATCACAAGTCTTTTGTAAGAATAAAGTTTGATCTATAGAACCCCATGTATTACCATTTGCAAGCAAATTTTTAGTGAGGGTGGCATACCAAGCTTGAGGTGCATGATGTAAGCCATAGAGTGCTTTGTCTGACTTATAAACATACTCTGGATGATCAGGATCTTCAAAACCAGGTGGTTGACAAACATAGGTTTCTTCTTTCATCTCGCCATACAAGAATGTAGTTTTCAATTCCATTTGATACACATGAAGTTCTTGTATGAAGCATAAGCCAGAAAAATTTGTATACCTTCTAGTCTTGCAACTGGAGCATATACTTCTTCATAATCAAGTCCTTCAACCTGATAGAATCCTTGAATAACAAGTCTGGCCTTGTTGCGAACAATCATATCTTTTTCATTTGTTTTGTTTCTAAATATCCATTTTGAACAAATCAGCAACTTACCCTTTGAAGGTTCACATAGATGCCATACATTAAGCTTCTTGAATTGCATCAGTTCGTCTTGCATAGTCTCAACCCAACTGTTTTCTTTTAATGTCATCTCAATATTCTTTAGCATAATTTGATATATAAAACATGAATACAAACATGTATTTATTATGCCAGATTGACTTCGAGTTCGAACATCGTGTGATAACAAACCAATGATTGATTCAATTGGATGATCCTTATGAATTCTTAGCTGAGAAATTGTATCTTCAGAAATAACTTTGTTTAAATTAGACATATGGCCCACTTGTTCTTCAATATGTATTCCTCCTTCTAGTTGACACATAATATCTTCCTCTTGATGAAGATCATTATCAATAGATAAATCTTCAAATGGAACTTGAATGGTATCAATTTGATCATCTTGAGTAGAAGAAGAACTCTGATTAGAAACCTATAGAACTTGTTTGATAACTAAATCACAATGAGGCAATGCAGATTCATAAACAGATTATGAATAGTTGAAACATTTAAAGAAGAGGGTATGTCTGAAGATCTTCATGTAGATGAAGATGACATAGGTCCAACATCATCAGTAAAGATATCTTGAATTAAGGATGACAAAGGTAGATTAGCTAAAGAAATAATAGGAAATCGATTAAATGTTTCAAATAATGAAGCATAATCATATACCAATGAAGGTGCTAAACCTGCATATGTTTTGTTAGATTCATGCCAATCGATATCAAATGACTCAATTATTTGTTTAGTTCTTTTATTATAAACCTGGTATGCGACTTTGTTGGCTGAATATCCAACAAAATAACATTAGTTTGCTTTTTTATCAAATTTTGATTTAGAATCAAATGTGTTTAACAACGTACAACAACATCCAAATGTTTTAAAATATTTGACTTTAGGTTTATGTTTGCAAAAGATTTCATAAAGAGTCATATTTTGTTTTTTTTTTTTTGATTAGCACATGATTCTAAACATAACAGGCAGTATTAATAGCTTCAGCCCAAAAGAATGAAGGTAATTTGGCTGCTGATAGCATTGTTCTGACAGCTTCAATTAAAGTTCGGTTTCATCTCTCAGCAACTACATTTTTTTTGGAGTTCTCGTAAAACTAAATTGTCTAGCTATCCCCTTGGTATCACGAAATTCATTCAGAGTATGATTGCAAAACTCTGTTCCATTATCACTTCAAATGCACTTGATGGTTTTCTTAGTCTGATTCTCCACTAGAGTCAGGAATTTTATGAGCAAATAAGGAGTCTCATCTTTGGTTGCTAAAAAGAAAACCCATGTAAACCTGGAGAAATCATCAGTGATAACCAAGAAATATGCACGATGTCCTAAACTCAAAACACCAACTGGACCAAACAAATCCATGTGTTACGATTCAAGGATAGACTCAATTTTGGTATGAACAACTGGTTTATGAGGAAGTTTATGTTCTTTGCCTTTTGAACATGATAGACAGTGTTTAGTAAGTTGAAATTCTTTCAAATGTAGGCCTACAACATGATTTCCTCTAACCAACTTGTTTATATTTTTGATGTTTACATGGCCAAGACGATGATGCCATAACATTGAATCACTTTTTGAGGCTTTTGATAACAAACAACACGTGGTTACAAGTGAATGTGAACCTTTCATGTCAAGTAAGTATGTGTCTTTGTCTCTCAGTGTTCTCAATAAAATCCATTCATCAGGAATTACAAATCCAGGTTTTAGAATGAGACATTATTTATCAGTGAAATGTGTGGAATATCTTTTGTCACAAATTTGAGAGACGCTTAATAAATTATGTTTAAGTTCTTCAACAAAATTGATATCTTTAAAACTTAACACACCATTAGTCACTATACCTTTCTTTGTAATCTTACCACTTTTATCTCCTACAAATATAACATATCCTTCGTTTTAAGGTTGTATGTTGTTTAACAGAGATATGTTACCAGTCATATGCCTTGAACAACTACTGTCAACATACCAAATGTTGTTGATAACTTGTCTTGTTTGTTCCTGCACATATGAGTGAATTTATTCATGTTTAGGAACCCAGACCATGGTTGACTTGAGCACTTTGTTTTCATCCAAATATTATATTGACTTTAATATCATATCTCTTTTATCATTGAAAACATAATTTTCAACAATATCAGGCTCATATTATTTTTTTTTCCACTTTTGAATTGGTTTGCTCAGATTTGAACCCTTATGCCTTAAAGTGGTTTGAATTGGAATAGAATTGCTATCATCAACAAATATAGATTTCTTGTTTGAAATTTCTTTATTCAAATCAACTTTGATTTGATCATTTCTTTTAACAACAAAAGAATTTGACTGATTAGTATTCCTTTTGAATTTGACATTTAAGAATTTTTTTTTCTATTATTTGAAATTGAGTTGTGAAATCTTTGTTTGCTTGACAGGAAATGTTGATGATGACAATTTCTAGCTCTATGATTTGGCTTGCCACATACATAACAATACATTTTATGATATGTAATTGATGCTTGTGTATTTCGCATAAACTGTTTATGATAACTTTCACATTCATCATAGAATCTAGCTTTAGTATTTCTTTGTCATTGTGATTCTTTAACAGTCTCTCTTTTCTCTCTTTCATTGAGTATTGTTCTAGATGATTCCCGAAGAATTCAGGTATCTTTCCTAACATTTTGATTCATATTTGAAGCTGATGAGGCATGAACTATAGCTTTAACCTTTTGAATCGTAGGAACTGGAATAGCAATAGTGTCTTTGATACCTGATCTACAAACATCTTGTTTCACAGAGTTAGCAATAATATGAGACTTATTTTTAAAGAAACTGGCATTTCTTTTTCTAAAAATATGATCTTCCTTGTCAATATTGTCTTTTGAAACAAATTTGTTCTTGAAATCAGTTTTCAAGTCAGATACTTATGTTGTGACTCGCTTTCTTTCATAGTACTTAAAATATATTTTTGATTTCAGTTTCTTTTGTTTGTTAGATATTTTTGAACAAACATTTGTAGAAATAAAAACATTTGAAAGTTCATTGATAAGTGGTAATGAATTACATGAAGGTTTTTCATTACAACTTTTATTTTCCTTAAAATCTATTTCATCATCACTTTCCCAATCTTCAACCAATCCTTCTTTCTTCACACATTCTGCAAAAGAATTGTCATGAGTAATTTTAATTTCAATTTTTATTACAGGGTCAACAGTCAATGAAACATTGACTAGAGGTATTAAGTTTGCTTTGGTTGAAAACCTAATCCATAGGTCTTTTCATCTGGAGTGATAATTGATGAAGGCAAACATGTATCATCATGATTAATACGTGGTGCAATGTTAGAATATCCAACACCACCTTTTCCACCATTAATTTTCCGAGTCATTTAAGACTTGATTATACCTTCAACCATGTTTGAGGACAGCTCAAATTTTTCAACAGTCAATTTTGTAGATAAGAGTTCACTGTTAAGTTTATTTTAAAGATAGTTCATTGCTAAGTGTTGTCAAATCTTTTATATTACAATCTTTATCATGAAGATTCAATTTTGATTGATAAATCAATCTGCTTAACCCTTCTATCTTTTCATTAAAAATTTTCTCATCAGTTTTATATTTACGAGCTTGATATTGAAGTTTTTCAACTTCTAAAATGAAGCGTCCGTTGTGAACTCTTTATCTTTGAATCTTTTCTTTACATGTATTTGAACAAAGATTAGTATTTACCTCTTCAGTCTCTTCTTTCTTGTTTTTCTCTTCATGTATGACGTTTACCATGAAAGCTTTCAGTACCTTCTCTTCTGCTGCTTCTAGTGTTGGAGTAATCTCAACAACATTCACAAAATCTTCACAAGCAGTTGCCGAAGTTTTCTTAACAGCATTCATATTCTCTTCTTCAACTTCTTTCTTTCTTTTAACATTCACTTTCAAATTAGTTGGAGTAATCTCAACAGCTTTTTCCTTTAGCATCTTTTCAGCATTCTCACGGACATTTTCAGCAAAAACTCCCTTCATCAATTCTTCAGACACATACTCATCAAGTATATTCACTTCAACATGATCTTTAGCAATTTGAATTTTAGCTAACAAAGCAGTAGATAGTTTGATATCTAAAATCTCCATCTGGTCTGACCAATCATATTCTTCATTGGTTTGAGAAACCAGGGCTTCGTTGTTTGATGTGCTTGCTTTATCTCCTTTTGATTCAACCTCCATGATCACCATCTTCTTTCCACTATAAGTTTGATTTGACATTCCCTCTATATATTTTCTTGCAAAGTGACCAGGCTTGTCACAATTATAACATCTCAAACTTGACTTGTCGAACCCAATCTTGCTTGAGTTGTTTAGACCAAACATCTTTCTTTTAGTTCTTCTTGCAAAATTTTTAGCATGATACACCACTATAGCCATCTGATACTTGATATTATTTTCTTTAACATCATTAGGATTAACTTGTTGTAAGTCTTCAACTAAGATGTTGGGTGCACTGAGTCTTCTGACTGTGAAAGCTTCATAGCTGTTTATGAAAGTGGGGAATAGAGCTAGATGCTTTTCAGCTATTTGAATGGTTTGCTTGTTTGGGTGGAAATTTACAACAAATGCTTGTTGTATGGGTTGAGGGGATTGACTTTGCGTATAGGTTTGATGTTGAGATTGAGATTGCATTGGAGTAAATTGATTTTGAAGGGAAGCTTGAAACTGTGGCATGGATGGATCCTTAACATTTGGATTAACAGAATTAGCTGCTTGTTGGCATAACTGGGAATAGCTGACATAGTAATTTGGATTACTTTCCATTTTTGCATATAATGCAGGCTTGAGCTCCTATAGTGTTGATGTAATTAGCAGCTCTTTGCTTGTCATCCATCTCATATGAATTGATGGTTGAGATAAGATCATTAAGAGATAAGGTGAACAAATCCTTGGTCCTTTTGATGGTTGTGCAGTTGTTGTTCCAGCTGTAAGGTAATGAGTTTAACAGCTTCTTGTTCACCGCAATATTCTCCAAGATAATACCAGCACTTTTCATCTTAGTAATCAACTTAATAAATCTCGACATTTGAGCCTCCAAGGTTCCACCAAGTATGTGATTAAACATATTAAACTCTTGGTTCAACATGTCCTTTTGGCTTTCCCTCATATCTTTATTTCCTATTATTTTCTCCTCTATTGCATCCTACAAATCCTTAGCTTTTCTGTAATCTTTGAACTTTTGAGCAATCTCAGTTGTAAGTGCCATTATGATAGCAGAATATGCTTTGTCATCAAGCTCCATTTTCTTCATGTCTTCCTTATCCCAGAGGTGTTTTGGTTTTGGCACTAAGTCTCCCTTCTCATTGTTATACGCAGAGATATATAGGCCTTGTGTTACATCCGGTAATTTTCCGTTACCAAACTCCGTTAGTTTCGTTAGGTCTTGCATACACGTGTCGTGAGCACACACTAATTGTCGTTGAACGTTGGTGACTTAATAATAATTAATAATGATTATTTGATAATAAATTAGTTAATAATGTGATTATTATGTTGTGCTTATGTGTTTATGTGATTTAACGATTAATTGTGAATTTTATCGCGTAAAGTGGAAACGTGTTATATTTATTTCGTGTGTTTTGTGACAAATGGAAATTATGCATGATTATTATTTGTGACTAATAATAACTGTGTTTAGTAGTTAAAAACTATTTAAAAACTATTTAAAAGCCTAATCTTTATAAAATACAAATTATAAGGGTTAAAAGGGTAATTATGGATTATTAAATAAAACAAAATCAAAACCCAACCCTAATCCCACCCCTTCGGCCGCGATCACCCCCAAACACACACACACACACTTTGAATTTCAGCAAGAACAAGCAAGAAAGCTTCGATTTTGGTCGATCACAAGCCATACAACGCGTTAGAATCATCAATTGCAAGCCATTACACGATTAAAGGTTAGATTTTTACAGGTTTTTCATGGTTTTTCATTGTGGCCGAAACCCTAGTTCGAAATCTACAATTGAAGGTCGATTCTTGGTTTTTTTTTATGTTATTATGTTAGTTAGATTGTATAGATGTTAGTTAACATTGATTATGCAAGAAAGTTATGTTTTTGATGCGTTGTTCATAGGTTACTAATAATAGTAACTTTATTTGCATGAATGCTATGATTTGATGATGAATTGATGTTGTTAATGTGTTTATGATGATAATTGGGTGTTAGATTGATGATATTGATGCTAGAAACCTAAGAATGAATGTTGTAGTTCAAGTCTTACTAAAGATAGTAACTTTTGGCTATGAAGGTTGATGAATTATGATAATTGGATGTTGTTGATCATGTCTAGATGTTATCATGAGCTTGAATTGGTACATTATTGATGAATTCATGAATGTATTGGGTGTTTGATGAGTTTTGGGATGTGCTTTCCCAAAAGGGAAACTTTATTTGCACAAATTCTTGGATATGAGGATTTGAGCATGTTTGGGATATTAGGATCATGTTGGCATGTTCATGGATGATTTCTAAGGTGGTAGAATGTATTGTTTGGGTTGTATGAATGTTTAGTTGGTTAGTTATCTGATTTGGCCTGTTTGTGGGAATTCATGGTAATGGGTCATATGGGTATGTTACGACTGTTGTTGGTTTGTGGTTGATCATTGTTGAACATTTTGGATGACATGATTTCTGTTAAATGGTATGTTGATGATCATCATACACGCGTGCGAATCTGAGGCCCCTACTTAGTAGGATTGGCAGGGTTTAGGGTGTGAAGTCGTGAGTGGCTTCACATGGCATGCTGTGCATGATTTGATCCTATGTATGATTCATTGGTTGTGTTGTAGCTATGTTGAGCATGATAATTGTTTGAGATTCGTATGACTTGTATGATATCTGGCTGTATGATGATCTAGGTAGTACATGTGGGTAACGAAGTGTCATATGTGATCAGTTTGTATGTTAATCACGTGTGATGTACTGTTATGCTTGTTTGAATGGAATTTCATCTATAATGTCACCAACGGGTCAAACGGGTCAACTGGGTCAAATGTATATTTGTTTTGGGTTTATGCTTGTTTAAACTTTATGCTTTGGTTTTGCATAATGCTTGGGCGCATTTGTTTGCGCATTTTAAATCATGTTACATTGTTTTGGGTTTTCTGCTTTATTTAACGCTTCCGCAATATTTAAAGTTAAACTTTGATTTTGAATGTTTGTGCATATAGAGTCGTTCTGAGTAACTAATGATTGAGATCCTGGTATGTCACGCGCCTCGCGGTAAAACCCCGCACGTGGATTTTGAGGGTGTGACAGATTGGTATCAGAGCCATTGGTTATAGGGAACTAGGTTGCATACACACACTAGACTATAACCGCACAGTTTTTAGTTACTTTTCGCTTACTCTCCTTACTGTATACTCATTGGCATACGCATCACGTACCTCGTAGCATGGCATCATCGTCGCGTGACTTGGGTAAGAGACCCGCGAGATCTGAGTCACCTCCTTACTCACCCGTACCGGATAGTGGATCGGATTGGCCTCGACACCCGTATCCATCTGAAGAAGTCGATTGGGATCAACCGTTCGCGATACCTGAACTTGACCGCCCGCTGGACTAGGATTACTATCCTACCTTCATACGTCACATTACTTACCGGGAGCGAGTACCACCGGTAGCCCCTACCCGACCACGGACGAGATCATCGACAGCATCCACATCTAATACACTTCCTACTTTGGATATTCCTCAAGAGCAAGCATTTGCTGCACTAGTGGCTGCGCTGGACACCGAGCGGCAGCGTGTCAGGAAACTCACCGGTGAAAATTTTGACCTGAGACACGAAGTGCGAGAACTACGATTACGAATGGATATGCTTGAAGAACGACTCTCGATGGCTATAGGAGGACATTACACACTGGCAGGTAATGTGGTGGCACTTACTGGGCGCATGGATGAGCAAGACCATCATAATATGGCGATCGACAATAGGTTTATTGAACTGGAAGCACAGCTTGCAGTACTTCAGGTTGCTGAAGCCCCTGCACCAGTGGAAGACTCGGAAGAGGAAGACCTGGAAGAGGAACCGGAGGAAGCCCCCGAGGAAGAACCTACTGAGATGGAGGAAGACAGCGATGGATCCGATGTATTGGACTAGCTCTACATATAAATGACTTAGACTATATAGTGTTTCTTTCTTCTGAAACCTATGTGGGAAGGGTTGTTTCCCACCCAACTGACAAACTTAAATTTTGACATTGATGGAATACTTTGTGACTCATTTGCAATTTATTTATCTTTGGATATTATTTTTGTTATAAATGTTGTGGTTGTAGTGAATCCATTATTTCTTATTGTTTGTTGTACTTCGATGAGATTAATGTGTTGGATGTTACTCATTATTGTATTTGTGAATTGTAAAGTGAAAAATGGACGCACGCGGAAGAGGACGTGGGCGTGGTCGTGGATGTGGCGCCGGAGGCCGTGGTGCCGGAGCCATAAACATGACGCCTGCAGAATTGGCTGCTTTAATCAACAAACATGTTCAGGCGGCAGTAGCTGCTGCCCAAACGGGACAGTCAGCAGATAAATGATAACAAGAGGTTAAACTAATTATCCTAGTTATTTGTCTAGGATATCTGACTAATGTTTGGGTTGTCAAAACAGGACCACCACC
Source organism: Flaveria sonorensis (assembly GCA_025506505.1). Lineage (NCBI taxonomy): Eukaryota > Viridiplantae > Streptophyta > Magnoliopsida > Asterales > Asteraceae > Flaveria > Flaveria sonorensis. The sequence continues at coordinate 71,605,205 of CM046433.1, read as the reverse complement.
ATGTACTTACAAGTACTTCATGGACTGTAAACCCCATACCTACAGCGGGACGGAAGGAGCTGTGGGGCTTGTAAGTTGGTTTGAGAAGACAGAGTCTGTCTTCGCAAAATGCAATTGCCCGCCTGCTGTTCAGGTGAAGTATGCCACCAGGACATTGGAAGGCGCAGCACTTTCCTGGTGGAACGCCCAGGTTCAAATGCTGGGTCAAGCTATAGCCAACGAACTGCCTTGGGATGAATTCAAGGAAATCATGACTGAAGAATACCGCCCCTGCAATGATGTGCAGAAACTGGAGATTGAGTTTTGGCAACTCAAGATGCAAGGTTCTGAGATTGAGGCTTATACTACTCGATCTCACGAATTAGCCACTTTATGCCCGGGGATGCTGAATGAAATGCAGAAGAGGGTTGAGCATTATATACGGGGATTGGTGCCCGAAATTCAAAGTATGGTGACTGCCTCTAACCCCACTACCATACAAAAAGCTATTCGGACAGCCCACAGGCTGACTGATCAAGCAGTCGAGCAAGGACGATTACCCAAGCGAGGCGTGGTGGCAAGCGTGCCAGACAATAAACGCAAGTGGGATGGTTCAAGTAATAAGGGATCGTCATCCAGCAGCCAATCTCAACCTCAACAGCAGCAGCAAAACCAGCAACAGCAACGGTGGTTCGATAATAATCGAAGCTTCAACCAGGCGACTCCCTCAAATCAAGGACCCAGTGGGTATGGCGGAAGACAGTCGAAGTGCAACCGGTGTAACTACCACCATGTGGGTCGATGTGACAATTTCAAGTGCCAACTTTGTGGGAAGATTGGTCATGCAGCCAAAGACTGCCGTGGTGAGCTGATGAAAAAGCCACAACAGTCCCAGGAAACTCCCAAAGGCTGTTTTGAATGCAGAAAAGAAGGCCATTACAGACGCAACTGTCCCCAGCTCAGGAGGAATGGTAATGGCAACAACAACAATGGAAACACCAGAAATAATAACAACAGCAACAACAATAACAACAACAATGGTGGAAATAACAATGGAACCGAAGGAAGAGCCTTCGTCATTGGCTCAGGTGAGGCTCTAAACGATCCTACAACAGTAACTGGTAAATTTTCGGTTAATGGTCGTTTTGCTACCGTATTATTCGATACCGGAGCCGATAGAAGTTTTATGTCCATTAAGTTTTGTAGTCTTTTAAGTGATATGCCCTCAGCCTTAGAATCTAAATACACCGTAGAGTTAGCTGACGGTACATAGATTCACGTAACGCATATTCTTAGAGACTACAAGATAGAGCTTGCTGGTCATAAATTCGCCATAGATCTCATGCCTGTTACCCTAGGAAGTTTTGATGTAGTAGTAGGCATGGATTGGCTTTCTAGTAAACAAGCGGAAGTCATATGCCACGAGAAGATCATACGGATTCCCATTGGCGAAGTAGTCCTTACGGTCAGAGGTGATAGGAGTGGTGCGGTGATAGGCATCATTTCGTTCATGAAGGCACAAAAGTTGTTACGAAAGGGTCGACTGGCCATACTAGCACTCGTCACAGATAAACAGACCGATGAAAAGAAGATAGAGGATATCCCCGTAGTTTGTGAGTTTCCCGAGGTGTTTCCAGAAGACCTGCCTGGATTACCACCTCATCGTCAAGTTGAATTCCAAATTGAGTTGATTCCAGGAGCCGCTCCAATTGCGAGAGCACCTTACCGGTTAGCTCCGAACGAACTACAGGAATTATCCGCCCAACTACAAGAGCTGTTGGATAAAGGGTTTATCCGACCGAGTTCGTCGCCCTGGGGAGCGCCAGTTCTGTTTGTCAAGAAGATGGATGGTACATTTCGAATGTGCATTGACTATAGGGAATTGAACAAGGTTACTATCAAGAATAGATATCCCTTACCTCGTATAGATGATTTGTTTGATCAACTGCAAGGATCAAGCTATTACTCTAAGATTGATCCGAGGTCTGGGTATCATCAGCTGAGAGTTCAAGAAGAGGACATATCGAAGACTGCCTTCCGTACACGATATGGTCACTATGAATTTTTGGTCATGCCATTTGGGTTGACGAATGCACCAGCAGTATTCATGGACCTCATGAATCGCGTGTGCAAACCCTATCTTGATCAATTTGTTATCATCTTTATTGATGACATACTGATATACTCAAGGACTGAGGAAGAACATGGAGAGCACTTACGTTTAATCTTGGGATTACTTAGAAAGGAACAACTGTACACAAAGTTTTCTAAGTGTGATTTCTGGATACGTGAGGTGCAATTCTTGGGTCATATTGTCAACGAGAAGGGAATACATGTTGATCCTACAAAGATTGAAGCGATAAAGAATTGGTCTGTTCCTAAGACACCAAGTGAGATACGACAATTCCTTGGATTAGCGGGATATTATTGACGGTTCATCAAAGGATTCTCTAAGATTGCACAAGCTCTCATAGCTTTGATGCACAAGGGAAGAGCATACAAATGGGGTGAGAGTCAGGAATCTACTTTCCAATTGCTGTAACAGAAACTGTGTAGCGCACCAATATTGGCGTTACCAGAGGGAAGTGATGACTTTGTAGTCTACTGAGATGCTTCTATTCAAGGACTTGGGTGTGTATTGATGCAGCGGGATAAGGTAATAGCTTACGCCTCTAGAAAACTAAAGGTTCATGAGAAGAACTATACCACCCAAGACTTGGAGCTGGGTGCGGTAGTTTTTGCCTTAAAGATCTGGAGACACTACTTATACGGTACCAAATGCACTATTTACACTGATCACAAGAGTCTTCAGCACATCTTTGAGCAAAAGGAATTGAACATGAGGCAAAGGCGCTGGGTAGAATTACTGAATGACTATGACTGTGCTATCAAGTACCACCCGGGGAAAGCAAATGTAGTTGCTGACGCGCTAAGTAGGAAAGAAACTGCTAAGCCTCGATGTGTGCGAGCTTTGCAACTTACTATCAGCACACGGTTACCAGAAAAAATCCGAGAGGCTCAGACAGAAGCATTGAAAGCAGAAAACATTGGGTCCGAATCCTTAAGAGGAATGGACAAGCAGCTCGAGGTAAAATCGAATGGAATTTGTTACTTCATGGATAGACTCTGGGTACCTCTATACGGAAATCTGAGAGACTTGGTCATGAGTGAGGCACATAAGTCTAAGTACTCTATTGGTGGCACACTATTGGTGGCCTAACATGAAGGCGGATGTAGCTACATATATGAGCAAGTGTCTTACCTGCTCAAAGGTAAAAGTGGAGTATCAAAAACCGTCTAGACTATTAAAACAACTCAAGATCCCTATGTGGAAGTGGGATCAGATATCAATGGATTTTATTACTAAGTTACCTCGAACTTCTACTGGTTGCGACACAATATGGGTTATCGTGGATAGATTAACAAAGTCTGCTCATTTCCTAGCGATAAAGGAAACAGACAAGATGGAGAAATTAACCCGACTCTATTTGAAGGAGATCGTTTCGAGGCATGGAGTACCTATCTCAATTATTTCTGACCGCGATTCTCGTTTCACATCGCACTTCTGGCAATCACTGCAGAGATCTTTGGGTACGCGATTGGATATGAGTACTGCCTATCATCCACAGACTGATGGTCAAAGCGAGCGTACTATACAGACTTTGGAGGACATGCTACGTGCTTGTGTGATTGACTTCGGGAATAACTAGGAAGTTCACCTACCATTGGTGGAATTTTCTTACAATAACAGTTATCAAATTAGCATAAAGGCAGCACCTTTTGAAGCTTTGTATGGGAGAAAATGTAGATCACCAGTTTGTTAGGCTGAAATTGGTGATAGCCTGCTAACGGGTCCTGTGTTAATACACGAGACTACTGAGAAAATTGTACAAATAAGGAATCGTATGGCTGTAGCGCGCGACAGACAGAAAAGTTATGCTGATAAGCGACGGACACCTCTAGAGTTTCAGATTGGTGATAAGGTCTTACCGAAGGTCTCACCATGGAAAGGTGTGATCCGGTTTGGTAAACGAGGAAAGCTAAATCCGAGATATGTTCGACCATTTAAGATATTGGAAAGAATAGGTCCAGTGGCCTATCGATTAGCCCTACCTGATTCGCTAAGTGGAATCCATGATGTATTCCATGTTTCAAATCTGAAGAAGTGCCAAACGGATGAAACGATGGTTGTACCGCTGGAAGAAGTTCAAGTAGACGAACAATTAAGCTTCATTGAGGAACCGATCGAGGTGATGGATCGTGAGGTGAAGACACTTAAGCAAAGAAAGATACCCATTGTCAAAGTTTGATGGAACTCGAGACGTGGACCAGAATTCGCATGGGAGCGTGAGGACCAAATGAAGCTTAAGTATCCTCAGCTATTCGAAAAGACGATGTCAGCCGGCGAAGGTACTGATTTAAATTTCGGGACGAAATTTCTTTCAACATGGGGATGACGTGACAACTCACCCGCAACTCACTCGATTACTTTGTACCAATGCAGTAGACCAGTGATGTAACACTCACCATGTAATGCAATTTTCGGGACGAAAATTCTTTCAACATGGGGATAATGTGACATCCGGTAATTTTCCGTTACCAAACTCCGTTAGTTTCGTTAGGTCTTGCATACACGTGTCGTGAGCACACACTAGTTGTCGTTGAACGTTGGTGACTTAATAATAATTAATAATGATTATCTGATAATAAATTAGTTAATAATGTGATTATTATGTTGTGCTTATGTGTTTATGTGATTTAACGATTAATTGTGAATTTTATCGCGTAAAGTGGAAACGTGTTATATTTATTTCGTGTGTTTTGTGACAAATGGAAATTATGCATGATTATTATTTGTGACTAATAATAACTGTGTTTAGTAGTTAAAAACTATTTAAAACTATTTAAAAGCCTAATCTTTATAAAACACAAATTATAAGGGTTAAAAGGGTAATTATGGATTATTAAATAAAACAAAATCAAAACCCAACCCTAATCCCACCTCTTCGGCCGCGATCACCCCCAAACACACACACACACTTTGAATTTCAGCAAGAACAAGCAAGAAAGCTTTGATTTTGGTCGATTACAAGCCATACAACGCGTTAGAATCATCTATTGCAAGCATTACACGATTTAAGGTTAGATTTTTACAAGTTTTTCATGGTTTTTCATTGTGGCCGAAACCCTAGTTCGAAATCTGCAATTGAAGGTCGATTCTTGGTTTTTTGTTGATGTTATTATGTTAGTTAGATTGTATAGATGTTAGTTAACGTTGATTATGCAAGAAAGTTACGTTTTTGATGCGTTGTTCATAGGTTACTAATAATAGTAACTTTATTTGCATGAATGCTATGATTTGATGATGAATTGATGTTGTTAATGTGTTTATGATGATAATTGGGTGTTAGATTGATGATATTGATGCTAGAAACCTAAGAATGAATGTTGTAGTTCATGTCTTACTAAAGATAGTAACTTTTGGCTATGAAGGTTGATGAATTGTGATAATTGGATGTTGTGATCTTGTCTAGATGTTATCATGAGCTTGAATTGGTACATTATTGATGAATTCATGAATGTATTGGGTGTTTGATGAGTTTTGGGATGTGCTTTCCCAAAAGGGAAACTTTATTTGCACAAATTCTTGGATATGAGGATTTGAGCATGTTTGGGACATTAGGATCATGTTGGCATGTTCATGGATGATTTCTAAGGTGGTAGAATGTATTGTTTGGGTTGTATGAATGTTTAGTTGGTTAGTTATCTGATTTGGCCTGTTTGTGGGAATTTATGGTAATGGGTCATATGGGTATGTTAGGACTGTTGTTGGTTTATGGTTGATCATGATTGAACATTTTGTATGACATGATTTATGTTAAATGGTATGTTGATGATCATCATACACGCGTACGAATCTGAGGCCCCTACTTAGTAGGATTGGCAGGGTTTAGGGTGTGAAGTCGTGAGTGGCTTCACATGGCATGCTATGCATGATTTGATCCTATGTATGATGCATTGGTTGTGTTGTAGCTATTTTGAGCATGATAATTGTTTGAGATTCGCATGACTTGTATGATATATGGCTGTATGATAATCTAGGTAGTACATATGGGTAATGAAGTGTCATATGTGATCAGTTTGTATGTTAATCATGTGTGATGTACTGTTATGCTTGTTTGAATGGAATTTCACCTATAATGTCACCAATGGGTCAAACGGGTCAACTGGATCAAATGTGTCTTGTCTTTCTAAAACCTTGAGTTCTTTGGTTTGTAGAGCACTTAGGGTTTCATTATGATTCTGTGTACACGTACTTATGTACTCATGTGTTCTAGGTGACCTCTGAGGGTTGTCTATCCACTCTTTCTTGTCAAGTTAAGCATTAAGTAATTTCTTACGCGCATCAGGTGAGTTGATGCCCCACACTTTTTACATACTCTCTTTTGGGGGAGATAGCATATTGTTTTTGCAAACGCTTATTTATATGAGTTGTGTATAGTATAATATAGTGCTGATTACCATGGAAAGTCCGCACACTTTCGGATTGTTAATAATGATATTAGCGGGAAATTTTGGGTAGTACTACTGGGTCTGACGAGCCCCACCTGTGCGACTCGAGGTCAAACGGGTGCAATCTTTTCCTAACGAACATTATCACGACCTGGTAACTTGTGGCAGGAGGCAACAAACGTAACACAGTCAGCTTCAATCGCGAAATCACTATGATTATTACTATTTTGTTTATGGACTAGCTATCTATTACAATACACTTCTTATATTGTGCAACTGTTATTGATTTATGTTTAATGCAAACTCTTTAACTCACCAACCATTGTGTTGACTCTTTTAGTATATTATTCTCAGGTTAAGGTTGCTATTGCCTAGGAGCACATTACACGGGTCAGCATCATGGTGTTGTCAGCATGTTATGAAACAATGTTTTCGGGATTATGCTTGTTTAAACTTTATGCTTTGGTTTTGCATAATGCTTGGGCGCGTTTGTTTGAGCATTTTAAATCATGTTACATTGTTTTGGGTTTTTTGCTTTATTTAACGCTTCCGCAGTATTTAAAGTTAAACTTTGATTTTGAATGTTTATACATATAGAGTTGTTCTGAGTAACTAATGACTGAGATCCTGGTATTTCACGCGCCTCACGGTAAAACCCTGCACGTGGATTTTGAGGGCGTGACACCTTGTTTGATTGACCGCATCATCTGGGGTTCGGTGTAAATAACATGATTCTCGAAACGGTAAACCCAGTCGGGATAGTCTTCTTCGTTGAGACGTCTAGGGGGTTTTATGTTTGTACCAATCTTATTGTCAAGGTTGAGTGTAGCAGTGATGTGCTTAGGTAAGCCATCTTGAAGATCAGAAATCAATCTTTTCAAAAATCTTCAAACTAGAAGTTTTCGCGTGAATAAAAGAGTTCCCGCGTGGACAATCACCAACTTTTTGCGCAAATAGTTTTTGCAACTGAATTTTGCAAAAATTAAACTTATCGCGTGAATGGAATCTTTTGTAACAAACTTCTCAACAAACTTTTGCGAATTAAAGACTTCTCACGCGAGTATCAGCTTTTTGCGTGCGATTAGAAAGTTTTCACTTAATCCATTTTCAATCCAATTTCGATGATTCCAACTTCAATCTTTCACCAATTTGTTCAAAATTGATTAATTAAACTTTGAATTCGTGATTTAGGTTCAAATTTTGATCCTAAGTGTCTCTAATTGATTCAAATTAGCTTGTTTAAACACATGAACTTCACCGAATCTTCAATTAACAACATAAACAGCCTTTAACATCTTCAAGAATGATAAAAAATAGTAGAAATCAAGTAGATCTTTAACAAAATCCAATTTAGAGCTCAAGAACGCTTCAAAAACACTCTTCAATCTTCAAATCAATTGATCTAGAGCATACTAAGCTCTGATACTAATTGTAAGTATAAGCAATTTATAATAAGATCGATCTCGTGACAAGAATACGAAATGTAATGATCATGGAGTACAAGATTGTATAAGTAAACGAAGAACACAAGTGTAAATAAACTTCAAACTCTATTGCTCTCTGATCTGAAAGATACAAGTTACAAGTAAAATCAGGAAATGACAAAAGCTCTCTAGGTTACATTACAAAACAACTATTTATACTAAACTTAGAAGTTCTTGCATAGTTCTCACGCGACTTCCAAGTTCTCACGCGAGATGCATCTTCTCGCTCGGCAAGTTCAGGTTCTCGTGCTACTTTGATCTTCATAATCTTGATTTGATTTTCTGAGCCTCTATGTTCAATCCCTACAGGTTGAGTCTAGATGTTTGTTTATAAGTGTGTACTTATGCTTGTGCTTGTTCTTGTGCTTGACTGTCATGGAGAGGTATTGTTAATACTAACGGGTTGACACCCCCATCCCTGTCATTGGTATGCTAGTTGAGACTGACTTGGCTTGTGCGTGCCCTTAGGTAAATATAATCTACGTAATTGGACTTGGACTGATCTTAAACTTGTGTTGATATCTATGGCAGCCATGTACACTTACTCAATACAAACTTATGTACATGTTATACATGGAAACTTATTTGTACTTTTAAACTTGCCAACTCAGCAACGTATGTTGACTTTTAAGAGCATGTCTTTTCAGGTAACGGTGCTTAGGTACCTGGATAGTGGAATTTATACGAGATCCCTCCTTTAAGAGCATTAGATATTGGAACATTAGTTTTGGACTATATGTTACTATTGTTGGACTTGTAAATGTTTTGGATTGTTCTTGTTCAAGTTGATCTAGTTTTGAGCTTCTGGGTTATTTGTGAATTTATGGAATAAAGTTATAGTATTGATGGTTCTTGACACTTGTTCTTTTGTGTCGGGCGATATCATGATCCATGACGGAGAATTCCTTTAGAGATTCTCTTAGACCCCCAATGTGTTATGACGATCCTGTCCGTCGCATCCTCGTGTTTCCGCTACTAGCAGGGGTGTGACAGAAACCCTTGTGAATGAATAAATATGGAGAACCGGTGGTACCAAGCTCGAGGTGCCTATTTAAGACCATAAAAGGACTTCCTGAGTCGACATACAAGAGACGGAGCCCATAGATCTACGAATCCCAGTGCTTGATGCATATAGACTGTTTCGTGAAGATTGCCATGAGGAATGCATTCCTTATGTTTAACTGGTGAATAGGCCATGCATGGGAGACAGTCAAGCTCACCACGATACGAATGGTGACCAGTTTGACCACCGGGCTAAATGTATCATGGAAATAGATCTCCACCATTTGTGATTTGCTATTAACAACCAACTATGCCTAGTAGCGATCTAAAGACCCATCTGGTTTAAACTTATTTCAAAAAAGCCATATGTAATGAATGACTGGATGGTCAAGGTTTTGGGAACTAGTTCCTATGTCCCATTCTCCTTTAACGCAATAAATTTGTTTTCCATGGCGTTTTTCCAATTTGGATCCAATAAGGCATGTGTGTATTATTTTAGGATAGGTGAGATGAAAGGCATTGTCATGCTGTGTAGATTAAGGCGAGTTAATGGTTTGGTGATACCATCGCGTACTTCGGTGCACGGATGTGGGTGGTGGGGGGAGGTGGTGTGGGTGGTTATGGTCAGCGGTTGGGGTTGGGTGGAAGGTGGTGGAAATGTAGTAGTCGGATGGGGGTGGGTGGTGGTCTTAGGTGAGGTTGGTGATAGGTTTACGACTGGTTGTGGATTATCAGGTGGTGTGGGTGGTTGTTGTTGGCTGTTAGGGTTAGGCGAAGAGGGGGTGGATGTGGTGGGTGGTGCGGCCGGTAGAATGTGTGGTGAGGTGGAAGGTGTAGTGGAGTTGGATGATAGGTGAAATATGTGTTGAGTTATTAGTGAAGGATCCTCAAGAAAGGAGTAAGAATGGGATGATGTCAAAAGTTTATAAGGAAACGCATGTTTGTCAAAGATGACATGATGCGATAGGATGACTTTGCCCGTGTTTGGGTCGAGACAACGATAGCCCTAAAAGTTTTCAGGATAGCCGAGGAAGATGCACCAGGTGGAATGAGGATTAAGTTTGTGAGGTTGAGTGGCAGAGTTGTTAGGATAACAAGCACATCAAAACACACAAAGGTGGTCATATGTTGGGTGTCAAAGATAGAGGGAAAAGGTGGGAGTTGAAAAATTAAGACGTTTTGTTGGTAGAATATCGTGGAGATAAACGACGGTATACAATGCTTCAACCTAAAAAGTAGGGGGTAGATTTGCATGGTTTAGGAATGTGCAAACTATGTTGTGACATTTGTGGGCAAGAAAACCAGAACACTAAACCGTTTATTTGAGCAAAGTATTTGAAGTCATGATTATCAAATTCTCCTCCTAAATTAGATTAAAAAGTTTTTATTTTTCGGTTAAATTGGCTATGAATTAGATGGTAAATTTTTGAAAAATTAGTGAACGTCTCTGATTTGAAATTTAATGGTTAAATTCATATATAGTGAGTGTAAGTATCAATTATACCATATAGTATTTATACTCGGTTTTGCTAAAAATTAGGGATGTCCATAGATCACAATGAATTAAATAAAACGGGGCATATGTTATAGAATGTGAATCATAAAAAGGCAAACATTTATGTTTAGATACTTGACATGAATGACATAAATTAGAAACCGTAATTTTATGACCGGAATTGAAAAACAAAAGCAAAGTAAATTCATTAATGAGTCACAAGGGATGTCCAAGTCGGTTATGCCATTGATCGCTTGAGGAGATGAAAGTGGATTGAGTTTGTGGGTGGAACGGATATAGAAGACTCATATTATTATGGCAGGAAAGAATTGCTTCACTCTTGAGGTCCTTCACATAAAAACCATAATGGTCAAATTCAATGAATGTATTATTATCTATGGTGAATTTGCGTATGGAAAGTAAGTCTTTAATAATGGCAGGTGAATATAAACTATTGTTGAGTTGGTAGGTATAATTTGGTGTTTGGTGAGTGGTATTACTGGATGCATATATTGGTAAAGACGTACCATTGCTAACAAATATGTTAGAAACAGGAGAAGTGGACAAAGGAGTAGTAATTTTACCTTGATCGGATGTTAGGTGAGGAGACGTGCCGGTGTCCATATACCACGATGCGTCACTATTATTAAGATGAACTTGTTGAATGCTTTGGCTTTGATCCGATAGGATAAACAAATTGTAGCCTGCAAAAGAAACATTTGAATCAAAATCAAAAACTAGGCTTATGGTGGCCTGTTGGGCCACGAGATGAGCAGCCTGTTGGGGCACTGACAGGCCTGATTGGCTTAGGGTATTTAGATTCCAGCGATAAGTAACATTGAGCTACTGTGTGGGTGAGGCCATCGGATAGGGGGCTAGGGGCGGCGTCCAAGGCTGTGGCTATTAAGGCAATCCAGACCATTAAGGTGTCCAAGATTGATAGTTTAAGGAATTTTAACTTCGGCGACGGCCTCGTTGGTCAGACCACGATCCCGTCCTCGTCCCGGATAACCTGGTTGATATGTTTGCATGAACGGAGGTCGAGGTGTCGGGGCAGTTGGTGATTCTAGCTTGGGTCTGGGTGTTGTAAGGACTGTATGAGACTGTTGTTTGCGTGTTGTTTAGCGGTGTAGTTCAAGTTGCATGTGGTATCCCAGGATGTAGCACTCTAGTGTGTGATGCCTGCTACCGTGTCAAACTCAAAAGGTAGGCCTTGTACAAGTTACAAGATGAATTGTGAGTCAGAGAACAAGTTATCTACATCTCCAAGTGTCTTTTAGACGCTGACAATAGGCATCAATGGATGAACAGGCGCCTAAAGTTAGATTGCAAAACTCATTTTCAAGAGCCGCTGCCCTCGAAGATTTGTTGCTAAGTGCAACACCCCGAATTTTATTTGAAAGAAGAGAAAGGGAAAGTACGAAGAAAGAAAAGATAATGGACATAAGTGGAGGGGTTAAAGTGGTAAAAGGACAAAAGTCCATTATTTTAATAATAAAAGAGGTATGGCCACCTCTTTAAAAACAAAAGTCCAATATTTTCATAATGTTCCCATGCGCCTAACTGAATTGTGGTTAAGTGTTGATGCGCCTAAGTTCATGCGCCCAAGCAGGGGACATGCGCCTGAGCAGTGGTTCATGCGCCCAAAATGTTGGTCATGAGTCTAAGTGTTGCTCAAGCGCCCAAGTGACCCCATGCGCCCAAGGCCATGCGCCTCAGTGTTGAAGCGCCCGCATAGCTGTAAAGCGCCTAAGCAGTGCTCATATGCCTGCATAGTTGTGATGCGCCCAGACTGTTTATACTTAGAATTTTATGCTGATGCGCCTAGAATGTTTTAATGTGCCTCATTTTATACTTAAGGTTTTCTAAGGGCTTTAAGAGGTGGATGTTTGAGATAGGTCCAGTTGTAATGTGTTGGCTTATGCTTGATGTATGCATGATGTTGTGATGTGGTTTATGTTGCGTGTGTGGTGTTATCTTTCTTCGTTAAACCATTTTCAAAACGTATGTATTATGTTATATTATACGTTGTGTATGATGTATGACTTTACGTGGTTTGATGTATGGCTATGACTGAACGTAAAGTATTATGTAACGAAGTGAAAGATAACGATAATGAAAGTGGAACGTAACAAAAGAATGAAAGTCTTGCAAGCAATGATTGAGGTGAGCGACCATATTGTCGCAACAGACTTGTCAGGGGTTAAGCCATGAGATTGACCCGAGTGATAGAGTGCAATCATTGAGATTGAGTCGAAGGGAGTTCAATCTGCGGGTTGACTCGAAGGGAGTTCAATCATTTAGATTGGCTCGAAGGGAGTCTATTAATGACTCGAAGGGAGACCGATCCTTGGGATCGACTCGAAGGGGATCCTTGTCGTGTACCCCGGTACTGTTGGTCTTCGGACGTGAGTCTGGTATTGCATGAGACAGGATCCAGATTAAAGTGAAAGATAATGCTAAAGGTACGAAACGTACGAAATGAACGATGATGAAGATAATAATAAATATTATCAATGTGTACGTATGATGTGTGATCGCATACGATTACGAAGGTTATTATTTAAAGAAAGTAAAGTGTTTTATTTATAAAACTAGAACTCACTCAGCGTCGCTGACTTTTTGTATGCATGATAGTTGGCAGGTATTTTGTTGATGCTGAGGAGTTGCAGGCATGGATGCATACGCTACTGGGAACGTTTTGAGTCTGGCATCCACATTTTGATATGACGTTGTATTGTGATATGTAAATGATTTATGTAATATGATAATATGTATTAATTATTAATAAAAGTTTTTAAATTCCGCTGCAAAAGGAATGTTTGTTTTAAATATTTTATGCAATGACGGTCCAGCTGTAAGCGTCCCGGGAACGGGGCCTTACAAGTTTGTATCAGAGCTAAAGTTTAAGAGAATTGGGTAAATATTTTCAAAAAAAACCTAATCTTAAACTGAAAATGGGACGAAATGGAAGGGATGCCAGTCCTAGTAGCTACATGCCTGCAGGTAAAAGTTTTAAGTAAAAGTTTTATGTAAGTAAAATGTTAACCGGTATTATGTGCGCATGTTATGTGGCTTGTGTGCATTTATGAAGATTTAGATACTGATGTAGTCAGAATAGGAAATGCTTGGGAAATGAAGAGTAAAGTAAGTGGCTAAACACAACTAGCCACTGTGATTAGGGACTTACTATACTTGACATAACTTGAGCTATTACCTTGATTGACTGTGTTGGTGTTTGAATCTTGTAGTGTTTAGATGGCTGGCGGTAGGTCTTCTGAGGCTTCGCGAGGTGGAGGTCGGGGTGGACGTGGTGTTAGGCCGCGTGCCACTAGAAGCAGGGCTAAGACTGCTAAAACAGCTCCTGATGAGCCAGCGCTTCGTCACCAGGACGGTGAGGACGGGAGTGCTAATCTGAGAGCCTCAATGAAGGAGGCAGTAGCAGAGAAAGTCCATCAGGTCATGCAGATGATTCTGTCGACTGTAGTGACCGAGGTCATTAGAGCTATGAAGGAGGATGAGAAGAAGGAGAGTGAGAAGAGGAGAACCGCATGACGAGGATGTGAAGCAGGAGGTTCTAGAGATATGGAGCAACCCGATGCTGACATGGTTGTCTCCAATGGCGATGAGGAGGAGGAGGAAGCTGTGGAGGAGGCTGCGAAGGGATACAGCTATGGAGCATTCCAAAGGTGTAGGCCTCCTGTGTTTGATGGAAATGGGAGTGCTGCTGCTGCACAACGTTGGGTGAGGGAGATGGAAGCGGTACTAGAGATTAGCGAGTGCCGCGAGGATCAGAAGGTGAAGTTTGCTACCCACTCATTTGTGGATTCAGCCTTGTGCTGGTGGGATAACATTGTCCAGGCTGAGGGCACCAGAGCAATCGGGAGGATGAGGTGGAAGGATCTGAAAAGGTTGGTGGTCGAGGAGTTTTGCCCTGACAAGGAGCTCGACAAAGTTTAGAGGGAGTTCCTGCAGCTAGAGACGGGAACGATGACTCACCAACAGTACACCACGAAGTTCAACGAGATGGCAAGGCTGGTGCCAGATCAGGTGACGCCAGTGTCACGAAAGATTAAAAGGTATATTCAAGTTCTGCCAACAGATATCCGCAGACATCTGATCGCTGCCCGACCAGGCACGTTTATGTCGGTGGTCGATCTGGCGGGGAGGTTGTACGACGAGCAAGAGGCGATGGTAATAATGGACGAAGAGGAGGAGCGGGGCTATGTTAGGAGTGGAACGAAAGGCGGGATAATGACGATGGTGGATTTGAGTATAGTGGTAAGAAGGTGAGCATGGATGATCCAAGGATGTTAACAAGGGAAGCGAGGGCATGCAAGAAATGTAGGAAGGAGCATGCAGGAGAATGCAAGCGGGAATCGAATCTCTGCTTTCAATGCTGGAAGAAGGGCCACCTGGCGAGGGATTGTCACTCGATGACATGCTACAGGTGTGGTGAGGGTGGACACAGGAGCAGAGACTGCACGAAGTCAAGGGCTGAGAGCTCCGGGACAAGGCAAGGGGTTTAGAATGACGAGAACAAAGGACGAAGGTTAGAGCATTTTCCCTGACCGGGAGGAGGCTAGAGCGGACTTCGACGCGATGTCAGGTACGTTTCTGGTAATTTAAACTTGTGCATTTGAGCTTTAATTGTGGTACTAGTAGTAGTTTCGTTCCTGCTGCCTTTGTGTTAAGTTACACGTTAGGAGTAGGAAGATAGATGAGCCTTTAATGTAGAAATTGCTATTGGTAAGTCCACTAGGTTACCTGATGCCCTAGAAGATTGCGTGATAGAATTGAGAGAGCGCATGTTTCTTGCTAAGCCGTTCAGGATAGACGTAGGTGGATAGACGTACACCTTTGGGTGAATTGGCTAGCAGCCTATGAGGCAAACACTGAGTGTTACAAGAAGGTGGTTTGATCAACCGCGCTCGACAGGAGTTCGGTGCTGACCTACGGCAGTGGAGTAATGATGAAGGCCTCGTTTTGGAAAAGGAGATCACCCAATTTAGAGAGTGAGTAAAGTTAATACTGAGGTATAAAGGATCAATCTGAGTTCTTGCTCAGGTAAGAGAAGTGGCATGTCAAATGGAGCTACCCGACGTGTTAAGTGGAGTTATCTGACATTCCATGTATCTCGTCTAAGAAAGTGCTCAACTGATGGGGATGGGATCGTGCCATTAGAGAATACTGGAATTGATGAACGATTCAACTACGTGGAGCAACTGAGGGTCATTTATGATAGAAGGAAAGGAAAAGATAAGGAGAATGGTGCTTCCACTTATCCAAGCATAGTGGAGCCCAGAAGGAGACTAAGCCTACGTGTAAGATCAAGGAAGAGGTGAGACAGCGTTACCCATGACTGTTCGAGAAGCGACAGGTTTCGGGGACGAAACCTATATAAGGGGGGTGGACTTGTAACAACCCGAATTTTATTTAAAAGAAGAGAAAACTCGGTTTTGAGAAGAAGAAGGAAGAAGGAGCTGCAAAAAGGTTAGTTCTTGAGTTTATGTTTGGTTTTAACTTAGTTTGCAGCTTGTAACCAAAGTTCTCGATGTTTAGAGGTTGTGTTCAGGAGTTTTGAAGCTGCTATTGCAAGTGGGTTTCGGGTTAGAGGTGTTTTGTTCGAAGATCTGCTTCAAGGTGAGTTTCTAGACCCCTCTTTTTCTGGTTTTCTAAGTTTTGGGGCTGTTATGCATAGTAAGCAACATTTTAAAAGGGACCGTATGTGTATGCTTGTTGTTGCTCGAATGATGTTCTGTGGTTTTAGCTTTGATGATGTTTTAGAGGTTGTTTGGGGGTTAGAATTGTTGTTAGCATGTTTTAAGGGCCTTAGAATGTTAGATATTGTGTTTGGGTAGTGTTAGAATGATTATCGGGTGTTTTGGGTAGTTAGAAATATTTTCATAATGTTCCCATGCGCCTAACTGAATTGTGGTTAAGTGTTGATGCGCCTAAGTTCATGCGCCCAAGCAGGGGACATGCGCCTGAGCAGTGGTTCATGCGCCCAGAATATTGGTCATGAGTCTAAGTGTTGCTCAAGCGCCCAAGTGACCCCATGCGCCCAAGGCCATGCGCCCAAAGAGTGCCCATGCGCCCAGAGTTGCCCATGCGCCTAAGTGTTGAAACGCCCGCATAGCTGTAAAGCGCCTAAGCAGTGCTCATATGCCTGCATAGTTGTGATGCGCCCAGGCTGTTTATACTTAGAATTTTATGCTGATGCGCCTAGAATGTTTTAATGTGCCTCATTTTAGACTTAAGGTTTTCTAAGGGCTTTAAGAGGTGGATGTTTGAGATAGGTCTTGTTGTGATGTGTTGGCTTATGCTTGATGTATGTATGATGTTGTGATGTGGTTTATGTTGTGTGTGTGGTGTTATCTTTCTTCGTTAAACCATTTTCAAAACATATTTATTATGTTATATTATACGTTGTGTATGATGTATGACTTTACGTGGTTTGATGTATGGCTATGACTGAACGTAAAGTATTATGTAACGAAGTGAAAGATAACGATAATGAAAGTGGAACGTAACGAAAGAATGAAAGTCTTGCAAGCAATGATTGAGGTGAGCGACCATGTTATCGCAACAGACTCGTCAGGGGTTAAGCCATGAGATTGACCCGAGTGATAGAGTGCAATCATTGAGATTGACTCGAAGGGAGTTCAATCTGCGGGTTGACTCGAAGGGAGTTCAATCATTTAGATTGGCTCGAAGGGAGTCTATTATTGACTCGAAGGGAGATCGATCCTTGGGATCGACTCGAAGGGGATCCTTGTCGCGTACCCCGGTACTGTCGGTCTTCGGACATGAGTCCGGTATTGCATGAGACAGGATCCAGATTAAAGTGAAAGATAATGATGAAGGTACGAAACATACGAAATGAACGATGATAAAGATAATAATAAATATTATCAATGTGCACGTATGATGTGTGATCGCATACGATTACGAGGGTTATGATTTAAAGAAAGTAAAGTGTCTTATTTATAAAACTAGAACTCATTCAGCGTCACTGACTTTTTGTATGCATGATAGTTGGCAGGTATTTTGTTGATGCTGAGGAGTTGCAGGCATGGATGCATACGCTACTGGGAACGTTTTGAGTCTGGCATCCACATTTTGATATGACGTTGTATTATGATATGTAAATGATTTATGTAATATGATAATATGTTTTAATTATTAATGAACGTTTTTAAATTCCGCTGCAAAAGTAATGTTTGTTTTAAATATTTTATGCAATGACGGTCCAGGGGTAAACGTCCCGAAAACAGGGCCTTACACTAAAAAATATCTTTTGAATATTCAACCATGTCGCTCCTGTCATGGCATTGTTTTCCAAGACCCAAACGAGAAGATCATCTGATAGGGTGAAATAAATCCATTGTAGAACCAGCGCGTCAATCTCTTTCCATTGTTCATAATTCTCGTCGCTCTCTTCGTGTGGTTGGAGTCATCGATGTGATCCAACACTCTGTATGTGGTTGCGTGAAGTTTGAAAAGCTTTGTCCATGACAAATAGGTAACTTTGGATCCATCTAGGACAAGTATTTTGGTTTGAATGTTGGACACTGAGTAAGCGGGACGCAAGGCCATAGCCTTGACCTCGCCGGAAGTAGACTCCGCCTTCTTCCCTTCGGTCGTCTCTTCTATCATCGGCAATTGTTTTTGATTAAAGGCTCTGATACCATAAAAGTGTTTATGGTATCAATAGAATGGATGATCTATTATTGATAACCAAAGGCCCTGTATATAGAAAAAATATACAAAGGGATATACCACCAATAAATATGGAAGAGATAAGAAGATATGCATAATACAAATACAAGATATGCATGAATAGTAGACGTAAATATTAATGAACTTATATCTATATAGTTTACACCTAGGTTTCTAGTATACAAAAGAATTATGTCACTTAGGTTCTATCAAATTAGAAATCACATAGACGTAACTTGTTTTTTATTCATGTTGAAAGGTGATTACCAACTAGTTAACAGGTTGTTCAATTAGAAAGTAAAACTAACTAATGTCGAACCTAGTTATGTTATTAATAAAAACTAATTAAAGACAATGCAATGATTAATCATTCAGTTATTAATAATAATTTAATGAATGATTTGCCACAACTAATTGATTAAATTAAATTAAACACGACTCTATCACTAACTCTACACTTGAGAATAATCATGAAAAATAAAACCAATCATCATAATAAAAAGTTTGAAATACTATCACCAAATAAACTTTTATTATAATTTTTTTAGAACGGTCAATGAAGACTATAAGCCTGGTAACCCGAGTAAACCCACTGTCAAAAGGCCATCAACACCAGCAAACACAAACAATGCTAGTGACCTGACCCGTCACTATTCCAAGAAAAACCCACCAATGAAAGACCTACTGTGGTAAAACACCTGACTCATTTAGAACATATTGTGTAAAATGAGACTCGAACTCATGATCTTCACATTAAAATATCATAAGGTTCCTTCTCCCAAATCAATTGTTTTGAGACTCGTTGACTGATGTGGGAGACTATTCAAAAGTCAAAGCTGTTCTCAAGTGGAATCCAATGGGATCTTATCCGAAGATTTGAATAACAATTAGTATATTAATTATCTTTTTATTTAGATATATTTTATTTTAGTTGGTTATTATCTTTAAGGTTGTTAGGAACTAGTATAAATATTAAGCTTTGTTTTCGTTTGTTATTAGTTTTTGATTGATATTTGAATTAAAGAACTTGTGTTCTTGTAACCTTTTGGTTTAATTTATCTTCTTTGATTGACTATTGGTCTTGAGTCATTTGTTGGGACGAGTTAATGAGGAGCATCCTACCTATGACGATTCTATCTATCATACACCTCCTTGTTTTGATCATTAAGAGGATTAAGATGTGAACAAAGAAGGCAAGGCTATTGCTGGTCCCCAGAAGCCTTGAACGGGGTTGACATTCAAGAGAAGGAAACGTTACAAGCCATTGAATTTTCTTTCAATTCGAATAGTAAATCTTTGCACCGGGAAACAATACTATACACCAAAACTTCTGCATGTATCTGTATCTTTCATGAGGCATCTTTTATTGAGTCAAAAGATGTGGTTGCTACTGGTGGTTCTCCGATGGTTATGGGTGGTATATGGTCGGTCAAGATTGATGGTCAAAACCGTAAGAAAAAGGAAAGTCATTCATATAATATGGTAAGTCAAAACCCGTGTTTGGAAACTCAAACTACATTACCAAATTTCACGATTGATCCGAAAGTTGAAAGAATAAGTGGAGATTATGTTGGTCAAATTTCTACTCCGAAGAATAAGGAACATCCAGAGCATAACACGGTAATTGAAGACAAATTGAATTTTGAATTTAAGGTGATAATCAAGGGAGGTAGCAATGTTGTTCAAATCAAGGATAATGATGATGGTTACGGTGGAACTCACATGCAACTTCCGCATGGATTTTTTAAACACATTATTAAGCATGTTGGATTAAATGGAAATGTTTTAAAACCAAGTGAAACGAATTACATAGCTGAATTACTTCCCTTTAACCCGGGCAGCTTTGGTCCGGATGCAAAACTCGAGGACTAGTTTTTCGACGGGAAGAATGATGTGGGAGACGATTCAAAAGTCAATGTTGTTCTCGAGTGGGATCTAATGGGATCCAAATTGAAAATTAGCTGAAGATTTGAATGAAAATTAGTTTATTAATTATCTTTTTATTTTGTTATATTTTATTTTAGTTTGTTATTATCTTTAAGGTTGTTAGAAACTAGTAAAAATATTAAGGTTTGTTTTCGTTTGTTATTAGTTTTTTATTGATATTTGAATTAAAGAACTTGTGTTCTTAGAACCTTTTGGTTCGATTTATCGTTTTTGATTGACTATTGTTATTGAGCCATTTAATTGCTTCCGATTCTTCATCATTAACAAAAACTTTTATTAAAATAACTAGAAAAACTCTTATGTTACTTAATATTCTCTTGATCAGCGTGCACAACAGCAGCCTCCTAAAAACAGCCATCGAAACTCCTTGTTGCTGCCGTATGATCATCTTTTATGCGATCCCCCATCCCCTTTGACGTTGTCTTGCAGCTAAATCACATTTTCTGTTAATGGGCCTTTAGTCCGTATGACTTGGATTGCATCTTCAAATTACGTGAGCAGCAAAAAATTGTATTTGAATTCATGGCTTTAAACCAATAAATCTATTATTTTACAAGACATGCAAAAGTAACATGACTATTTAACCAAAATACATTAACAAAACAAAACAACAAAAAACTACCATATAGTCAAATTGCAACTGTAATTATCAAAAGATACTGAACGCATAGAGTTGATTTTTATTTTGTAATTTTTTTGGTAAAAATACCCCTAATGTAGAAAACTTAACGGAAAAAATTAAAGGTGTTAATAAGAAATAGTTAAATGGATTCAAATGACAATTTTTATAAAATATTTGGATGCAAATAGTAAAATTTAAACTTTTGCACTCAAATGACAATTTTTATGAAAACTTAAAGATGAAAAACGCATTTAACTCTAATTAAAAACATATATTACAAGAGAATTAAGAATATTAAATGATGCTGTTTTAAAAGAATTGTAATTAAAATATATCAACCGCTCCTTCACCTCATGTCGGTTTCTATACATAACGACTGAAGCTCTCTCAACCCTTTGGTTCATCCGTTTTTTTTTTCCTACCCCTAATATCACCAAATCTTATATATCATCTCCTAAGTGGCCACATGCCCATGCCACCCTCTGATCTTGATTTTTAAATTTACGTAGTACTTCTACGGTTAGCTATTACCTTAATTGGGATTGATTTAAAGCTATGATGGGCCGAAGAACACTATTGCTGTAATTCTAAGTATGAACGACGATCAGTTTAAATTTACATCAACAAAAGGAAACATCGTTAAGAAGTTTCAATGATAATTGCTTCTCTAAACAACGTGACGCTTGAATCGATCTAACGATGTCATATATAGAAGCATTGTTAATTTTGTATTTCACATGATTGTAAAGTCTGGCTATTTACATCTTGCACTTCGTTTTCTTTTTATTCAATTATTACTTGTTGTTGTTTGTGTGATTCAAACGATGTTTTGGAGAAGATTGTCTAAGAAGAACTAAAAACAAGTTTTGGTTTACAATAACTTCTCACAAACACTATATATGAATTTCCATTCTATCCGTGTCATGGAAGGTTTTTAGGAGCCTGTATTAAAGTGTTAAGTTCTTCTCTATTTGTTACGTACAATTTCAGACCAACAAGGAAGAAACAAATCTCGATTATGATTTATAATTTATTTTACAAACCTCAATTATGATTCATTTTAATATCTTATGAAGTTTGGTCCCCACATAACATTATTCATGTGGTAGCGCTTAGGAATACGCTTTACATTGTAATCAACAATTAAGATCTGTACCGTCTTGTCGTATTCCCTCACACAGGTTTTCACCGACATAGAATCAACACAACCCAATACATAGAGTTGCCTTTTCTTTGTATAATAGTAAACATCTTCAACTCCAACGAGCATAGATACCATCTCCTTTATCATGAGCATATCACTTTTGCTATTAAATAATCCCAGCCAAATTCCCTTAAATTTACACACAAAAAAATCTTAAAATACTCATATAAAATGAATAAACAAGATCGAAAAATATCAGAAACATGGTTTAGGCAATTTGCAAATAAAACCTGTATCAAAAACATAATTAAAGGTGACTATTCCAAAAAGAATGATTAAATCATATACGTACTTTGTAAAGGGTGTCTCTATGAAGCTCCTCAATGTAATCTAGATGCATATTTGGGGCATCCAAGTAGTGCGGCTGATAAGATTTTCTCCATCCGTGTAACTCTATACAATGCGTGACTAATATCAACATTTGGAGCTTGATAAGCATTCATAATAATTAGTTCATAGGGGAACTTACCTTTATAGAGAATGGTACCGTATTCCTTTACCAAATCAGGGTATAAACCACGACTGCAAAGATAATACTCTCCTGCTTGCAGCTCAAATTTTGACAGGTCTCCTCCAATCACTTCTTCCATATTTGTCTTCTTTTCCCAGTTTTTTTCTTGATCTACTTCACCATCATCCATATATATAAGGCTCGCACCACATTTGCTTACTATCATTTCTTTTCCCACCACGACATGCACATAGATTTCATCACCTGTGTCTAATATGTTGGCAATAGGCCAATAACTTAACCACATTGCATTTTCACCAACTCTGGGCTTGCAATACACCATAGGGCTGTACATCAAAGTAATACCCTTGGTGTTGTTTCTGATTATGATGAATAAATGGAACCCTACTTTATCATTTGATCGTAAAGAACGGTATAAGCAACATACATTTAATCCTTGGATTAGGTGTTTCTTTGTATGTGCAGACACATGGAAGGATAAGCGTTCGTCTGCTGATGTATGCTTATATTCAATCATGGTTTCATCTTTTAAGCCTTGCAGATAGGTAGTCCTTATACCATATTCGTACAACATCTACACCACAAATTGTAGAAAATTCTATTATTCGTATATCAATTAGTCATATGTGCATGTTTTCATGTACTTTCTAATTCATTTGAGAAAAGTTAAGAGAGAACCTGGGCATGCCAAATTCTGCCTTTAGTAATCTCATCACCAACCAAGTCCACTTTATGATCTTGATATGCTTTGATCCATTTCATATGTCCTAGATCAGCTTCATCAAGTTCTTTTATGGCCACCAATTTAAAAAGGCCTTGAACTTCAGACAATTTCAAACAACCAGTATACATAAATTTCCGCAGTGTGAAACGATTTGATTGGAATGTTACTTTCTCTAGTGATTTACATAGATATATATTCAACTCCTCTAGCGTACTTGGGAGACACAAAATGGACTTGAGGTTTATACAATGAGCTAAGTTGAGTATCCGAAGCATTTTAAGATCAATGTTATTAGGCATGAACTTAAAATTATTACCTCTTAAACTCATGCCAAATAATGGGCCATTAAATACAACACGAAAGTCAGTCTGATACTCAAGATCACTGTGATCGAGAAACAAAAACTTCAAAGACCTTGGTAAGAAAAACAAACGTTGATGTGGAATTCCTCTACCAATACACATAGCTTTTAGTTTTTCCTGTTGATTAACAAGTTTCTTATTCCGGGGATCCTTCCATAGTTTTTTACACATTGCTAAGTTTAATACATCAAGATACTCAAGGCCTTCAATGGTTTTACAAACATGAGTCAGACTGATACACCCCCAAAGGATTAAAGTGCCAAGATTAGGGAGCCAGTAGAGATTGCGGATACTAACAAGTTTGTAACAAGATTTAAGGTTTAGAACCTTAAGTGAGTTAAGCACCTGTTCCATAAAACAAATTTAGTTTATGATATTCAGATAAAAAAGGGTCTAAAAAGATAAGTTAAAAGGCGTATAGTAAATATAAATCCTACCGTGGGTGGTTCAAACACCTCCAAGTTTCCTCTAGTCAGATCTATAGCCACCAAGAAGTTGCTCGTCAATAAGCCTGAGGGAATTGTTTTCAAATGACATCCATGCCAACAGAACCATCTTAATTCTGGAATATTCTTGTAGTGCCCATAAAGTTTCACATATTTGAGTTGGAGCATTTTCAGTTTGTGCATCTTTGCAAGCGAACTTGTTTTAATGGCTAATGCCTGAAAAATGTAGTCGAGTGGCAACTTATAAGCATCAGTTATGGAAGTTTAGCTTTGGTATTAGATAAAAGTGTAGTCGAGTGCAACTCGAGACATCATACCTCCCAAAAGAAACTAATAGAGAGAAAAGTTATCAAGAGCCATAATGTTTCTTGTTCGTATTTATATATGACAATTATGGTCTATTGAGATAATCCATGTTACCACCATTTCATAAGTACCACATACTAATTACAATATTTTGGCTCACCTTCGTCTCTTTCGTCAGCTTTCGTTTATCAAGTGTTAGACATTCAATTATGTCTAAACCCTATAAAGAGAGATAAAAAAAATAGAGTAAGCTAGCTTTTGTAGTTATGTAATAAAAATTAATCTTACAAATACATTTAAGAAGCATCTTACGTGTCCTTTTGTTAGCGCATGATAAGCTTCATTACTACACCAGACTCTGGTATTTCTTGTAGGATCTTTGGACACTTCACGGATTATACTTATTCCCATATCTTGAAGCAATTGATGCATCTTTAATTTATTATTTGGTGAAACACTTAGAAGGCATCTATTGATGAGGGTCGTGATCCCAACTTTTGCATGCCAGTCATGCTCCATTATCTTAGTTACGTAATCCGCATCTTCGCCGACAAAGAAAACAACAATATCCAGGAACAACTCTTTATAACTAGCAACTGGCAAGGAGTCAAAACTCTTTTGTAGCACGCCTTGAATTTTAAAATCGAGGCCTCCTTTCAATGAACTCAATGAGTTCAACCTACTTCTCCAAATTTCTATTATGCTATTTCTTTCCTTTGGTTCTTCATCACTAACAAATAAAGAAGAACCCAAAACTTTTAGAGCAAGTGGGTTTCCTCCACAATATTGTGCCAACTCTACTACAAGGTCATTAAAACCTTTTAGTGGATGCTTGGATCCAAAGGCATGGTAACTTAATACCTCTAGTGACTCGTGGTCATTCAATAATTTGAGTTCATGCACATGGCACCTCCAAGATATGGACTCAAACCATAAATGTATATCTAGAAGCCTAGTTGTTATTATTATCTTGCTTTGTGTATGGACGACATTTGTTCCAAGTAAAGCTCCTAATTCATCGTGTTTATCAATGTCATCTAGAACTATAAGCACTTTTTTCATTTGTAAGACCTTCTTAATTTTACTCGTACCCTCAGCAACACAAGATATCATTTTATTCTTGCCGCATAAAATATCTGTAAGAAGTTGTTTTTGTAGATCAAGTAAACCATTAGATTGTTTGACATGCTCTCTAATCTCTTCAAGAAAACAAGTGCTTTCAAAGTTGTGCTTGTTTGAGTTATAAGTATATTGGGCTAGTGTTGTCTTTCCGCTACCTCCCATTCCACAAATCGCTAGAACGTTAGTACTTGAGTGCTCATCTAAGAGCCAAGAATTGATATGTTTAGCTCGTCTGTTTATTCCAGTTAGGTGAGGTGTAGTACTCCCAAGTTTCAAATCTAGTTCATCGTCAACTGTATCAACAATATTTGCAATAAATTTTGTTTCATACCTGGAACAAGAGAATGAGGCTTAGAGCATGAAACTTACACTTCTTAGAAATGTATATATTTCAGTTTTACCACATAGCATAAAACTATTAGATATTTTAGTGTAATTGTATTGACTAATAAACAATATGATCATAATATCCATCAAACAAATCAGGACACGTTTGTTTGAGTTTATTATAATCTTCAATATCGAAAACATCTTTAGGGGCGAAGCCCCTAAATAATGGAGGTTCCAAGGGGGCAACGCCCCCTTGGCAGGGGTCCGGGGGCAGCACCCATGGTAGTGGGGTCCAAAGGGTGGTAGCCCCTGGCGAGATCTAAAAGGCACAGCCCCTGACTAGGGTCGAGATGCCAGGTCAAGTTGAGAATTTTTTATTTTGACAAAAATGGCTTCATTAAAAACTGCATTTAAAATTGTTTTTCCAAAATTTCACATGTAAACTTCGAGTGGAAAAAGGTTCAATTTTAATTGATTTTGAATTAGAAATAATAACTGCCAAATGATAGTTTTCACCCTTGCCTGAAAATCGAATTGTCTTCAAGAATTTTGGTCACTCTCGAATTCCTTCTAGTTCACAAAATACATACGAAATGCATACTTTGATCTTGATCTCGTCTGAGTTTTATCCGATTGATTTATTCGGGTGAACCATCAAATAATTTTGATCTGAAAGTGATATTCACAACTCTCAGTTTATCCAGTTTGATTTCAAGAAATTCTAAAAAACTACTTTAGCAAACTTAACATACTTCAGGTAACTACTTAAGACATATTTACTTCACTTTACGTTAGCAATGTAATTCCTTTTTACTTACGAAAATTCTAGATACCAGTAATCAATGTTAACTATCATGTTTTGTAAGCAATTATTAAAGGGCTGTTACGTTAATTGAAAAACACTTTTCTAAAGATTAAATTATTGGGGATCGATCCAATAAAGAAATTATACCCTGAAGCAACCATGCCGGTCAAATTAGCAACCTCTGTAAGGGCTGACTTCCACCGAATCTCATTCACCTCTGTCCACTTTGAACCCTCTATGGCAAAACCCTGTTGTTGATTCCTGACGTCCGAGGGATCAACATGATAAAAAACTGGCAAAACGAAATGATTTCCCTTCTTCTTTTGTTCGAGGATTAATGAAAGCTCCTCAAGGCACCATCTAGATTTGGCATAGTTTTGAGACAATACAATTATAGAAGCCCTTGAATTTTCGATTGCTTTAACAATTTCAGGCTCTAATTCTTGACCTCTATTGATTTCATTGTTATCCCTAAATGTATGAATTGCTGCTCAATTTAATGCTGTATAGAGATGGTCAGTAAAAGAATAACGAGTATCTTCTCCTCGAAAGCTAAGAAAAACATCAAATTTTGTTTGATTTGGACCCGTGGATGAAGAAGTAGAAGCCATTAATAAATTAAAGAGAGTACTTGTGATGTGATTTGAGATTATAAGAGAAATATATAAGGCATGCAAAGTCATGGTCTTTTACGCCAAATATCTACCCTACCAAACTATTTAAAAGCTCACATTGGTTTTATCAACGGAGCATACAACAATGGAAACACAAGTATATCAATGGAAAGAAGTGGACCAAAAAAATAAATCTAAATAAAAACTTAAACTTGTTTACTTTCTTGTTTCGATAAAGAGGTGTAATCATTGATCATTTTCATCAATTTAACTAGCTGTATACAAACATTGCTTTTATAAATGTTATTTTATTGATCAAAACTGAAATGTTGATTTATATTTTAGATAGTATAGACATACAAGGATTAATATAAAATACATGTATTGAAAAGAACAAATGAAGATCGACAACATAACAAGAACAAGAAAGATATGGAAAAGATGTTGTGCAAGAACGGAAGAACCCAGAAAACTTTTTAAAGGGTGTCAGATATTTCCATTGCGTGATTGTCTATCACTAGATTTTAGATTTTTTGGGTCGGTCCTGTAAGGATCAGCACAATACAATTAGATCGATCTCGTGATGAGAATGCGGAATGTAATCATCACGGTAACGAGGATTGAATATAGAAATGAAGAACAAACGAGTAAATAAACTTCCAAATCTATTGATCTCTGATTCGATTACAATGCAGTAGTACAAATCAAAAAAAAAGAAAATCTCTCTATCAAAGTGCTAACTATTACAAAGCAAAACTTCTATTTATAAAAAAAAGTAAGTTCTCGCGCGAAAACATCAGTTCTCGCTCGACTAGTAGTTCTCGCGCGAGAAGCAGTTTTCGCGCGATAACTCTAGGTTCTCGCATGACTTGATCTTGATCTTCATCTTGATTTGATTTCCCAAGCTTCTTAGGTTCAACCCCTACAATCTCCCCCTAGGCTCGGTAAATCAATGTTGTTAGAAGTCCACGTCTGCAACCTAATAACTGCCCCCATATGCATACATCTTGTTGTCTAGGGCCTTCGTAATCATCCAACCGAACTGTGCCGCTATGAAGTGTACAGATTCATTAGCTACAATTGGACATGTCTATAGCTTCATCAAATCTTCTTTACCAAATTGTAGCAGATCCACAGGGTCGATGATACGGAACTCTTTATCTTCACACTTAATCACCGCATGACCATTATCCTTTTCACAACTCCACCCCTTTAGCTTAGACAAGCTGTTAATTGGCATAGGAGCGTGAATAGGAATCTTCTTAGCATATCTTGGATGTCTATAAACCCTTATCTTTATTAGCTTGTTCGTGTACGGGTCCATCCTGGTCTCATCTTCAATAACTTTAGATTTGGTTGTCTTAAAGTCTTTGAAGTTGGTTTGGCTTTGTCTATAAATCATATTACGTATCCAGTTCGCCTTATTGTAATTACTAGGGTTAAAGAAAGGAACACGACCCATAGCATATAAATCTGGTGCTCTGAGCGTATGAAAGTCATGCTCGTCTTGGAAATACTCTATGGCTCCGCCCTTTCTCTTCACAATATACATCTTCTTCTCTTGATCGTAAGCCCAACTAATGATAGGTTCTGAGTTTCTGTACCTTGTGAAAGGTTTGGAATGCCTCAGCGTATGAATATAAGTTGGGGGAGGAGGAGCACTAACTGTTAGGTTACCGACCTGACGAACAGCTTCTTGACCCGTAACATTTGTTGTCTCATCAGTCGTTGGGTATTACTTGACTCCCCCACGATCTCACCTTCTTCAATCAAAGTATCGGAAAACAAGTCTTTGAGACTGTTTTCGAATATATCAGTATACTCAAAACCCTCTTCCAAATCATCAAACGCACCCAACTCTTCTTTCGTCTCCTCAGCATTTAGACTTTGCTGGAATGTATAAAACTCTTTCTCATAAGCAGCTTTTGTCTCAGGGTCTAGTGGTGTGTAATCAACTGAATCATCGGGACTTGGTCCGGAGACATTGTAACTGCCCGATGTTCCAGCATCACCTGTAGCTGTAGAACCAATGTCACCACCCTGATCATCATCATCATTTCCTCCATCATCATCATCATTATTTCCCTCATTACCATCATCATCATCCTCATCATCATCACCATCCTCAGACGAATCATAGTAAATCAAATCTAATCCTTTATCTTCATCATCAACTGGGTTTGGGATAGGCATCATGTGTTCAGGCTCAACAAACGCCTCTCTAGTAAAAACTACAGGTTGGTCCTCAGTAGTCATATAAACATCAATAGACGGTGACTCCTGACCAACTTCAGCAGTCTCTGTTGTCCTTTCCTAAACAACATGATCAACAGGAAGCTTTGTAGACACTATGGGATCATCAACATGTTCTGGACCAGCAGTTTGATGTCCGCTACTCTCTCCTACTTCAGTAGTCCTTTGATGAGTAAACTGAGAAGACATACTGGAAGTGAAATCCCACAAGTTATGCTCAAGGATCTGAACATAACTGAATATGAATGTTTACTGTTGTTCGAGATTCTTGATCCGTTCATCTCTATCCAACAACTGCCTCTGCAGATCATCTATAACTTTTGTCTTCTCCAACATCTCTCCCTCAAGATTACGTACACGTTCTTCCAATGTAATACGTGTAGGTGAACTAGTTGACGTACTAGCACCTTATCTAAGCTCAGGAGGTGTACGTATAAAGTCTTCCATGCTAATCGTCTCATCTACCATCTGTTCTCTAGGAGGGGTCCTTAAAATGTCAGCAGTAGAAGTGGGCAACTCAAATGGAGTTTCAGTTGGTGTTGCCTCACTTACTGTGACATGAGTCTCTGTAACAGTAGCCTCCTCTATAATCATCTCAATGGTCACTGGGGTCTGACGTTTCCTTAACACACCACGTCCTCTACCCCTATCACGAGGACTTTCACCTGCTCTCCTTGCCATCCTTTTTCTCCTTCCCTTAGTCACAGGAGTCTCTTCAGGAATAAAATCAGAATCACGCTCCTTAGTAGTGCATTTGGCTGGTGTTTCACGCACTCTGGGACGTTCCTGTAACACGTACGATACGTTCCCAATCTGATCTCTGTCGGTCTCACTCCCACTATTGGAGAACCATGATTCATCTCAGCATCAACTTTAGATCTGGGAGCACCCTTAGAACTCTCAGGTGCTTTTGGTGCAGTACTCATTGATGGACCGGCTGTATCAGCTTTAGCAGCCTAAGCAGTAGATGTGGATGCACCAGATGTGACATCTCTTTGGACATGAGGAGTATCAGTCTCTTGTGGTCTATCTTCATCTTGAAAATCATCAACAAATCGACCCAACTTAACGAAATGGGAACCATCCCACGCATTCCCACGTGCACCCATCAGATATGTGAATATATCCTTCTTCATTGTCATGACCACATATGTAGGTGAATCAGACATAGCTAGCTCAGGGTGAGCATCATTCACTATCATCTGTATAAAACGAGGGTACATGATAAACTTCTTCCCCACTGCAGCAATGACGTTCTTCCGCATCTTAGAAAATATAGCCTTGGATATGCTATATGGTAAATCATCAACGAGTGATATTAGCAGGGATCCGAACACCGCACTCAAACTATCCATGCCCGCTTTAAGATTGCTAAGGCAATGGATGACAACGTGAAACAAGTACTTCCAAAAGGGTGGAAGATACTTCTTCTCCAGAGATGGGTATCTATGACTGTAATCCATACGTGTCAAACAATCCTTGACAGCATCATCATCAATCTTTACAGGTGCATTGGGTACATCCTCAAGCAATAGCACACTGTTGATTACTTCAGCTGTAACCACTATCCTTTTTCCCTTAACCATAGCGGTAATACAAGGTTCCCCGACCTCGTCTATCTCATTGGCAGCCGTTTGCCAAAACTGATCAATAACATCAGTATAAATGGTGGGACTAGCAGATATGGCTTAGTGAATATGAGATGTCTTTAGTCCCTCGATAAATGATCGAAATAATGCTTTGTCTTCAAAAACATCACCGAGATTAGCTATGGCATTATGCTTTTTGTTAAAAACCAATGGACGAACCATCTGAAACATATAACATTAAGATTAGTACACAAGAAAATTTAAAAAATTTCAACACTTAGAAAAATTTTGAAAATTTTAACTTCTCGCACAAAAACTCCAAGTTCTCACGTGAAAACTACACATTTCAGATTCATGCGACAAGTCTCAACTCATTCGACAAGTCCAAGTTATCGCATGAATTTAAACTTGATATGAAGTCAACTTCTCGCATGACAAGTTTAACCTTATGTGAATAGTTTTGAAAGTGCTCGCATCTGTTCATATGCACAGGACCTTTCGCATACGAAAAGTCTGTTCCACTTCAAATTTTCAATCCGTCAATTTCTAAGTGTTTCGTTCATTAAAACATTTTTCATAGGTGTTGACTAAGTTATTATTAAGGTTTATGATGATTAATTTGTCCAATTTTAACGTACTTTAAGTCCTAAAGTTTCGGTCTAGTTAAAATACATTCAAATCAACGTTATAAACATCAATATACCTTAATGTATGGTTAGAAATCAACAGGCGATAACAACAAACAATGTTTTCTATTTTGACAGAGTTTCTACACTTAGAATTTTGAGAGTGAAAATTTCAGAATATAATATGCGAATATTTTACTTTTCGCACACTGTACTTTATATAGCACTCTGACTTCTCACGCGAGAAGTCAGAGTTCTCAGATGATGAACTTTTCGCAAAACTTCAAACTTTTCGCATAAAGTTGAACCTTTTGCATCAGTTTATTCATCCGCATTTGTTTTGAACTTTTCGCATGAAGTGAACCTTTCGCACCAGTTAAGTCATCCGCATTTGTTTTAATCTTTTTGCATTTTTGTGAAATTTTGAATTTTAATGAACTTATTAAGCTTTATGATTTGTTATGAAAAATGATTATGTTTAACCAAGTATTTACAATCATTCTAACACCTTTAATTTTGAATGTTTTGTAAAACAGAAACTAAAACATGTAAACAAAATATACTTTTAACAAAAATCAATTTGACACAAAAACTATTCTATTTAACTTAAAGATTTTTGATAAATTATCAAGTATAGGATCACATGTCTTAGAAATTGATCATTACCATCATCCAGCTTTATTATAAATAGAACTGGTTATGTTATTGCCAATATATTGTGTCCAATTTAAACATAGACTTCAAGTTTACTTAGACACATAAGCCGTGATTTTATCATGTTTTGATTAAATTATATGTCTTCAGTGTGTCCCACAATCAAAAATCCCGTAGAACCTTATCCAACTTCAAGACACTTTTGAGATTTCAAGTCACCCCAATTTGACTTTAACCTTTCACTTCTGATCAGCCTTTTGATAACGAAATTTCTAATATAATATCTATTATAAGCATAACTAGCTTGAGAAACATTTCTGAACATAGAATATTAACAAGTTTTAGGACTTATTTAACAGCCAGTCGGACTTATGTTTTTGCCCTCGCAAGACGTTTAGGACTTACATGCCGAGTCGGACTTACATGCCCTATCTTTTGATTTTGCCTTCTGTGTCAGAACATATTCTCAAAAAGAAAAATATTTATCATATAGTATGCATGTCTTTGACATATCCTTTATTAATATGCTCATTGGCATCTTTTATTCCTATATGGTCTTTTAGGCTTCTTTTTGCTCATTTTGTTTATTTTCTCTTTTGTATTTTGTTTTCATTTGTATATCTATTTTTTCTGTATTTTGATTTTATACATATATATAAAAAATCTAAAAGAAGCTGAATCAGAAAGTAACTGGCTTGAGTATGACCAGACTATAACTCTCAGTTTGTTTTAGCATAGAATCAGAGTTACCATAAAACCTTGATGAGTTACCTACTTCAGTCATAGAAAGTTACTTTCAATGCATCACAGAACATAGTGCTTTTCATACTTGAAAATCCAGCCTATCAACATATCAAACATAATCCAAGTCAATTTCTTGTAAGCCTTAGGATGCAATGATTCAAAATCAAGAAATGTAATATCATTTCCTATGTACACTTGAAAACTTAATTTTCTCAAATTTTATAACCAAAATCTTTTTGTAATTTTCTTCTATCTTTTTACTCCCCTTAAGAACAAAATATTTTTGTATTTTTAAATTTTCTTCCCCTAAAATTATGATTATCTAGACAGAAAAATAATAATTTTAACAAAACAAAGAAAAATATTTTTGAAAAGGGTGTAAGAATAAGTGTTAACCAAAGTTAATCATGCCCAAAGATTTAACTAAAAAGTCAAATCTAGAATGATCAAACACCTTAGTGAATAAATCAGCAATGTTGTCATCTGTAGAAATTGACTCCAAATGGATAAGTTTCCTTTCAAAACAGTCACAGATGAAATGCATTCGGATGTCGATGTGTTTAGTCTTAGAATGTTGAATTGGATTCTTCACAATGTTCAAAACTACAGTATTATCATAATAGATTTTAGTATCGTAAATATTAAGGCCATAATCAAGAAATTGTTATTGATTCCAAACGATTTGTGAACAACAGCTTAATGCAGCCACATATTCAGCCTCTGCAGTCAAAATGGATATTGTTTGCCGCTTCTTGCACTACCAAGAAATCAACCTATTGCCAATAAATTGACAACCGCCAGTAGTAGACTTCCTGTCCAAGTTACATCCTGCATAATCACTGTCAGTATAAGCAAATAAATTGAAATTAGAATTTTTAGGATACCAAATACCAAGTGTGGGTTGACCCTTGAGATACTTAAAAATCCTCTTGACAACTTTCATGTGAGATTCCTTTGGATTATTTAGATAACGTGCACACTGACAAACGGGAAACATGATGTTCGATCTGCTTGAAGTGAGATACATCAAGGATCCAATCATTGATCGATACATGTGTTGATCAACATCTTCTCCTGTGAGATTTAGAGTCAAAGTAGGACGAGAAGACATAGGAGTAGGAGCTGTCTTAGAGTTTTGGAATTTGTACTTATCCAGGATACAATGAATATACTTTTCTTGATGTATCAGTATTCCCTTCTCATCTTGTTTAACTTGAATACCCAAGAAAAACGTCATTTCTCCAAGAGCACTAATCTCAAATTTCTTCTTCATAACCGCCTCAAACTCCTTGCACAAGTCATCATTGGTAGACCCAAAGATAATATCATCAACATAAACTTGAACTAGAATCAGATCATCACCAGTCTTCCTTATAAATAAAGTTTGATTAATAGCACCTCTTGTATAACCATTTGTAAGCAAATGTTCAGTGAGAGTGGTATACCAAGCTCGAGGTGCTTGGTGTAAACCATAAAGTGCTTTATCTAACTTGTAAACATAATCAGGATGATCAGGATCTTCAAACCCTGGTGGTTGATAGACAAAGGTTTCTTCCTTCATTTTGCCGTACAAAAACATAATTTTCACATTCATTTGATAAACTTTGAAGTTCTTGTATGAAGCATATGCTAAAAAAATTCATATAGCTTCTAATCTTGCAAAGATGTCTTGAATTGAGGATGTCAAAGGTGGATCAGCTGTAGAAACAATAGATTTTTGATTAAATGTTTCAAATAATAAAGCATAATCATAAACCCATGAAGGAGAAGAACCTGCATCTGTTTTGTTAGATTCGTGCCAATCAATATCAAACGACTCAACAATTTGTTTAGTTCTTTTATTATAAACCTGATATGCTACTTTGTTGGCTGAATAACTAATAAAATAACAATCATCAGCTTTTTCATTAAATTTTGATTTATTATCAGATGTGTTTAACAGAGTACAACAACATCCAAAAGTTTTGAAATATTTGACTTTGGGTTTATGTTTGAAAAAGATCTCATAAGGAGTCATATTTTGTTGTTTATTGATTAAAATATAATTCTGAACATAACAAGCAGTGTTAACAGCTTCAGCCCAAAAGAATGAAGGTAATTTGGCTACTGATAACATAGTTCTAGCTGCTTCAATTAATGTTCTGTTAAGTCTTTCAGCAACTCCATTTTGTTATGGAGTTCTTGCAGAACTGAATTGTCATGCTATCCCCTTTGAATCGTTGAAATCATTCAAGATACGATTACAGAATTCGGTGCCATTATTACTCCGTATGCATTTTATAGTATTGTCCGTCAGATTTTCCACAAGTTTCATGAATTTCATTAGCAAATGAGTTTTCTTATCTTTGGATGCTAAAAAGAAAACCCATGTAAATCTAGAAAATTCATCAGTAATAACCAAGCAATATGCACGACGTCCTAAACTCAAAGCACCTACCGGACCGAATAAATCCATGTGTATCAATTGAAGAATAGAGTCAATTTGTGTATGAGCAACTGGTTTATGAGGAAGTTTATGTTGTTTGCCTTTAGAGCATGACAGACAATGCTCTATTAGTTGAAATTCTTTCACTGGTAAGCCAACAACATGATTTCCTCTAACCAGTTTGTTCATTGTTTTAACATTGACATGACCAAGACGACGATGCCATAACAATTTGTCACTTTTCGAGGCTTTAGATAACAAGCACGACGCAGTTACAAATGAATGTGTACCATTCATGTCTAGTAAATACGTGTCTTTGTCTCTCGGAGTTCTCAATAAAATCCATTCTTCATGTATTAAAAAACCAGGTTTTAATATAAGACATTCTTTATCAGTGAAATATGTTGAATACTTTTTGTCACAAATTTGAGAGACACTAAGCAAATTATGTTTTAGTTCCTCTACAAAATTGACATCTTCAAAGCATAATACACTATTAGTCACTATACCTTTCTTTGTAATCTTACCTCCCTTGTCCCCGGCAAAGATAACATATCCTCCGTTGTATGGTTGTATGTTGTTCAATAGAGATATATTACCAGTCATGTGTCTCGAACAACCACTATCTACATGCCAAACACTGTTGATAGCTTGCCTTGGTTGTTCCTACACAAAAGGACAAATTTAATCATTTTTAGGAACTCAAGCAATGGTTGACTTGAGCTCATTGTTTTCATCTAAATATGATACATTTTGCAATATCATATCTCTTTTGTCATCAAAAATGCATTTTTCAACAACAAAAGGCTCAGAAGTTTTGCCTTTAATTTTCCATTTTTGCACTTGTTTGATTGGTGGTGTGGTGCAATTGTTTTCATCAACATGTACTGATTTTACTTTTGTCTTTTCTTTGTTTAAATTAGTTTTATTTTTAGCAAAAACATTTGATTGATATAAGTTTCTTTTAAAATTTTCATTAACAAAGAAATGTTTTCTATTGTTCGCAATTGAATTATGAAACTTTTATTTGCTAGTCAATTTTTGTTGATGATGACAATTTCTAGCCATGTGGTTTGGCTTTCCACACACATAACAACATCTTTTACTATATGCATTTGACACTCGCATGTTTTGCTAGAACTGTTTTGGATAACTTCCATAGTTATCATAGAATCTGGCCTTAGTATGTCCTTGGCCTTTTGTTCTTTAGCAGTCTCTCTTCCTTTCCTCTCGTGTTGATTAGCTTGAGTTGATTTCGGAGGAATTGAGATAATGGTCCTAGCTTTTGGACTTATTACAGATGCTGATGTAGCATGATTTATGGCTTTAGCTTTATGAATCTTCTGAACTGGATTAGGAACAGTGTTTTTTGAACCTGTTCTATACACATCTTGTTCATATTATTAGTAATAAAAAAAATTATTTTTAAAGAAACTAGCATTTGTTTCTTTAAAAATATGATCCTTATCATCAATGTTGCCTATAGAAACAAATCTGTTTTTGAAATCAGCTTTCAAGTCAGATATAGATGTTGTAACATGTTTACTTTCTTTGTTTTTAAAGTTTATTTTTGATTCTCGT
Source organism: Flaveria sonorensis (assembly GCA_025506505.1). Classification (NCBI taxonomy): domain Eukaryota; kingdom Viridiplantae; phylum Streptophyta; class Magnoliopsida; order Asterales; family Asteraceae; genus Flaveria; species Flaveria sonorensis. The sequence goes on along the minus strand of CM046433.1, from coordinate 71,568,184 downwards.
TTCTTATCCTTATTTGACAATTTTGGACAAACATTTGAATCAACTAAAACTTCCAAACTTTCATTTAGCTTTGATGATGAATTACAAGATAGTTTTTCATTACAAATTTATTTTCTATAAAATCTAATTCATCATCGCTCTCCCATTCTTCAACCAAACCATTTATCTTCACACTTTCTGTAACAAAATTGTCATTATTAATATTAAGTTTAGTTTCTGTGACAGGGTCAACAGTCGATGAAACATTGACTGGAGGTGTGAAGTCAGTTGTTGGTTGAAAACCTAAACCATAGGTCTTTTCATCATGAGTTGTAATTGATGAAGGCAAAGATGTATAATCATGATTAATAGGTGGTGCAATGTTAGCATAACCCACTCCATTTTTACCACCATTAATATTTTGTGTCATCTGTGATTTGATTATACCTTCAACCATGTTTGATGAAAGTTCGAATTTTTCAACAACTAGTTTTGCAGATAAGAGTTCACTATTGATTTTGCTAATTTCTAAAGATAATTCATCATTACATTTTGTCAAATCTTTTATATTGCATTCTTTATCATGAAGATTTAATTTTGATTGGTAAATAGATTTGTTTAAAGCATCTATGTTTTCTTTAAAAATTTCTCATCTGATTTATATTTCCAAGCTTGATATTGAAGTTTTTCAACTTCTAATATCAAACTTTCGTTGTGAACTCTGTATCTATGAACCTTTTTTTACACATATCTGCACAAAGATAAATATATACCTCATCTATTTCTTCATTCTTCTTTGTCTCTTCATGGACCACATTCACCATGAAGGCCTTTAAAACTCTTGATTCATCTGCTTTTGTTGCTGGAGTGATCTCAGCAGCACTTTGCTCTTTTGCACACACACATGCTGGAGCAAGCTCAACAGCTTTAACTGATTCTTCAACTTGGACTAGAGTGATCTCAACAGTCTTCTTTTTGATCTCTTCATCTTTTGTTGGAGTAGACTCAATAACATTTTCATCACCTTCAATCATAGCTTTAGTTTTCACCTCTTCCACCTTTTTTTCTTCAGCCTACTCTTCCTCAGTAAACACACCTTCCAACATTACTTTAGACACAAACTCAGTAAACAAGTTATCTTCATGGGGTTGTTCAACTGTTTCAGTCAGCCAACAGAGCTGTAGACAACTTAATGTCTAGAATTTCTATTTGGTCTGACCAATCATAATCTTCATTGGTTTGAGACACCAAAGCTTTCTTATTAGATGTGCTGGCTTGATCTTTCTTTGTTTCTACCTCTATTGTTACCAACTTCTTTCCATGATTACTTTGATTTGATCTGGGTTCAGTGCATTCTCTGGCAAAATGACCAGGTTTGTCACAGTTGTAGCATCTCAAACTAGACTTATCAAACCCTATTTTGCTGGAGTTGTTCATCCCAAACACTTTCCTTCCAGTTCTCCTAGCAAAATTATTGGCTCTGTACACCACCATAGCCATCTGGTATTTAATATCATTCTCTTCGACATCATCAGGGTTGACTTGTTGCAAGTCATCCACCAAGATGTTAGGTACACTGAGTCTTCCAGCTGAAAATGCTTCATAACTATTCATGAAGGTAGTGAATAAGGCTAGGTGTTCTATAGCTATTTGGATGGTTTGTTTGGTAGGTTGTGAGTTAACAACAAAAGCTTGTTGTGTAGGTTGAGAAGCTTGAATATGTGGTTAGGTTAGAGGGTTGGATTGAATTTGAGCTTGAACATAAGGATTTTGATGAGTAGCTTGATATTAGGGTAAGGATTGGGGCAAGTTTTGATCTTTGATAGTTGGATGAACAGAAGATGCTGACGGTTGTTGTTGACACAATTGAGAATAGCTGACATAATAGTTTGGATTACTAGCCATCTTGGCATACAATGCCGATGCTTCAGCTCCCATTGAGTTGATGTAGTTTGCAGCCCTCTGCTTATGATCCATATCATAGGATTTAATAGTTGAGATGAGATCACTGAGTGTCAAGGTGAACAGATCCTTGGTTCTCTTAATGGTGGTGTAGTTGTTGTTCCAGCTATATGGTAGAGAATTTAACAGCTTTTTGTTAACTGCTATATTCTCCAAATTAATTCTCGCACTCTTCATTTTAGTGACTAGTTTCACAAACCTAGACATCTGAGCCTCCAAAGTTTCACCTAGTATATGATTAAACATATTGAACTCTTGGTTCAACATGTGTTTTCTGCTCTTTCTCATGTCTTTATTGCCCATGATTTGTTCCTCCATTGCATCCCATAAATCCTTAGCCTTGGTAAATTCTTTAAACTTCTGTGCAATCTTAGTTGTGAGTGCCATGGTGATGGCAGCATAGGCTTTGTCATCAAGTTCCTTCATCTTCATGTCTTCCTCATCCCATAAATGTTTAGGTTTTGGGACCAAATCACCCTTATCATTCTTATACACCGGAATATATGAACCTTTCTTGATAGATCTCATCATCCGGGGTTCAGTATACATGACATGGTTTTCAAACCTAAACGCCCAATCTGGGTAATCTTCTCCACTCAGCAGACGAGGTGGCTTTGTGCTCGTACCAATCTCATTGTCAAGATTCAAAGTGGAAGTGATGTGCTTCAGATTAGCCATTTTCTTCACTTAGAAAGGTCAAATTCTTCAAACTCAAAGTCTTTGAGACTGTTTTCGAATATATCAGTATACTCAAAACCCTCTTCCAAATCATCAAACGCACCCAACTTTTCTTTCATCTCCTCAGCATTTAGACTTTACTGGAATGTATAAAACTCTTTCTCATAAGCAGCTTTTGTCTCAGGGTCTAGTGGTGTGTAATCAACTGAATTATCGGGACTTGGTCCGGAGACATTGTAAGTGCCCGATGTTCCAGCATCACCTGTAGCTGTAGAACCAATGTCACCACCCTGATCATCATCATCATTTCCCCTATCATCATCATCATTATTTCCCTCATTACCATCATCATCATCCTCATCATCAGCACCATCCTCAGACGAATCATAGTCAATCAAATCTAATCCTTTATCTTCATCATCAACTGGGTTTGGGATAGGCATCATGTGTTCAGGCTCAACAGACGCCTCTCTAGTAAAAACTACAGGTTGGTCCTCAGTAGTCATATGAACATCAATAGACGGTGACTCCTGACCAACTTCAGCAGTCTCTGTTGTCCTTTCCTAAACAACATGATCAACAGGAAGCTTTGTAGACACTATGGGATCATCAACATGTTCTGGACCAACAGTTTGATGTCCGCTACTCTCTCCTACTTCAATAGTCCTTTGATGAGTAAACTGAGAAGACATACTGGAAGTGAAATCCCACAAGTTATGCTCAAGGATCTGAACATAACTGAATATGAATGTTTACTGTTGTTCGAGATTCCTGATCCGTTCATCTCTATCCAACAACTGCCTCTGCAGATCATCTATAACTTTTGTCTTCTCCAACATCTCTCCCTCAAGATTACGTACACGTTCTTCCAATGTAATATGTGTAGGTGAACTAGTTGACGTACTAGCACCTTATCTAAGCTCAGGAGGTGTACGTATAAAGTCTTCCATGCTAATCGTCTTATCTACCATCTGTTCTCTAGGAGGGGTCCTCAAAATGTCAGCAGTAGAAGTGGGCAACTCAAATGGAGTTTCAGTTGGTGTTGCCTCACTTACTGTGACATGAGTCTCTGTAACAGTAGCCTCCTCTATAATCGTCTCAATGGTCACTGGGGTCTGACGTTTCCATAGCACACCACGTCCTCTACCCCTATCACGAGGACTTTTACCTGCTCTCCTTACCATCCTTTTTCTCCTTCCCTTAGTCACAGGAGTCTCTTCAGGAATAAAATCAGAATCACGCACCTCAGCAGTGCGTTTGGTTGGTGTTTCATGCACTCTGGGACGTTCCTGTAACACGTACGATACGTTCCCAATCTGATCTCTGTCAGTCTCACTCCCACTATTGGAGAACCATGATTCATCTCAGCATCAACTTTAGATCTGGGAGCACCCTTAGAACTCTCAGGTGCTTCTGGTGCAGTACTCGCTGATGGACCGGCTATATCAGCTTTAGCAGCCTAAGCAGTAGATGTGGATGCACCAGATGTGACATCTCTTTGGACATGAGGAATATCAATCTCTTGTGGTCTATCTTCATCTTGAAAATCATCAACAAATCGACCCAACTTAACGAAATGGGAACCATCCCACGCATTCCCATGTGCACCCATCAGATATGTGAATATATCCTTCTTCATTGTCATGACCACATATGTAGGTGAATCAGACATAGCTAGCTCAGGGTGAGCATCATTCACTATCATCTGTATAAAACGAGGGTACATGATAAACTTCTTCCCCACTGCAGCAATGACGTTCTTCCGCATCTTAGAAAATATACCCTTGAATATGCTATATGGTAAATCATCAACGAGTGATATTAGCAGGGATCCGAACACCGCATTCAAACTATCCATGCCCGCTTTAAGATTGCTAAGGCAATGGATGACAACGTGAAACAAGTACTTCCAAAAAGGTGGAAGATACTTCTTCTCCAGAGATGGGTATCTATGACTGTAATCCATACGTGTCAAACAATCCTTGACAGCATCATCATCAATCTTTACAGGTGCATTGGGTACATCCTCAAGCAATAGCACACTGTTGATTACTTCAGCTGTAACCACTATCCTTTTTCCCTTAACCATAGCGGTAATACAAGGTTCCCCGACCTCGTCTATCTCATTGGCAGCCGTTTGCCAAAACTGATCAATAACATCAGTATAAATGGTGGGACTAGCAGATATGGCATAGTGAATATGAGCTATCTTTAGTCCCTCGATAAATGATCGAAATAATGCTTTGTCTTCAAAAACATCACCGAGATTAGCTATGGCATTATGCTTTTTGTTAAAAACCAATGGACGAGCCATCTGAAACATATAACATTAAGATTAGTACACAAGAAAATTTAAAAAATTTCAACACTTAGAAAAATTTTGAAAATTTTAACTTCTCGCACAAAAACTCCAAGTTCTCACGTGAAAACTACACATTTCAGATTCATGCGACAAGTCTCAACTCATTCGACAAGTCCAAGTTATCGCATGAATTTAAACTTGATAAGAGGTCAACTTCTCGCACGACAAGTTTAACCTTATGCGAATAGTTTTGAAAGTTCTCGCATCTGTTCATATGCACAGGACCTTTCGCATGCGAAAAGTCTGTTCCACTTCAAATTTTCTTGGAGTTGTTCATCCCAAACACTTTCCTTCCAGTTCTCCTAGCAAAATTGTTGGCTCATTACACCACCATAGCCATCTGGTATTTAATATCATTCTCTTCGACATCATCAGGGTTGACTTGTTGCAAGTCATCCACCAAGATGTTAGGTACACTGAGTCTTCCAGCTGAAAATGCTTCATAACTGTTCATGAAGGTAGTGAATAAGGCTAGGTGTTCTATAGCTATTTGGATGGTTTGTTTGGTTGGTTGTGAGTTAACAACAAAAGCTTGTTGTGTAGGTTGAGAAGCTTGAATATGTGGTTAGGTTAGAGGGTTGGATTGAATTTGAGCTTGAACATAAGGATTTTAATGAGTAGCTTGATATTAGGGTAAGGATTGGGGCAAGTTTTGATCTTTGATAGTTGGATGAACAGAAGATGCTGACGGTTGTTGTTGACACAATTGAGAATAGCTGACATAATAGTTTGGATTACTAGCCATCTTGGCATACAATGCCAATGCTTCAGCTCCCATTGAGTTGATGTAGTTTGCAGCCCTCTGCTTATGATCCATATCATAGGATTTAATAGTTGAGATGAGATCACTGAGTGTCAAGGTGAACAGATCCTTGGTTCTCTTAATGGTGGTGCAGTTGTTGTTCCAGCTATATGGTAGAGAATTTAACAGCTTTTTGTTAACTGCTATATTCTCCAAATTAATTCCCGCACTCTTCATTTTAGTGACTAGTTTCACAAACCTAGACATCTGAGCCTCCAAAGTTTCACCTAGTATATGATTAAACATATTGAACTCTTGGTTCAACATGTGTTTTCTGCTCTCTCTCATGTCTTTATTGCCTATGATTTGTTCCTCCATTGCATCCTATAAATCCTTAGCCTTGGTAAATTCTTTAAACTTCTGTGCAATCTCAGTTGTGAGTGCCATGGTGATGGCAGCATAGGCTTTGTCATCAAGTTCCTTCATCTTCATGTCTTCCTCATCCCATAAATGTTTAGGTTTTGGGACCAAATCACCCTTATCATTCTTATACACCAGAATATATGAACCTTTCTTGATAGATCTCATCATCCGGGGTTCAGTATACATGACATGGTTTTCAAACCTAAACGCCCAATCTGGGTAATCTTCTTCACTCAGCAGACGAGGTGGCTTTGTGCTCGTACCAATCTCATTGTCAAGATTCAAAGTGGCAGTGATGTGCTTCAGATTAGCCATTTTCTTCACTTAGAAAGGTCAAATTCTTCAAACTCAAAGTTCTCACGCAAATGATCAATTTATCGCGTGAAATCTTCAAAGTTCTCGCACGAACAAAGCAAACTTCTCGCGTGGAAACTTTTTTAACTAAATCTTGCGAAAACTGAATGTTTTACGCAAGTAGATTCTATTGTAACAAACTTGGAACCAACTTTTGCGAAATCCTCAACTTCTCGCACAAAAGACAACTTTTCGCACGGATAAACAAGTTTTCTCCTGAACTGTTCTCTGTGATTTTGAGTGTTTCAGTCTCAAATTTTTCACCCAATTGATTAATTTGATTAATTAAGTATTCAATTAGTGATTTAGGTTTAAATAAGATCCTACTTGTCTCTAATTGATTCAATTAATCTTGTTTTAAGGTTCAAATGGTCATCAAAACAACGAACATGAAATTTATCAGCTTCAACATCTTCAAGTGATCAATCTTAGCAAGAATAAGCAGAAAAACTTAGAATAACCGTGAGTTTAATGCTCACTAGCTCTTCAAAACACTTCTTCAAACTTCAAAAAATAGATCTAGAGCAACAAGGCTCTGATACCAATTGTAAGGATCAGCACAATACAATTAGATCGATCTCGTGAGGAGAATGCGGAATGTAATCATCAAGGTAATGAGGACTGAATATAGAAATGAAGAACAAACGAGTAAATAAACTTCCAAATCTATTGATCTCTGATTCCATTACAATACAGTAGTACAAATCAGGAAAACGAAAATCTCTCTATCAAAGTGCTAACTATTACAAAGAAAAACTTCTATTTATAAACAAAAGTAAGTTCTCGAGCGAAAACATCTGTTCTCGAGCGACTAGTAGTTGTCGCGCGAGAAGCAGTTTTTGCGTGATAACTCTAGGTTCTCGCGTGACTTGATCTTGATTTTCATCTTGATTTGTTTTCCCGAGCCTCTTAGGTTCAACCCCTACAGGTCCGGTCGATTGGGTCGGTTCACTTAATAAAAGAATAAAACCAAATATTCCAGTTTCAAATACATAATAAAAATATGTCATTTCTTATCATAAAATTCTACAATTGTTAACTATGTGTTTTTATTTTTTAATACCGAGTCATTATATCATCAAGAAAAACATTTCTAATATAACATATACAACTATTACTCAATCCGACTATGCAAATTATTTCATAAACTTCATCGCATAAAAGTTATGCGTACTATTTTACTAAGTATACAGATTTTATCAATTGATCTCATATCATCCAACAAGTTTCAAGCAAACAGTAATAAAATACCATAAGGTAGGCTATGTAGCATACTAGTTACTATTTCACTAATCAAACTACACATAGTAATATTCAAATAATCAATTATTATAGAAATTAATCAAATAAAAATAAAATTAAGTACAATAAATTGTCAGGGCTCAGGATAGACCGTTAGTGGCGGCAGGTGAGGTTTTTCGTACATATTTGACAAAGCCTTCATCGTACCGGTAGTCGTGGTCTTCTTCATGATGTCAAAAGCAATACTCTTCGTCAAAGCTAATAACCGTTCTAGCTTTCTTGTCTTTTCATTCCCGAACAACTTTTTCAACTTTATCCATTTTCATCTATTAATCACACTAGTGCATAATGCATTATTTCGGTGGTCCTAATTTAAAAGTTTTCAATAACAATATTCACAATTTACTCTTTTTTTTAATATTTTGAACTCTTTATTCACTTTTTTTACTATTTCTTTTCCATATGAAGAGGGAGGTTCCACTAAAAAATATATTTTGCCTAAGAAGGCTAAGAAATGATCTTAGATTTCTATTTTACAATTAATGGTTAATATGACATTGTAGGGTAGAAAAAGTTGGAAGGGTATTTTGGTTATGTAACTATTTTTGTTGGCCTTTTTAAGTTTTCTCCAACTGTTTTAAACGTTTATAACTCTTTCATACTAGATACTTTTCCAAAAAAATAGCATCATAAAATCAAGCATTTTTTCCTCTTTAAATTGAGTATAGTATTGCTATATTTTTTACAAAGAAAAAAACAAATGATGCGAAATTGTGTTGTATTTTAACCTTTTTTTTGCTGTATTTCATTAAAACAACACAGAACTGTTTGTGCTGTATTTCGTCAAAAAATGCGTCACACAACACAGTTTTGTGCTGCTTTGCGTCAAAAAGCACAGTTTTGTCCTGCTTTGCATCAAACAACATAGTTTTGTGCTGATTTTCGTCAAACAGCATGGTTTTGTGTTGCTTTGTGTAACATGTTCTATGTTGTCTTGCGTCAAAACAACAAAATATCGTGTGTTGTTTCTATGATGTATTATGTCAAAACAACATTCTTAAGAGCAACAAAAAAAATTTAAAACTCAACCATTTTTAATATCAATCATCATAAATCTATACAAAGGTAAATCATGTATATCATATATGCATGGAATAGTCGGAACCCAAAACCAATAAATTGATAGAACAAGAATAGTAAACCAAAAAAAGACTGACCTTAATGGTATGATTATAAAAATATAGCTTCTTGTAAGGTAATATCAGAAGATTATAAGGCTGATGCAACTAAAGAAGTCAAAACAACCAAAGGTCTTTCTGCATGCATGCACTGAGTGTACAAAGGTAGAAGTGCTTCGAAAGTTTTACACACTACATTAGAAAATACTCTAAGTGTAAAATCTTCCGAAGCCAAAGATGAAGTCTTCTGAAGCTTCAGAGACAAAGTCTTCCAAAGCCATTTTGCTGTGAAGACTGATTTCTTCCGAAGACAGAGAAAGACATGCTTTCTATGATCTACTTTACATAAAGCTGACACACTTTTCGCTACAACTATGAAGACTCACCAACTTGTATTAGTTGGTGAAAAGTCAATGCTTTTGTAAACTGTAGATTAAGGTCTTTGTCTGTAGCTTCCTACTTTTATACCTGTAAACCTTTTTGTAATAGAAAAGGATGTGAGCTATGGCATGTCATAGTCACTAGTTAAAAGACAATCTGCCTTTTGACTTTAGATTCAACTGTCTTTCTAAGTATTGACGATTGTAGGATGTAGTATAAAGAGTCTCAGGTTCTTGTAATTTAGACATATGCTTTGTGACACTTGTAATAGAACTTGAGAGTAATATACAACATTCCTTGAAAACCATATTTCTATGTTATTATTGCTTGTTCTGTCTCATTACCTACTTGTGTTCATTGTATCCTTATAATCAAACCTGGTTCCCTATTTGAACTGTTAAGTGTTCCAAGTCTCTTCTCATTGTGAAACTGATTGTGTTTGGCATCCTTACCTGGTCCTACAATTGGTATCAAAGCATTTCGGGCTCTTGATTGTAAGATCTCACAATCTTTAATCCTCTCAGTTTCACAGTTCACTTAACATCTCAAATGACAGCTATCACAAAGGCTGATTTGGAAACCAGTATAATGACAAAGTTCCCACTGATCACTCCTGAAGACTTTGAATCTTGGTGTCAAACAATGCAAGGCTTTATCAAGTCTCAAGACTCCAGGATGTGGGGGTCAGTTGTCGATGGACCTCATGTACCATCCACCTCTTCAGCTGCTGCTGGTGGTGGTATGATACCAAAGGAGGTGGCTAACTATTCTGATAAAGACTGGAAGAGAATTGATGTTGATCAGAAAGCCATGACCGCCCTTCAAACTGCTCTTCCAAACTCTATCTATAGAGGCTTCAAGAAGCGCAAGACTGCCAAGCAACTCTCGGATGCACTGAAGCTGATGTATGAAGGGTCTGATGATGCAAAAGAAAAAAAGAAAGACCTCTTGAAGCAGTAGTTTGAGAACTTCACCTTCAAGACAGGTGAAACCATGACTCAACAATACTTCAGGTATGTTGAGATTGTAGATACTCTGGTAGATGTTGGAGTAACTCTTGAGAACAGGGATGTTGTGAGGAAGTTCATGTCTTCTCTTCCCAAACAATGGACACACTATTGTGTGGTCATCAAGAGGACTGAGAACCTCAAGACCCTTTACTCTCACAGAGTTGTATGGTATCCTCAGTGGCTACCAGATGGAGATGAACATGCAAAATCCATCTGGTAACTCCAACAACCAACAGAGTTCAGCCCTTCATGTGGTTGAAAGGGATTGCAGAGAACCACAACACCATCTCATCTGCTACCCCAAAAAATCACAAAAGGGTCCTTTCATCACCTTTCCAGAGACACCAAGGGAAGGCTACATCCCTGGAAGCCCATTCCAGGAGACAAGCACTTCACAAGCTTTTGTGTCTTCTGATGAGAGTTCAGGCAACTTTCTCTTCACCCTTGAAGATCTGGAATGTATCCATCCAGATGATCTGGAGTATATGGAAATAGTCTAGCAGATGGCTCTTCTCACTCATAGGGCCAATAAATTCTACAAAAGGACTGGAAGGAAGTTTCTTAGCAATGCATCCAGTGGAAAGTTTGGGCTTGATAAAAGCAAAGTGAAGTGTTACAGCTTTAACCAATTAGGACACTTTGCCAGAGAGTGCAAGGCTCTAAGGTCAAATGGTGGGCAAACACAAACAAGGCCAAACTACACTGAATGAGCTCACCAGAATGAGAAGCCAAGACATCAAGCTGCAGTTACTGTTAAAGAAGGAGGCTTTGACTGGAGCTTTCAGGTGGAAGATGCATCTCCAAACCAAGCATTGATGGCAGATCATGATGAAGCCAAGGTATTGGAATATCTCTGTACACCTGAATGTATTGCTAAAGTTAATAGATACAGGTCCTATAACTTAGAGATGAGATCTGATCTTGAGTCCTTAAATATCTTAAAAGCTGATTTAAAAAGAGCTGAAAATGATTATAAACTTAGGATAGAAGATCTAGAGAAAACCATTTCAACTTTTAAGCATGAGCATACTAACTACAGGACTCAAATTAAAGATCTCATCTCAAAGTTAACTGAATGCCAGGCTAAGCTTGTGATCAGCAAAGCTAGGCAGAAAAATGTGTTCTTGAAGAAAAGACCTTCAAGAACATAATATCCTCATCCCTACATGGAAAAGTTTGTTACTAGGATCTACTGAGATAGCTCCTCCATACACTCTATTGTCTGTTAGATCTCCAAGGTGTGAAACTTGTGAAGATGAGCTTCCCCTTATAGACCCCATTATTGAAGAGGATGAAGAGGAGATAGTGAAGGATGACTCTGAGAAGAGTGAAGAAGATCATCCTAAGAAGGGTCACTATTCTCCTGAGGAGAGGAAAGAGTCTGGAATGACCAAGTCAAAGAGGAAGAACTTGATCAGAAGAGCTAAGAGAAGATTAAAGAAGGCTCAAGAGATCAAGACCACTTTTGACTCCAAGCAGAAACAAGTGTTCATTTTTGTAGGGTTTGAAGTGGTAAAGGCTGAAGACTCAACTATGAACTCTAGTACCACGAGTTCTAGTTTAGTTCCAAACCATTCCAGTAAGAAGAAGAAGACTAACCAGCTGTGTACCACTACTACATAGCTGGAACCTTCTAACTCCAAGAGCAAGCCTCTCCTTAAGAAGCTTGTTGAATCATCTGTGAAGATGAAGATGGAGAAGGAAAGTGATCAAACTCAGTCTTGCTCTCAAAAAAAGACTCCCAGAAGGAAGCAAATAGACTGCATCATGTGTGGTAGTACTTCTCATCTGGCTAAAGATTGCATCTACAATCCCAAAAGCACTATCCATATGGTCAATGAAAAGGATTTTGGGAAGAAGAAGGAAAAGCAAGCTTCAGAAGGAGAATTTGTTTCCTTCGGAAGCTCCAAAGTGAAGAAGAAGACAAGTGAGAACTTGCCTTCGGAAGAAATTTTGGTCTCGAAAGAAAGGAATGCTTCCGAAGTACTAAAGCATGTTGCAGTGAAAGCAAGACCTTCCGAAGGTCCAGTATCCAAAACCTCAGAAGTTATTGAAACTTCCAAAGTGTTGAAGGTCAAGTCCAATCTTCCAAAGATGGTATGGAAGATAAAGAAAGACCTAGAGATTGAGAGTTCTTCATCAACAGCAACTAATGATCCTTAAAGCTTGAATATAGGATCTGTTACTGTTACATTGTCTTCAGATCACTTTGAAAAGCCCAAGACCAATGAGGCTTGGGTTTCTAAGTGTAACTAACCACTTCTTTATGTGCAGGAACAACTAAGGACCAAGAAAAATATGTGGATCATTGATAGTGGCTGTTCCAGGCACATGACTGGCAATGGTTCTTTGCCTCATAATTTTGAGAAAATTGATGGAGGACCAGTTGCCTTTGGAGGAGATGCGGGTGGTTACATCAAGAGCATATCTGTTAAGGGGTATGGTCATAAATGGTAAGCTCACCATTGAGAAGGTAAATTTTGTTAAGGAGCTTGGATACAATCTGCTGAGTGTATCTCAATTTTGTGATCAGTGACACAACATGCTCTTTACTGAGCATGAGTGCATTGTTCTCAAGCCCGGGGTGGTTATTCCTCAAGAGCATATCCTGCTCAGAGCCCCCAGGAAAGGGAACATGTACAAGATGGACTTGCAGAAAACATCTCCCTCAAGAGAGGTTTCTTGCTTTCTATCTAAAGAAAATAGTGATGAGTCTTTCCTATGGAATAAAAGAATGTGCCATGTAAACTTTAAAATCATAAATAAATTAATTAAGAATGATTTGGTAACTGAAATGCCAAAGAAAGAGTTTACAAGTGATGATCATTGTGTTGCATGCCTGAAAGGGAAGCAACATAAAGTGTCTCACAAGCCAAAGGAAATGAACACTATCACTACTCCCCTACACATATTACACATGGATTTTTTGGGCCCCACTAGTGTAATGAGTTTAGGAAGGACCTTATATTGTTTAGTGATCACAGATGACTTCATAAGATTCACTTGGGTCTTTTTCCTTAGAACTAAGGATGAGACTCTTGAGATCTTGAAGAACTTCATTCTGAAAATTGAGAATCAATCTGATCACAAGGTCAAGACCATAAGATGTGATCAAGGAACAGAATTTAAAAACCAAATCCTTGATACAATTTGTGATGAAAAGGGTATTACAAGACAATATAGTGCTCCCAGGACTCCTCAGCAAAATGGTGTTGCTGAGAGGAGAAACAGGACACTTATTGAAACTACAAGAACCATGTTGTCTGACTCTAAACTACCCATCACCTTCTGGGCAGAGGCAGTTAACACAGCCTGCTTTGCACAGAATAGAGTTTGTGTGGTTAAGACTCACTGTAACTCCTTATGAGCTGTGGCATAAAAGGAGACCTTTTATTGGTTTTCTCAGGTCATTTGGATGTCCTTGCACTATCTTGAATACCAAAGATCAAGTGGCCAAATTTGATGAGAAGTCAGATGATGGACACTTTATTGGATACTCTTCCGAAGCTAAGGCTTATAGAGTATACAATCTCAGAACTAGAGTAGTTGAGGAGTTAGTCAATGTGACCTTCAATAAGCACACCCCTAGTGTGAAAGGTTCTGGTCGGATTGGCTACTTGATCTTAACTTAGTTACCAACTGTTTTACAAGTCTTGTGAGAATGTTTCAGGATCTACATATAACATATCAACAGGAGATCCTGACCCTAGATTTGAGCTGAGAAGACCAAGCAAGATTACTACTTTAGCTCCTTTGGTGACTAACCCAGAAAATGAAGATCTTATCAGCACAAACATGACAAATTTAGCTGATACATCTGAGAAGCCTTCAAATTCCAGCTCAGAGGCTCAAAACTCAGGAGAAGGAGCTTCAAATGTAAGAGGAAATGGAGGAGGTGATAGTGATCAAGAATTTCTTGATGCTGATAATCACTCCATATAAGACAACATATATGATGTCACACACTCATTGGATCAAGTCTCACTTGATAAGTGTGCTGATGTGGTGGGTGACACTCCATTACCAAATCTAAATTTCTCTAATCTAGATCTGTCAAATCAACTTTTTATGATCCCTCAACTCAAGATCCACAAGTCACACCCCACCACAAACATCATTGGAAATGTTGATATAGAGGTGAGAACAAGAGGACAAATCCATGACAAAAATGTTTGTCTATATTCTTGCTTCTTGTCCCAAGTAGAGCCAAAGAAAGTTGATGAGGCTTTGAAAGATGGAAGCTGGGTTGAAGCAATGCAAGAGGAGCTGCTTCAATTCAAAAGACAAAAGGTTTGGAACCTATGTCCTCTTCCTTATAGGAAGACTATCATAGGAACCAAGTGGGTTTTTAGGAACAAGAAGGATGATTGAGGACTTGTCATCAAGAACAAGGCAAGACTAGTTGTTCAAGGGTACATACAAGAAGAGGGAACTGATTATACAGATGTTTTTACTCCTGTGGCAAAACTTGAAGCTGTAAGAATATTCCTGGCTTTTGCTGCATCCAAGGATATCAAGGTCTACCAACTTGATGTCAAGTGTGCTTTTTTGTATGGAGTGATTGATGAAGAGGTGTATGTCAAAAAACACCTGGCTTTGCAAACCCAGATCATCCTAATTATGTCTGCAAGCTTGATAAAGCTCTTTATGGGCTGCACCCAGCTCCAAGGAAGTGGTATGAAACATTATCTCAGTATCTCTGTCAACATGGTTACAAGAGGGGTACTATAGATGGAACTCTCTTCATCAAAGGGACAAGGAATGACTTAATGCTGGTTCAAGTATATATGGATGACATTATCTTTGGGTAAACTAATCCAAAGCTCTACAAAGACTTTGAGAGGCTGATGAAGAACATATTTGAAATGAGTGCCATGGGGGAACTAAATTTCTTTTTTGGAATTCAAGTAAAGCAAGTTGACAATGGCATCTTCATATGTCAGTCAAAGTATGTACAAGACATACTTACAAGATTCAACATGACTGAATGTAAGGTTGCTAAGACACCTATAGCCAGAAACCACTCCCTAGGACCTGATCTTGAGGGGGAGTGTGTGGATGAACATCTTTACAGGGCTATGATTGGGTCTCTTATGTACCTAATAGCTAACAGGCCTGATATCATGTTTGCCACATGCATCTATGCAGGATATCAAGCTAGCCCTAAGATGTCACACCTGGTTGCGGTCAAAAGGATTCTTAGATATCTCAAAGTTGCTCCCAAGCTTGGCCTTTGGTATCCAAAGAGTTCTGACTTCAATCTGTATGCTCATACAAATAGTGACTATGGAGGTTGCAACATAACTGCAAAGTCTATGTCTGGGGGATGTCAATTCCTTGGTGGAAGGATTGTCTCATGGCAATGCAATAAACAATCATGTGTCTCTGTATCAACTGCTGAGGCTGAATACATTGTTGCTGCAAGTTGCTATGCTCAAGTGCTTTGCATTTAGAATCAGATGCTGGACTATGGATTCAACTTTAAAGAGACTCCCATCCACATAGACAACAACAGTGCTATCTCCATTACAGAGAATCCTGTGCAGCACTCAAGGACCAAACACATCAACATCAGGTATCATTTGATTAGAGATAATTTTGAGAAGGGATTAATCAAACTAGACAAAGTTAACACAAATGAACAATATGCTAATCTGTTCACTAAAGCTTTTGATGAACAGAGATTCAAATATCTTGTATCAGCTATTAGGATGATTAACTTTGAGTAGATTTTCTTAAAAACTTAAATCAACTTTTTTTCTAAAACCTGTGTGTCCTAAGTTGTCTACTTTATCACCTTCATAAGCCTAGTTTATTTCGAAAGAAATTTTTTTATGATATTCCTTAGATTTTTGAAAAATTTTCAAACATATTTTCCTTCGGAAGATTTCAAGTTGACTTCGGAAGAAATTTATGTTCTCAAATCAAATAACTACTTATAAGAAATTTACCTTCAGAAAAAATTCTGAGAATATCTTTCGAAGCTTAAATAGGCTTCTAAGTACTTGCATGTATTTGAAGGACAAATATCTTCCGAAAGCAATTAAGTCTCGAAAGATTTATAATCTTTAGAATAAAACACCCAAGTCTTAATATCTTCCGAAATCAAATATGTGCCAGAAGAAAAACTCTCTAAGTATTTTTTCTTCCAAAGCCAAATTCTCACAACTCTTAAGAATATCTTCCAAAGCCAAATTGCCTTCGGAAGCTTTTTCTTAAAAAACTTTCAAAGCTAAATTACCTTCGAAAGATTTTCAACTTCCAAAATAACTACCTTTTGGGGCACTTTTTCAGAGGTGGGACCGACATCCGGATTTCAAAGTTTATCCTTTTGCAATAACTTTGTTTCAAATCCATTTCATATAAATTCTCAAACAGTTCCCCCTCTTCTCACTCTCCTCTTCATCTACATTGTTCTCTAACCTAATTTCACCCACATACTGCCTTTATTCTTATCTTCCTTCATCACAAAGCTACTTAAAATGGCTAACCTTGACCGCAGAAATCAACTCGATTTTTCCATGCATCTTCACAGGCAACATAATCAAGTTGCTTTGTTAGACTCTGAGAAAGATCCAGGTTTCTCAGAGGTTTGTCGTTACGTTTCTTTGACCAACTACTTCACATCCCTCACCATTGATCCTCCTCTCTATGAGGATCATTTGATGGAGTTCTGGCGGACCTGCGAAGAGGTCACCATGGACGGGGAGAAGGCACTGTCTGCCATAGTGTAGGGGGGGACAATCTTTATCACTCCGGCCATCATAAACACACATCTTTAGCTGGATGATGTAAAAGGTGACTTATCCTTCCCCAAAGTTGCAGTCAACCACTCCTTTACACAGATGGGCTATGAGGGTGACTTCTCAGTCAAAACCTTCAGGAAGGGGAAGGTCTCATCCCAATGGAAGTACCTCCTTCATGTTGTCATACACAGTTTGTCAAACAAGCATGGAGGATGGGATTAGATTCCAGAAGACCTCTCCTTCATAGTCCATGGAATGGTTTAGGGGTCAAGTTTAGGTATTCTCAATTTGTATATACAAATTTGCTTGCTAACTTGGACTCCCTAGAGTATTAAATGTTCCCTAGATATGTCCAGCACATTCTCAACTGTGAAATGGGCACACAGTTGAGGGGAACAGGTAATATTCTTAAATTAGGACAAATGAAGCCCAACATCTTCAAAATAATGAGGAAGCCAACTGTTGGCTTCTCTGGGGTAGAAACAGCCCTTTCCCTAAAAATGTTTGAGCTCATTGCTCAAGGTGGCAACCCAGCAGCACCAGCTAGTGTTGAACCCACACCTTCTATCTCTCAACCACACAAACAGCCCATAATAACCATCACCTACCAAAGAAAAACCAAGCGAACCCCTGCACATGCTATTCAGCTTGAGCAAGCCCCCATACACCAACCTTACAGGAGGAAGTGGACACTGGAGCTCCCACTTCCCAAGAGGTGCAAACCACTCCCATCTCTCATATGATCAGTACTAAGGTTCCTCATGCTCAGCCTGATGAGCTCACACCCCAAACAGCCTTAAGCCTTCACTCAAAGTCTCCACATTCTAGTGAACAACCTTTTGGGAAAAGTTACCATCCCCAGCCGCTGGATCTAAACCAACCAATTCCTAGCCTTGACTTCTATGATGATGAAGACATGGCATTCAACGAGTACCATGAGTCTCTCTTCTCCACACCTACTCAAGGAGAGATGAGTACTCCTGTCTCACCCAGGTCTATCCCACATCATTCACCTATTACTGAGGTGGATCTCCCTAAACCTGTTCAGGAGATCCATATGGAAGAGGCTCTCACTTCAGCAAGTGATTACATCTTTAAGACCTCAACCATGGCAACCAGGCCTTTTGACACTTCTCTTGAAGCTGTCATAAGGCAAGGGAAATCCAGCAGCGAAGAACAATATGCTGGTGATGAGGAGGAGGATCTTGGTCCAATTCTCTCATCCCCCGTGATTCTTCTGATGAAGATGAGGGGAGTCTGAAACTAAAGGTGCACACACTAACTAAAACTTGCACCTGTTTAGTCTCTAAGATTAGTCACCTGGAATCTTAGGTGACTATCTTACAAAAGAGGGTCAATAACCAGCAACTTGAGATTACCAATCTCAAGGGCCAGCTAACTGAGAGACCACCAAGACGAACTCAACCAAGTCCATAAGAACCTGTGAATGTGACAGACTCAACCCCCAGCTCACTTATGCAAGAAGGTGATGCTACCAAAAAGGGGGAGAAAGTCCAAACAGACACAAAACCTGGGAGTTCCTCTCAGAGTATGGACATAAAGGATTCACCGCCCTCTCTTGCAATAGTCTATACTCAGCAACCTCCTCAAGTCTACATGGATGTAGACTCTCTCATTCAAAGTCTATTTGAGGAGGGTATACCTAGAGCCATGTCTACCCCATCTCCTTACTCTGAGAACCCAATCATAGGATGGAGGTATGACACAGAAAGAAGACCTCTCATCATCTCTAGAACTCAGGGTCAACAAGAAACTTTCAACTTTTCAAACCTGAGTTTCTATGAGTGCATAAATCTGGTTGATCTTCCACTTGTAAACCCAAGCCAAAATAGACAAGCTAGAAGACTAGCAGACTAGATACAAGAAAGGGTGCTAGAAGAGTTCAAGATGAGATTAAGATTATATAGACAGAGGATAGCAGGTGAGATCTTTGGTCAACTGGATGTTAAGGTGGACCCCGAGATTAGCTTCAAAGGGAAAACCTTGACTAAAGGCCCAGAGGTTGAGCCTGTGAACCTTCAGATAGGATCTTCTTCTGCACCCAGTACCCTCAGTTAAACATCAGCTGGTGATGGTTCTTCATAACCTCTCTCTGGCCAGAGCTTGACTGCTGAACCAAGCAATGAAGGCCAAAGCTCTCTCCACCCTGAGTCACCAAGGCCTGTGCATGACAAAAGGAAGAGAAAAATGACCTCAGAGGAGTTAGAGGAGGAGAAGAGAGAGAGGAAGCTAAGGGGAGAGAGTTCAGGAGGGTCCTCAGGCTTCATGCAAGCTACTATCCAAGCTGTCCCTAGGCCAAACACTCAAGATGATGAGTTGAGGGCAGCTAGGCTAAACTACCTGGGGACCAGGAACTATAATGTTGATGAACTCATATCTCTCCCCTTAGAATAGTTGAATGAGCTGGCTGACACTTAGCTGTCAAAGGAGAGGAGGGAGGCAGAGGATGCAGCATTGCTCCTTAAGATTAAGGAAGAAAGGAGACTGAAAAGGCTCTACAAACATGCTCCTGTCCTCTCCCCAGTTCAAGAAAGTCCTGAGACAAAGACTGTGACTCAGGCACAACCTTAGGTAGATAGGGAAGCTGAAAGAATGAATATGATCAACTACCTGAGTGCCATAGGACTCTATCAGGTAGCTTCACTTCTTCCTTTATCCTTTGAGTACATAGAGTTTGAATATCTCAAGCAGCTGGAGGAACAAGCCATAAAAGAAAGAAAAGCTGCTAAGAGAAAGCTAAGGGAAGAAGCTGCAAGGTCAAGGGCCATTATCTACAAAAGCCAAAAGAAGTCTGAAGATAGACAAAGGATGATGAGCTTCTTGAAGCTGTATGGATTCTCCGGAAGGAGGCTTGGTCTTATGTCTCTATCCACCATGGATGAGCATATAAGAGTGATCAAGCAGAAGATTAAAAGGGGAGAGCTTGTAGACTTGCATTCTCCACCAAGTCCAGCTTAACCTGAAGTTGAGGTGAAGGTTGAAACCCTTAAGACAACACAACCTGATCTTAGAGCTGCATCTCAGCCAACTTAATCTTCTGATCCGTAGCAGGGTTCTCCTCTCTCTCCATCTGAACCTGTGAGAGAAAAGGTCCCAAGTGAGAGGGTTACAACAGAACAATCTGGTGCTGAAGACCAGTCCTCTCAGTTGAAAACTTCAAAGAGGAGGAAAAGGATGGCCAAAAAAAGTGCTTCAAAGAAGAAGAAAACCAAGGCATCCACCTCCACACCTCAGGATGAGTCAGAGCATCCTAAGGAAGTGCATGAAGAGGCTGCTCAACCAACTCCTATTCAAGTAGAGCCTCTTGCCATTAGAAGACCCATCTTGTCATGGAGTTTTGCTGCCAATCCGAACAGAGGGTATGTCATCAGAGATCAAGGAGGTCAAGATGTCTACTTTTGGCAAGACATGCTTGATCTTCCTCTATATGATCTCTATGACATGAGAAGATACTATGAAATTCTAAAGAATCCTGACCAGATGATGAAGAGAGGCTTGGTCTTGATCCTAATGAGGACTATCAACATCTGAAGTACTTCTTTGTTTTGATAGCATCAGCCTAGGGGGAGTTTATAAGGTAATATCAGAAGATTATAACGCTGATGCAACTAAAGAAGCCAAAACAACCAAAGGTCTTCATGTGCATGCACTGAGTGTACAAAGGTAGAAGTGCTTTGGAAGTTTTACACACTACATTAGAAAATACTCTAAGTGTAAAATCTTCCGAAGCCAAAGTCCAAATCTTCTGAAGCTAAAGATGAAGTCTTCCGAAGCTTCAAAGACAAAGTCTTCCAAAGCCATTTTGATGTGAAGACTGATTTCTTCCAAAGACAGAGAAAGACATGCTTTCTCTGATCTACTTTACATAAAGCTGAGACACTTTCCGCTGCAACTCTGAAGACTCGCTAACTTGTATGAGTTGGTGAAAAGTCCATGCTTTTATAAACTATAGATTAAGGTCTTTGTCTATAACTTTCTACTTTTGTACCTGTAAACCTTTTTGTAATAGAAAAGGATGTGAGCTATGGCATGTCATAGTCACTAGTAAAATGGCAATCCGCCTTTTGACTTTAGATTGATCTTGTTGACTAGATTAGTCCATTCCAACTGTCCTTCTAAGTATTGACGGTTGTAGGATGTAGTATAAAGAGTCTCAGGTTCTTGTAATTTTGACATATGCTTTGTAACACTTGTAATAGAACTTGAGAGCAATATATAACATTCCTTGAAAACCATATTTCTGTGTTATTGTTGCTTGTTCTATCTCATTGCTTACTTGTGTTCATTGTATCCTTATAATCAAACCCGGTTTCTTATATGAACTGTTAAATGTTCCAAGTCTCTCCTCATTATGAAACTGATTGTGTTTGGCACCCTTACCCGATCCTGCACTTCTAGTGACCGATTTTAGAGGATTACTATACTTCATAATCTGAAAGCTATATGAAAGAAAATCATCATAAAACTTAGGGGTTTAGGATTGTGTTGGCGAATGATAATGAATTAGTTGGTTGCAATGATGAGTGGGGTGGTGGAACAGTGGCGATGGAGGTATCCACCATGCAAAGAGAAAGATAGAAATTTGGGGATTAGGATTATGCTGGATTTTATCAAAATAAAAACAATAGAAAAAGAGGATAATTATGTTTTTGACTAAAATGCCCTTTAACTATGTTTTTAATTGTGCCATATGTAATGATCTTACTACTTCTTATCATACTTAGGGAAAACTTATTTCTTATATGAACCTCTACTTATATATATATATATATATATATATATATATATATATATATATATATATATATATATATATATATATATATATATATATACATATGTATATATATATATATATACATATGTATATATATATATAGATACATATGTATATATATATATACATATGTATCTATATATATATATACATACATATGTATATATATATATATATATACATATGTATATATTTATATATATACATATGTATATATATATATATATACATACATATGTATATATATATATATACATACATATGTATATATATATATATACATACATATGTATATATATATATATACATACATATGTATATATATATATATATACATACATATGTATGTATATATATATAGATACATATGTATATATATATATACATATGTATATATATATATATATATATATATATATATATATACATATGTATTTATATATATACATATGTATGTATATATATATATATATATACATATGTATATATATATTCGTATATATACATATATATATACATATATATATACATATATATATACATATGTATATATTTATATATATACATATGTATATACATATGTATATATATATATATATACATATATATACATACATATGTATATATATATATACGTATATATGTACGTACATACATATGTATATATATATACGTATATATATTATATATGTACGTATATATGTACGTATATATATACGTATATATATACGTATATATACACGTATATATGTACGTATATATACGTGTATATATACGTATATATATACGTGTATATACACGTATATATATATACGTGTATATACACGTATATATATACGTGTATATAGACGTGTATATATACGTGTATATACACGTGTATATATACGTATATATACACGTGTACGTGTATATACACGTATATATACACGTGTATATACACGTATATATACACGTGTATATACACGTATATATATATATACACGTATATATATATATACACGTATATATATACGTGTATATACACGTATATATATACGTATATATACACGTATATATATACGTATATATACACGTATATATATACGTATATACACGTATATATATACGTATATACACGTATATATATACGTATATACATACGTATATATATACGTATATATACGTATATACATATTTATATATATATATATATATATATATATATATATATATATATATATATATATATATATATACGCAGGACTGGTGAAGGGGGTTAATGCAACAGTTTCATAATAAGAAGAGAGTTAGAACACTTAACAGATCAAATAGGGAACCGGGTTTGTATAGATGATACTAAGAACACAAGTAAATATGAGACAGAACAAGAACAATAACAAGATGATATTGGTTTCAAGAATGATGTATATTGCACTCAAGTTCTTTTACAAGTGTTACTAAGCATAAAAAAAGATACAAGTACTTGAGACACTTTTTACTACATCCTACAGCCGGCCATACTTTGAAGGCCAGCTAGAAACACTAATCTAGACAACATGATCAATGTTATGACTCTGACATACCATAGCTCACATCCTAATATATTATAATAAGGATAAAAGGTACAAAAGTAGAAACTTATAGACTAATGACCATAATCTATAGTTGACAAATGCATGGACCTTTACACCAACTTATCTAAGTTGGTGAGTCATCAGAGGTGGCAGTGGAAAGTTGTTCAGCTTTGTCAAAAGGTTATCAGAGAAAGCATGTCTTCTTTGTCTTCAGAGGAAATCAGTCTTTGGCTTCGGAAGACTTTGTCTCTGTAGCTTCGGAAGACTTCATCATTGGCATCGAAAGATTTTGGTCATGGCTTCGGAAGATTTTGGTCATGGATTCGGAAGATTTTAAACTTGGCTTATTTCCTTTGAGTTGTGTAAAACTTCTGAAGTAACTTTACTCTACACTTCATGCATGCATGCTGAGAGCTCTTTGGTTGCTTTGGCTGCATCAGCCTTTAAGTATAGACCTTACAAACTCCCCCTAGGATGATGCTACTAAAATAGAAGAGATTACTTCATCTTTTACAGTCCTCATCAGTATCAAGACCATTCCTTTCTTTATCATTTGGTCAGGATCCCTCAAACTCTCATAGTATCTCCTCATTTCATAAAGATAATGCATGGAAAGATCAAGTATGTCTTTCCAAAAGTAGACATCTTGACCTCCTTGATCTCTGATGACATACCATCTATCCGGATTAGCATCAAAGGTCAAGGACAAGATGGGTCTCCCAGCAGCAAAAGGCTCTTCTTGAATAGGAGTTGGATGAGCAGCCTCTTCTTGATCACCCTCAGGATGTTTTGACCCATCCTGAGGTGTAGAGGTGGATGCCTTAGACTTCTTCTTCTTCTTCTTATCCCTTCTAATGGCCATCATGTTCTTCCTCTTTCCAGATTTCAACTGAGAAGACTGGCCTTTAGCACCAGGTTGTTCTTGTGTGTCTTTCTCAGTTGGGTCCTCTTCCCTTACAATTTTAGAATGAGAGGGATCAGGACCTTGCTGTGGATCAGAAGATGAAGTTGATTATGGTCTAGCACTAGGTCCAGGTTGTGTTGTCTCTTGTGGTTCAACCTTGACCTCAACTTCAGGTACAGCTTGTCTTGGTGGAGAATGCAAGTTAATAAGCTCACCCTTTTTAATCTTCTACTTGATAACCCTAATATGCTCATCCATGATGGATAGAGACATTGGGCCAAGCCTCCTTCCAGATAATCCATACAGCTTTAAGAAGCTCATCATCCTCTGCCTATCAGCTGACTTCTTTAGACTCTTTTGGATGATGGCTCTTGACTTTGTAGGTTCTTCCCTCATCTTCCTACTAACAGCTTTTTGTTCTTTCATTACTTGTTGCTCGAGCTGCTTGGGGTACTCAAAATCTATGTATTCATATAACAAGTGAAGAAGTGCACATTCCTGACAGAGGCCTGTTGGCACTCAGGTAGTTAATCATATTTTGTCCGTGTAGGTAGGAGCATGCTTGTAGAGTCTTTTCTTCCTCCTTTATTCCTTGATCTTGAGGAGCAGTTCTACATCCTCTGCCTCCTTCCTATCCTTTGATATCTTAGTGTCAGCCAGTTCATTTAACTCTTCTAAGGGAAGAGAGATGAGTTCATCAATGTTGTAGTTTCTGCTCCCCAGGTAGTTCAATCTACTACCCTTAACTCATCTTCTTGAGTGTTTGGCCCGGGGGCAGCTCTAATTGCAGCTTCCATGAAGCTTGGGGAGCCACTTAAACTCTCTCCCTTTAGCTTCCTCTTCCTCTTTCTTTCCTCCTCCTCAATCTCCTCAGGAATCAACTTCCTTTTACCTTTTTCACTCACAAGCCTTTATGACTTAGGATGGAGAGAGCTTTGGCATTTATTGCTAGGTTCTTCACTTGAACTCTGGCCAAAGAGAGGCTGTGAGACACCTTCACCAGTTGGTGCCTCACTGAGGGTAATGGGTGCTGAAGCAGTTCTTGTTAACTCAAGGTTCACAGGCTCAACTACTAGGCCTTCAGCTAAGGTTTCCCCTTTAAAGCTAATCTTAGGGTCTATCTCAGCATCCAATTAACTAATAGTCTTACCTACTAGTTTCTATCTATATAGTCTCGTTCTTAGCTTGAACTCCTCAATCACCTTTTGTTGAATCTTATCAACCAACCTTGCAGCTTGCTTGTTTTGACTTGGGTTGGCAAGTGGAAGGTCAATTAGATAAGTGCTCTCATAGAATCTTAGGGTGTAGAAGTTAAAGATCTCTTATTGCCCCTGAAAACTAGAGATTACCAGGGCTCTTCTTTGATCATCATACCTCCATCCTACAAATGGATTATCAGCTGGGTGAGATGGAGTTAGCATTGCTCTTGGTATACCCCGCTCAAACAAACTTTGTATAAGAGAGTCCATATCAATGTGAACTTGAGGAGGTTGCTGAGTATGGACAACAAGAAGTGAGGGTGGTGAGTCCTCTATGTCCATGATCTGAGAAGAACTCCCAGCTTTTATGATTGCTGGTAGGACTTTCTCCCTCTTTTTGGTAGCATCACCTTCTTGCATAGGTGAGCTAGAGGCTAGGTCCATCATAACCACAGGTTTTTGTGACCTTGATTGAGTCCTCTTTAGTGGTCTCTCAGCTAGCTTGCCCTTGAGATTGGTGATCTCAAGTTGTTGGTCATTGACCCTCTTCTGTAAGGTAGTCACCTGAGATTCCAAGTGACTGACCTTTGAGACTAAATAGGTGTAGGTTTTATTCAGTTGTTGCACCTTTAGTTTCAAACTCCCCTCATCTTTAGTTGAAGAATCACTAGGGGATGAGAGAATAGGACCTAAGTCTTCTTTCTGATCACCAGCACTAAGTTCTTGGCTTCTGGATTTCCCCTACACCTTGATAGCTTTAGTTGAAGTGTCAATGGGCTGGGTTGCCATGGTTGAGGTCTTAAAGATGTAATCACTTGCAGAAGTGAGAGCCTCTTTCAAATGGACCTCCTGAACTAGTTCAGGGAGATCCACCTCAGTTGTGGGTAGATGATGTGGGCTAGACATAGGTGAGTCAGGAGCACTCATCTCTTTTTGAGCAGGGGTGGAGAAGAGAGACTCATCATACTCACTAAATCCTATGTCTTTATCATCATAGAATTCAAGGTTTGGTATGGGTTGATTGAGGACTAGAGGCTGAGGATGGTAGCTTTCCTTTGAAGGTTGTTCACTAGAGTTTTGAGACTCTGAGTGAAGGCCTAAGGTTGGTGTTGGTGTAGTGAGCTCATCAGGCTAAGCATGAGGAACCTCAACACTAATCCTTAAAGTGATGGGAGTAGTTTTCTCCTCAGAGGAAGTGGGAGCTCTAGTTAACACTTCCTCCTGTATGGGTGAGAATATGGGGACCTGCATAACCTGAGCAGTTTGCGAAGGGGTTCGTTTTGATTTTCTTTGGTAGGTGATGGGGATTTATGGTTGTGTGGGTGGTGCAGAAATAGAAGGTGTGGGTTCAACATTAGCTTGTTTTGCTAAGTTTTCACCTTGAGCAATGAGCTTTAACATTTTTAGGACTAAGGTTGTTTCTACCCCTAAGAAGCCAACAATTGGCTTTCTCATTGTTTTAAAGATGACGGGCTTCATTTGTCCCAATTCAAGAACATTACCTGTTCCCCTCACCTATGAGCCCAGTTCACAGTTAAGAATGTACTGGACATATCTAGGGAACATATAATAATCTAAGGAGTCAAAGTTTGCAAGTAAATTAGTATAAACAAATTATGAGTACCTGAACTTGACCCTTTGTATCAATCCATGGACTATGTAGGAAAGGTCTTTTGGAATTTGATCCCACCCTCCATGTTTGTTTGATAGACAGTGGATGGCAACATGGAGGAGGTACTTCCATTGGGAGTGCAGGATCGGAGTTGTCTTACAACATAGGATAATCACACAAACTCACTTAATGTCACTCGGGTTGATGAAGCAGAATCTCAACTAAGTTCACAAGTAATGTAATAAGTTAATAAAAACATAAGAACACAAGAATGGTTTTTCAAGATACTTGTATATATTACTTCTTAACTCAGTTTTTCAAGACTCCTACAAGCATATTTACCAAGATACATGGAGAAACTATATATACTACTATCTACAGCTGGTTATACTTGGAAAACCAGCTAGAACTTACAACTAGACAAATTCTACATCGTTTAGAAGTAAGTTATCTAAGATAAAATAATAATATCTTAGATTAGGTAGTCATGACATGTCCATGACTTACCTTTTGTCACCAACTAAGAGTGGCAACTGTACTAATCTGATAATGGGTGAACAGTGGATAAAGCATGGTCAAATACATGGGCGTGGGAAAGCGCCATGCAGTATATTAGAGTGGTAGCGGACTGTTAGACAGACCATACTTATGTCCACTTGTTCATAGTTAGTTCTTCCAAAGCTAAATGACTTCGGAAGAATAAATTATTCTGAGGTCATTTTGGCTTCGGAAGAAACAACTTCTTCTAAACTTCTGCAAGTCTTCAGGACTTTATTCTTCGGAAGACTTTGCCTTTGGTTGAATACTTCAGAAGGAGAACAACTTGGTCTCGAAAGACTGAGTTCTTTCTTTAGAAGTTCTTCATTCTTAAAGCTTCAGAAGATCTCTAATTTGTCTTTGGAAGAGTAGCTTTATCTTCGGAAGACCACTTCATTTAGCACATCAAAATCTTTCTAGGTATTGTTTTGGTTGCACCAGTCTCATATGATCCAACAAACTCCCCCTAGGCTGATGCTACCAAAACTTCACTTCTTCTTACTCCTCAAGGTCTTTAACACCAAGGAAAGAAGATATTTGTCTATCTCTTTGTTCTTTCATGATGTGGTTGTGAGGAGTTTATACAAGTCATCTGTTGATAGTAGATCTAGTCAGTTGCTTTGGATAACATGTACTCTTTGTTGTGTCCCTCTAAAGAGGGTTAGTTGATGGGAATTATAGTCATATTCCCATCTAACTATAGGTTCAGAAGTTGGTCCCTCAACCATCTGCAAAAATGAACTGCCTTTTATGCTTGCTCCTTCTTCTTCCTTTGCTTTCTTTTTCAGCTCTTCTTTAATTTTGGCTTTTGTTGTAAGCTCATTAACATGAAGGCTGCTCAGATGATTCTTTATGTGAGCAGCAATCTGAGAGTTTGAGGGATTGGAGAATGGTCTCTCTGCTAACTCAGCAATATCAAATCTGCTAGAGTGTAGCAGAGCAAATGTGTCAAGCCTGTTTACTTGACCATTCTCCCTTTGCACAACAAACCTATGCATAGGTTCATCAAACCTCCACTAGACCATTGAGCTTCTGTGATTGAGGGGATTAGATGGAAGCTTGTCCTCTTTTCTTGTGTCCAGCAAAGTCACCAGTCTTCTCCTTAACTTCCTCTCTTCTTCTCTAAGTACATCAGAGTTGTTGGCAAGAATTTGGAGAGCTTGATCCAGTGTTCCCCTTGGCAGATCAAGGAATGAATCTCTTATGAGGGAACATGAAGAGACATAAATGTATTTTAGTTTAATTGACTCTTCCTCATAAGATATCTCGCTCAAGGTAGTGCAGTTGGTGATCTTTCTTTTTAATTCATTGAATTCTTCTAAGGTTAGGGGCTTGGAAGGTTCATAATTTGGTTTGGGTTGAGATTGGGTTTTGGGTTGTGTTTTGGGTTTAAGGACATGTGGTAGTGGTGGTTGTTGAGAAACAGGGTGTGAAGGTGTAGGAATGGCTGATGGTGTTGGTTCAGAGGTGTAAGGTTCAGTGGTTGGCTAAGTTTTGAAAGGGAAGGGAGAAGGTATGGGCATAGGTCTTGTAGGTTATGGTTTGGGTGTTGGTTGTGGTTTGGGTGTGGGAGTTGGTTTGGGTGCAATCTTCTAAACACTTTGTCTTTGAGGTACCTCTTGCCTTCTTCCTAAGCGAATGTCAGCCTTGATGTCACTAACATGTCGTTGTAGGGTCTTCTCAAACATGGGTCCCATCTGCCTGCCAGTTAAGCCATGGGCTTTAAGATAAGCTTTCATCCAATCCTTATCTCCCACCTTTTTAGCAGCAACAAGTTGTGCGTCTTCCTCCTTCTTCCTTTTTTCCCTCATCTTTTCCCTGGCAGCCTTCTTTGTCTCTTTGTTGATCTGATCTTGTTCTTTATAGAAGAAGAACAAGATCATATCATGCTCACGAGGGGCTAGCTCCTCCTCCTTATAGCCTCTTGAGCAACGAAAGGATATCTTTTCCCTTTTATCTACTGCCTTTGCCTTCTCCTTCTTTTTCCTTTTCTCCTCCTCTTTGGCCAACCTTGCAGCTTCCTCTCTTTCCTCCTATAACAAGGTTGCCTTCTTTAGCTTCACAAGCTCATTAAGTAGGACTAGAAGAATTTCTTCATTGTCTACTCCCAGGCTGATAAGCCTATCAATGACCTCCACCCTCTTTTGATTGTTGATACTTTCTTGATTGGCTGCTGTTGCTTTGCTGCTTGCAGCCAACAACTTCTCAGTATCAAGTCTTTCTTTCTTCTTTAGCTTCTCCAACCTTTCCTCCTCTAGAAGTTCTTTAGAAGTGAGCTTTCTCTTCCTTTATGATCAGAGGAAGATTCAGCCTTTAGAGATTCTGGTTTAGAGGATTCAGGTTAGGGTGGTGGAGGTTGAACTTGTGGTGCAAGAGAGATGGGAGTTGTAAGAAAGTCCTTATTGTTAACCTCAGAAGCTAATTCAAGAATGACTTCTGTGATGAACAGGACACCGGACATAGATGACAGTTCTATAATTCCTTTCGAAGCTTGGATTTCTGCTTCAGAAGTAACTGCACTACTTATCCCTCTTAAGTTGGTTGCTGCGCCATCAGTCTGTATCTCCCCTTCAAAGTTAATCTCCGGTTAAATAGAGATCATAGGTTGACCAAATTCCTCCTCAGAGGTAGGTGGTGCATTCAGCCTTTGAAGCTCTTCAGGTCCAAAGTAGGCAATGGCAACATCAGGTGAGGGTTGTTCAAATGAGGAGCTTATCAGAAATTGGGTTAAAAATCTATTAAGGTCGATAAGCATCCTTGGGTCCACTTGAGCTGTGATAGGAGGGGGTTGAGTAAAAATGGTTGCAAGGTGTTGCTGTATATGATAGAATGAAGAAATGTCATCAAGGGAAGAAATGGCAAGGTTGGGTTCCATCTGAGTTGATATCTGCTCCAAAGAGTGAGCAAATATCTCCTCATCATGTCTTTGTTTCTCTAAATTCTCCCCTTTTTTGGTAGCATCATCTTGAGAAGTAGATGAGCTAGAGGAAGAACTCAAAGAAACCTAAGTATGTACATGCCTAACAGACATCTTAATCTATTTCTCAACTAGTTGAGCCTTGAGATTTTTAATCTCAAGTTGCTGAGTAGCAGACCTATCTTCTAAAGTCTTAACCTTTAATTCAAGGTTTGAGACTTTAGAAAGTAGGTCTTTGATAGTGAGTTGCAAACTACCCTCATCTTCTTTTGAATAATCATCAGGAGATGGGATAACATAACTAGTATGTTCATCCTCATCACCAGCTGTGGTTTCTTGGCGCCCTGGATACCTTTGCATACTAATGTCTCTTTCAGAGGCATCAATGGGAAAAGTTGTTGTAGATTCAGTCTGACTGATGTTACCACTATCCTGAGAGGCTATTGAAATACTCTCACTAGTGGTAGCTAAATCTACATGAGTCACCTCCACTCCAGTTGGACTTACCTTAGTTTGGTCTAGCTGATGTGGGCTAGATATCAGAGGGTCCCTGGGGCTCAGTGGATCTGGAGAGTGGTGAGGTAGATCAACATCATAGCCCTGATAAAACATGATATCCTCATCAGGTTAGGTTAAAAGGTCAAGAAAGGACACAAAGGTCATATCTATTGACCCGGGATCTTGGTCAGCACCTAATGGCTTTGCTACAATAGCAGTTGAGCCAATGAAGTGGCTATCCTTTTTTGGTTGCTTAGGGGTTTGTTAAGACTCACCCTGAGGGCTTATGGCTTAGGGAATGGGATCATCAGGTTGAGACTAAGGAGACTCAATGCTGATATCAAGGTCAATTGAGGAGGATGGTTGGACTTCTGGCTGAGTGGGAGCCATTAATTCCACTCTAGCATTTTTGGTTTGAACAGAGGGGGCTTGATCAATCAGATTAGATTGATTAATGGTTCGTTTGGGGCATATTTTGTATGTGATTTTGATTGGGAGGCAAGAAATAGATGGTAGTGTAGTGGTGGTGTCTGGTGTGGGTTCATCACCTGCTGGGCTTGCAGGGATGTCACCAGGAGCCATTGGCTCAAGCATACCTGGAAGGAGATCAGTGGTTCTTCCAGTGAAGTTGGTGGACACCTTCTTCAAAGTCTTGAAGATTCCAGGCTTCATGTGAGGAACCAGTAGAACATTAGCAAATTATAGTTTATCCTGGTCCAACTCATAGTTGATGATGTGCTGAATGAACCGGGGATACATATTGAATGGATCCTTGGTGAGATTGTTGCCCAGATTATTCAGCAAAAACCTTGAGTAGTTGAAGTAAAGGCCTTTTACCAACCCATGGACTAGGCAGCCCAGATCATAGGGAATTTGATCCCATCCCCCCGATTTGTTGGAGAGGCTATGCAGGACAACGTGAAGCAGGAACTTCCAGTTGTAGGAGAAGTTGAACTTGTAGACAGTTGACCTGCTCACATCACCTCCATAAACCATTTGAAGGTAGGTTTCCTCCAAATCAAACTTGGGGAAATCAGTGGGGGCGCCTTCATTATGGAATTCTAGATGCTCCCTGATGGTTGTTTCACTAATGATAATCTCCTGTCCGCAGATCCTTGATCTGATGACCCTTTCATCACTGATCGTTTCATTTTGACTATTGGCCTAATGTCGATTGAGAAAGAAATTGGATGATAGGGGCAAAATCGGCATCCCTTGAAAAATCAAGGATGGCGACTTGGTTGTGTTGGGGATTTAGGGCCATTGTTCAGGTGGAAACTGTTTGATTGAAGTGGGAAAATAGTGAAAGCAGGATGAAAAATATGAAAAGTTAAATCTTGAGGTTTCGATAAACGGTAAAGAAAAGTAAGAAAGAGAAATAGCCGGTATTTTATATGTGAAAAATCCACTGGATAAGGTGAAATGATAGACGAAAAGATGGTTCGAGGTTCAAGTGGATGTAGGCGGCAAGTGATATGATGAAAAAGATTTAAAATTGTTCTTCGACAATATCTCTATATTAAAATAGTGTGGGGCCCAAAGATTTCCGTTACACAGTAAAAGTTTCCTTCCGAGAGTAAGGTTGCTTCCAAGAGAAAACACTTGTGTTTCTCAATATTATCTTCCGAAGCCATTTTTACTTCCAAAGACAAACCATGTCTTAGTGACAAATTTGCTTCCGAGAGTAAAATCTTCTTCTGAGAAAAGAAGTTAGTAAGCTTTGGAAGTGGATTTGATCTAGGATCAAATGTCCTTCCGAGTCTAAAAGCTCTTCGGAAGAGAATACTTATGCAGAGGAATTTGCCTTCGGAAGATGAATAAAGATCTCTTTCGAGTGTAAATTTCTCTTCGGAAGAATTCATACTTAGAAATTTTGAAAAAAACTTTTTTGTAACAGTGCTTAGATTGTATTTAGACAACATAGACAAGACATATTTTTTTTAAAAGGTTTTCAAAAGAAAAGGACTAGTCATTGTTAATCATCCTAATAGTTGTGGTTAAATATTTAAATCTTTGTTCATCAAAGGCTTTTGTGAACAAGTCAGCATATTGTTCATTTTAATTGACTTTGACTAGGTTGATTAGATTTTTCTCATGAATATCTCAAATGAAATAGTACCTGATGTCAATTTGTTTTGTCTTGGAGTGCTTGACTAGATTTTCAGTGATAGAAATGACACTCTTGTTGTCTATATGGATAGGAGTCTCCATGAAGTTGAAACCATAATCCAGTATCTAATTCTGAATCCAAAGCAGTTGAGCACAACAGCTTGCAGCAGCAATATACTCAGTTTTAGCAATTGATGTGGATACACATGATTGCTTCTTACATTGCCAGGAGATAATCCTTCCACCAAGAAATTAGCATCCACCAGATGTGGATTTCTTGTTGATGTTGCAGTCACCATAATCACTGTCAGTATAACCATAGAGGTTAAAATCCATATTCTTAGGATACCAAAGACCCAGCTTGGGAGCTCTTTTGAGATATCTAAGAATTGTTTTGGCAGCAATTAGGTGAGACACCTTTGGAGCAGCCTGATATCTTGCACAAATACAAGTTGCAAACATGATATCAGGTCTACTTGTAGTGAGATACATCAGAGATCTAATAATTGCGCTAACTAATGCTCATCAGTATCCTCCCCCTCGGAATCAGGACAAAGATTATGATTTCTGGGTATAGGTGTCTTGGCTGGCTTACAATCTTTCATCTTAAATCTTTCTAAGATATCCTTGACATACTTAGATTGATTGATAAAGGACCCTTCTTCCATCTGTTTTACTTGAATTCCAAGGAAGAAGTCCATCTTTCCCATGGAACTCATTTCAAACTTCTTCCTTATGATGCTTTCAAAGTCTTTGCATATTTGGTTATTTGAGGAACCAAATATGTTGTCATCAACATAGACTTATACAAGCAGCATGTCCTTCCCAGACTTCCTTATAAACAATGTTTTGTCTATTGTGCCTCTAGTATAGCCATTCTTGAGAAGAAATTATGACAGTGTCTCATACCACTACCTAGGTGCCTGATGCAACCCATAAAAAGCTTATCAAGTTTGCACACATAGTTAGGGTGCTGTGGGTCTTCAAATCCAGGTGACTAGCACACATAGAGTTCTCTATCGATGTCCCCATACAAAAATACACATTTCATAGCAAGTTGATAAACTGTAAACTTCTTGGATACAGTAAAAGCAAGAAAGATTCGCACAGCCTCTAGTCTTGCAACAGGTGCAAAGACATCTGTATAATCTATGCCTTCCAACTATGTGTATCCTTGAACAACAAGTCTTGATTTGTTCTTGATGATCAAACCTCTATCATCTCTTTTGTTTCTGTACACTCACTTAGTGCCAATAGGAACTTGTCCAGGTGGCAATGCACACAAGTTCCATACCTTTGCCTCTTGAATTGAAGCAACTCCTCTTGCATTGCTTCTATCCAGTTGTTGTACTTGAGGGCTTCTTCCACCTTCTTTGGTTCTATTTGAGAGAGAAAGTATGAGTGCTAGCAGACATTCCTATTGTATGTCTGACTTCTTAGTTTCACACTTTCTGAAACATCCCCAATGATGTTCTCAGCTAGATGAGTGTGGTGTATCTTGAGCCTAGGAATCATATGTAGTTGCATAGATAGATCCAGGTTTGAAAAGTTTTGCTCAGGATTTTGAACACCATCACCAGCTGTTGTCTCACACTCATTCAATGAGGACTGATTCAATGAATATGTGACAGCATCAATGGTATTTTTCTAAGAAGCAGCATCAATAGTTGCATGTTCCTCCAGATAACTATCTTCATCAGCTTGATGTTGAATACTTGAGTTGTCAGCTATTGAGTTATGAGGCTCAGTTGGCTGACAACTTGTTGAAGCTCCATTGTTTCCTGAGATATTCAAGCTTTCAGGACTTTCAGTTGAAGGAGCTTGATCTTCACTTCTTCTTGGAGAAATTGGAATAGGTCTTGGTATTTGATCTTCATAGGGGTCACTTTGAGTTCTTGTTCCAGCTAAAACATTCTCACAAGATGGTTTAGAATAGTTTGGAAACAATTCTAAATTGAATATTTATTCAGGACCATTGCCTTTAACACAAGGTGTGTGCTCATTGACAACAATGTTGGATGATTCCTTAAATTGTTGATTTTTGATATTATACACTCTATATGCAGTTGAGGTTGAGGAATATCCAACAAAGATAGTATCATCACACTTTTCAGCAAATTTTGCTAAATTGTCTTTTGTGTTAAGTATGGTACATCTGCTGCCAAAGGACCTAAGAAAGCCAATGAATGGTGGCCTCCTTTTCTATAGCTCATAAGGGGTCTTTCCATGGGGCTTAACAATGAGAACCCTATTCTGCATATAACATGCAGTGCTGACTGCCTCTGCCCAGAAAGTTAGAGGTAGCTTTGAATCAGCTAACATAGTTTTTGTAGCCTCAATAAGTGTCTTGTTCCTCCTCTCAGCAACACCATTCTGTTGAGGAGTTCTAGGAGCACTATATTATCTGGAAATCCCTTTTAAGTTACAGAATGAGTCAAGAACTTGATTCTTAAAATTAGTCCCTTGATCATATCTAATGATTTTTACCTTGTGATCTTTCTGATTTTCTATTTTAAGAATAAAAAATTTTAAAGTTTCAGCAGTTTCATCTTTAGTTCTTAAAAAGAAAACCCAAGTAAATCTTGTCAAATCATCAACAATCACAAGGCAATATGATTTCCTTTAAATGCTCATTATACTTGGGACCAAATAGATCCATGTGTAATAAGTGTAATGGGGTGGTGATAGAGTTAACTTCTTTGGATTTGTGAGAAACCTTGTGTTGCTTTCCTTTCAGGCAAGCAACACAGTTTTCCTTAAAGAAAAATCCCTTTTTAGGCACACCATGTACCAAATTACTTTTAAGCAATTTATTCATGGTTTTAAAATTAACATGGCACATTCTTTTATGCCAAATAGTTGACTCATCACCATTTGCTTTGGAAAGAAAGCATGATACTTCACCCAGTGGGGAAGCATTGTTCATATCCAGCTTGTACATATCCCCTCTCCTGGGAGATTTAAGAAGCACCAATCCCTGAGGAATTGTCATCCCGGGTTTGAGGATAATGCACTCATGTTCTATGAAAAGCATTTGGTGCTTTTGATCAAAAAATGAGAAATTGAGAAACACTTAAGAGATTGTGTTCAATCTGTTTGATAAAGTTTACTTTGTCAAATTTTAACTTACTGTTGGATACACTACCTCTACCAGAAATGTATCCTCCGGCTTCACCTCCAAACTGAACACGACCTCCATCAAAGTGTTCAAACTATTGTAGGAGAGATCTGTTCCCTGTCATGTGCCTGGAGCATCCACTGTCCACAATCCAAACATTTCCATTCTTGTCATATGGATGTCCCTGCACATAAGGTGAAATGATTAGTTACTATTGGAAACCCAAGCCTTGTCGGTCTTGGGCTCTTCCAATGCAGATGGTATAATTGAACCAAAATGTATACATAGGGGTTCAATTATGGTTTGTGAAAAAGAGGGTTGGGCTACAACATCTTTTCTGATCTTCCATTTCATCTTATGGTTGATTAGTGTTGATGAGCCTGAAGAGGCTTGTGTAGCATTACTTGCTTTCGAGGCTTCTTTCTTCTAAGGAAGAAGTTGTCACCACCTTTTTTTCTGAAGCAGTCTTATTCTCAGAAGGTTTCAAAGGATTCTTTTTGTTTTTTTGTTTGTTCTTTAGCTTGTCTTCCGAAGCTATTTTCTTTTCAGAAGAATGAGTTCTTTCGAAAGCAACTTGGCTTTGGAAACAAGCCTTCCTTTACTTAAAACTTGGACCATATGGTAAGGTCCAAATGTGAAACCATCCTTGACTCCTTCTTTCTTAATATTAGATGCATAATGTGTGCTTGCTGGATTGTAGTAACAATCTTTAGCCATGTGGTTATGCAGACCATAGATTATGCATTCAATGTTAATTTTGATAGGGCATGCTGACTGTTGTTTCTTGCACTTCTTTTCTTCTTCAGTAACCTTCCCCTTCAATTTTTGATCCTTCATTTGGATAGAAGTGCTAGTACTACACTCTTTTCCTGAATCAGGATTTCCAACCACTTGAAATCCAACTGATATGAATACACACTTTTGCCTTGGGTCTATCTTCAACTTAGTCTCAGCCACCTTTTTAGCAGCTTTTCTTGCTGCCCTAGATTTGTTCTTTCTGTCTTTAGTGGTTAAGGGTTGATCATCAGCTATGGGGATGAGGTTTTCTATCTTATCCTTCCTTGTGGTGGTTTCTATTATTGCATCATTCTTCTGGTCTTTGGGTAATGGGTCAGCAGTTGGAGCATCTTGCTTATCAGTACCATATCTTGGCTGTCTAATAGACACAAAGGAGTATGGTGGAGCAATTTCATTGGTTCCCAACCCACTTTTGTTTTGATAACACACCTTTAAGTGGGAGGATGACGCAATGATGGTGTTGAAGTTATGCTCTTCAATGGCATACTTCTTAGTTTTAGCCTCAGCTATCACTAGCTGGGCTTGAGCCTCAGTCAACTTGGAGATTAAATCTTTTATTTGAGCCCTGTAGTTTGAATGTTCATGTTTTAAAGAGGACATAGTTTTCTCCAACTCTTCTATTTTGATTTTGTAGTCAGATTCTACTCTCTTAAAATCAGATTTTAGTATATCTAAAGACTCAATATAAGATTTAATTTCCATGTTGTAGTCCTGATACAATTTGACCTTAGCAATACAGGCTGGAGTACAAAGATGCTAATATACCTTAGTTTCTTCAGTTCCAGCTATGAGAGCTTGAGCAGGAGTGACATCTTGCACCATGAAGCTCCAATCAACTTCTTGAGCAACAGTTGTAGTTTGTTGCTCAATAGGTTTTGTTGCAGCTTTAGGGGTAGCAAGATGTTGGGAGGCTTGATTTGCTTTAGGATTAGATCTAAGAGCTTTGCATTCCCTTGCAAAGTGACCAAGTTGGTTGTAGTTGTAGCACTTGGCCTTTGTCTTGTCAAACCCAAATTTGCTGTTGGTTAGGTTTTGAGGGAACTGCCTTCTAGTTCTTTTAAAGAACTTCTTTGCTCTGTAGGTCAGGAGGGTCATCTGTTGGACAACGTCCATGTATTCAACATCATCTAGGCTGAAACATTCTAGATCATCAAAATAGAATTGAAAATCTCTAGAGTGCTCACTCCTTGAAACAAAAGCACAACTATCCTAGAAAGGATTTTGTTGAGCCTGTTGAGACCTGGGTGTCTCAGTGAATGTGATGTAGGGCCAAGAGTAAGATGATGGTTGTTAGGGGTAGTTCAGGTACAACTGGGGTTGGGGAGTTCTTGAAACTTCAGCAACATGTAAAGCATTGATGACTGGAAGGTTTGAGGGTCTATTCATCTGATGGCTTTACTGAGATTCCATCTCCATACGGTATCCATCAAGGATTCTATATAGTCCTGTCATGGTGAGAGTGTTGAGATTCTCAGTTCTCTTGATTGAGACACAATAGAAAGTCCACTCATGAGGAAGTGCACTCATGAATTTTCTTACTATGTCTCTCTTCTCAAGAACCACTCCCATAGACTGAAGAGAGGTGATCAAGTCCATGTAACTAAAGTATTGTTGGCTCAAGGTCTTACCAACAATATATATGAAGTTCTCAAACTTCTACCTCAGCACATCTTTCTTTGACTCCTTGGATTCAGGAGAACTAGAGTACATCAGCTTCAAAGCATCAAAGAGTTCTTTGGGAGACTTGCATTGCTTAAATCCTACCATTATGGAGTTTGGTATAGAAGTAAGCAAAACAGTCATAGCTTTGCAGTCATATAGCTTTGCAGTCAATGTCCATTATATTGAAGTCTTCATCTGAGTAGTCTTCAACGGCCTTCTCAATCATGGAACCATTACCAGCTGGGGATTCCACCTTTGGTTGGTATGGACCATGAGTAACTGATCTCCACATGCGACTGTCTTGATACTTGATGAAGCCTTCAATATGTTTGCACCAAGTCCCAAAATCATCAGGAGTGATGATGGGAGCCTTGGTCATAGTTATCATCTCAGATTCAAAGAACTTCTAGTTTAGAGCCATTTGAGTGATGTGATGATTTGGCATGGTAAGATCTCACAAGCAAGAGCCTAAAAAGCTCTGATACCAATTGCATGATCGGAGTTTGTCTCACAACATAGGATAATCACACAAACTCACTTAATGTCACTCGGGTTGATGAAGCAGAATCTCAACTAAGTTCACAAGTAATATAATAAGTTAATGAAACCATAAGAACACAAGAATGGTTTTCAAGATACTTGTATATATTACATCTCAACTCAGTTTTTCAAGACTGTTACAAGCATAGTTACCAAGTTACATGGAGAAACTATATATACTACTATCTACAGCCGGTTATATTTGATAAACCAGCTGGAACTTACAATTAGACAAATACTACATCATTTAGAAGTAAGGTATCTAAGATAAAATAATAATATATTAGATTAGGTAGACATGACATGTTAATGACTTACCTTTTATCACCAACTAAAAGTGGCAACTGTACTAATCTGATAATGGGTGAATAGTGGATAAAGTATGGTCAACTACATGGGCATGGGAAAATAAAGTATGGTCAACTACATGGGCGTAGGAAAGCGCCATGCAGTATATCAGAGTGAAAATGGACTGTCAGACAGACCATACTTATGTCCACTGATTCATAGTTAGTTCTTCCAAAGCTAAATGACTTCGGAAGAATAAATTCTTCCGAGGTCATTTTGGCTTCGGAAGAAACAACTTCTTTCGAACTTCTACAAGTCTTTAGGACTTTATTCTTTGGAAGACTTTGCCTTTGATCTTTTAAGTTGTATACTTCGGAAGGAGAACAACTTGGTCTCGGAAGACTGAGTTCTTCCTTCGGAAGTTCTTCATTCTTAAAAATTGGAAGATCTCTAACTTGTCTTCGGAAGAGTAGCTTTATCTTCGGAAGACCACTTCATTTAGCATATCAAAATCCTTCTAAGTGTTGTTTTGGTTGTACTAGCCTCATATGATCCAACAGGGAGGAGACCTTCCCCTTCTTGAAGGTTCTTACTGAGTAATCACCCTCATAGCCCATCTACCTAAAGGACTGGTTCACAGCATATTTTGAGAAGGACAATTCACCTTCTTCATCATCAAGCCTTAGATGAGTATGGATGATGGCTGGAGTGATGAAAATTATCCTGCCCTACATTATGGTAGACAGTGCCTTCTCCCCATCAATAATTACCTCTTGACATGTCCTCCAAAACTCCAATAGTTGATCTTCATATAGTCGAGGATTTATAGTGAGGAGGTAAAGTAGTTGGATAGAGCCAAGAAACAACAAACATCTAAGAAGCCAGGATCCTTCTCATACACTAACAGAGCAACTTGATTATGTTGCCTGTGTAGTTGGATGGAGAAATCAGGCTGGTTTCATGGTTTAGGGTTGGCCATTTTGAGTAGCTTTGGGATAAAGGAAGGTAAGAACAAGGTTGGTTTATGGGTGAATTTAGGGTTTGAATCTGTATTTGATGAAGGAGAAAGTGAAAGAGAGGGAACCGTTGTACGAATATATAT
Organism: Flaveria sonorensis; assembly: GCA_025506505.1. Taxonomy (NCBI): domain Eukaryota; kingdom Viridiplantae; phylum Streptophyta; class Magnoliopsida; order Asterales; family Asteraceae; genus Flaveria; species Flaveria sonorensis. The sequence goes on along the minus strand of CM046433.1, from coordinate 71,527,492 downwards.
GGTATGGATTTGAGAGAAAGTAAATGCAAAATGATAAACTTTGAAATCCAAATTTTAGTCCCACCTCAAAAAAAATGCCCAAAAAGTAAGTTTTCTTAGAAGTCTAAATCTTCCTAAGGTAATTTGTATTCAGAAGGTTTTATAAAAACTTCCGAAGCCAATTTGGCTTCAGAAGATATTCCTTAGTTTTCTAAGAATTTTGCTTTGGAAGAAAATACTTAGAGTATTTTTACTTCCTTGATAGATTTTGCTTCGGAAGATATCAAATATCAGAAATCTTTTTCAATGAGAGAATAAGTCTTCCGAGACTTAATTGCTTTCGGAAGAAAATAGTCCCTCAATACATATAAGTACTTAGTGACAAATATAAGCTTTAGAATATATATCAGAATTTCTTTCGAAGGTTAATTTTTCAGAAGTTGTTATTTGTTTTGAAGACATAATTTTCTTCCAAAGACAACTTGATGTCTTCCGAAGGAAAATGCATCCAAAATGCTCAAAATTCTAAGGGATATCATTTTGAAAAGTTTCTTCAAAAGTAAACTGGGCTTATATGGTGATGAAATAGAAAACTTAAGACAAACATATTATTAAAAATAATCTTGACTTTAGTTTAAGAAAAAACTACTCAAAGTTAATCATCCCAATAGCTGATACAAGATACTTAAATCTCTGCTCATCAAAAGCTTTTATGAACATATCAGCATATTGTTCATTTGTGTTAACTTTGACTTGTTTTATCAATCCCTTTTCAAAATTATCTCTAATTAAATGATACCTGATATTGATATGCTTTGTCTTTGAGTACTGCACATGATTCTTTGTGATAGAGATAGCACTGTTGTTGTCTATATGGATGGGAGTCTCCTGAAGTTGAATCCATAGTCTAGCATCTGATTCTGAATCCAAAGCACTTGAGCACAGCAGCTTGCAATAGCAATGTATTCTGCTTTAACAGTTGATGCAGATACACAGGATTGTTTTTTCATTACCATGTGACTATCCTTCCACCAAGAAATTTACATCCCCCAGATGTTGACTTTGCAATCATATTACAGCCACCATAGTCACTATCTGTATAGGAATACAGATTGAAGTCAGAATTCTTTGGATACTAAAGGCCCAATTTGGGAGTACCCATGAGATATTTGAGAATTCTCTTGACAGCAACCAGGTGTGACATCCTGAGATTGGCTTGATATATTGCACAAATACATGTAGCAAACAAGATATCAGGCCCGCTGGCTGTGAGGGACATAAGAGACCCAATTATAGCCCTGTATAGATGTTCATCAACACCATCCCCCTCAAGATCTGGTCCAAGAGAGTGGTTTCTGGCTGTGGGTGTCTTAGCAATCTTACACTTGGTCATGTGAAACCTGGTAAGTATATCTTGTACATACTTTGACTAATTTATGAAGATGCCATTGTCAACCTGCTTCACTTGAATTCCTAGAAAGAAATTGAGTTCCCCCATGGCACTCATTTCAAATCTATTCTTCATCAGTTTCTCAAAGAGTTTGCAGAGCTTTGGATTAGTTGACCTAAAGATAATGTCATTTACATAAACTTGAACCAGCATCAAGTCATTTCCTATTCCTTTGATGAAGAGTGTTCCATCAATAGTACCTCTCTTGTATCCGTGCTTACGGAGATACTGTGATAGTGTCTCATACCACTTCCTTGGTACCTGATGCAGCCCATATAAAGCTTTGTCAAGCTTGCAGACATAATCAGGTTGATCTGGGTCTGCAAAGCCAGGTGGTTGTTTGACATACACCTCCTCATCAATCGCCCCATATAGAAAAGCACACTTGATATCAAGTTGGTAGACCTTGAAATCCTTGGATGCAGCAAAAGTCAGGAATATCCTAATAGCTTCAAGTCTTGCTACAGGAGCAAAGACATCTATGTAGTCAATCCCTTCTTCTTGTATGTATCCTTGAACAACCAGTCTTGCCTTGTTCTTGATGACAAGTCCTCTATCATCTTTCTTGTTCCTAAAAACCCACTTCGTACCTATTGTAGTCTTCCCTTGAGGAAGAGGACATAGATTCCAAACCAAGTCTTTTGAATTGAAGTAGCTCCTCCTGTATTGCTTCAACCCTCTTCCATCTTTCAAAGCCTCTTTAATCTTCTTAGGCTCTATCTCGGACAAGAAACAAGAGTGAAGACAAACATTTTTGTCATGGGTTTGTCCTCTTGTTCTCACCCTAGTTTTAACATCTCCAATGATGTTTGTGGTGGGATGGGACTTGTGGATTTTTAGTTAAGGAATCACAGCAAGTTGTTTGGATAGATCTAAATTGGTGAAATTCTGATCTGGTGCGTGAGAATCATCCACCACATCAGCACACTTATCAAGTGAGACTTGATCCAATGAGTGTGTTACATCATTGATGTTGTCTTCTATGGAGTGGTTATCAGCATCAAGGAATTTTTGATCACTCTCACCACCTCTATCTCCTACTACATTGGAAATTCCTTCATCTGAGTTTTGTACCTCTGAGCTGGAATTTATAGGCACCTCAGATGTATGAGCTAAAGAATGTGTCATGGTTGTGCTGATAGGATTTCCAACTGCAAGGCTAGTTACCACTGGAGCTAAAGTAGTTTGATCAGTTGGTCTTCTCAGCTCAAATCTTGGATCAGAATCTTCTTTTGATAAGATACATGTAGATCCTGAAACATTCTCACAAGATTTGTTAAAACAGTTGGTAACTAAGTCAAGATCAAACAGCCAATCAGGACCAGAACCTTTCACACTAGGTGTGTGCTCATTGAAGGTCACATTGGCTAACTCCTTAACTAATTTAGTTCTAAGATTGTATACTCTATAAGCCTTGGCTTGGGAAGAGTATCCAATAAAATGTCCATCATCTGATTTCTCAGCAAACTTGGCTACTTGATTTTTGGTATTCAAAATGGGGCAAGGACATCCAAATGATTTGAGGAAACCAATGAAAGGTCTCCTTTTGTACCATGGTTCATAAGGAGTCTTACCATGAGTCTTAACCACCAAAAACTTTGCTCTGCATATAGCAGGCAGTGTTGACTGCCTCTGTACAGAAAGTGATAGGCAGTTTAAAGTCAGATAACATGGTTCTTTCAGCTTCAATAAGTGTCCTGTTTCTCCTCTCAGTAACATCATTTTGCTCAGGAGTCTTAGGAGCACTATATTGTCTTGTAATACCTTTTTCATCACAAAATGCATCAAGGATTTGGTTTTTAAATTTGGTTCCTTGATCACATCTTATGATCTTGACTCTGTGATCACGTTTATTCTCAATTTTCAGAATAAAGTTCTTCAAGATTTCAGTAGTCTCATCCTTAGTTCTAAGGAAGAAGACCCAAGTATATCTTGTGAAATGATATGTGTTCATCAAGCAGTAAGAGGTCCTTCTTAAACTCATTACACTGGTGGGGCCAAAAAGATCCATATGTAATAAGTGTACAGGAGTAGTGATGGAGTTCATTTCCTTTGGCTTGTGAGATACCTTGTGTTGCTACCCTTTCAGGCATGCAACATAATGATCATCACTTGTAAACTCTTTCTTTTTCCATTCTAGTTACCAAGTCATTCTTAATTAATTTATTCATGTTTTTAAAGTTTACATGGCACATTCTTTTATGCTAAAGGAAAGACTCATTACTGTTGGCCTTAGATAGAAAGCAAGAAACTTTTCCTGAAGGGGATGTTTCCTGCAAATCCATCTTGTACATGTTCCCTCTCCAGGGGGCTCTGAGCAAAATATGCTCTTGAGGAATGACCACCCCAGGCTTAAGAACAATGCACTCATGCTCAGTAAAGAGCATGTTATGTATCTAATCATAAAATTAGGATACACTCAAAAGATTGTATCCAAGCTCCTTAACAAAGTTTAACTTTTAAATGCTGAGCTTACCATTTGTGACCCAGCCCTTTCTAGTGATGTAACCACTAGAATCTCCTCCAAAAGCAACTAGCACTCCATCAATTCTTTCAATGTTTTAAAGCAAAGAGTCATTGCCTGTCATGTACCTGGAACAGCCACTATCAATGATCCATACAATTTATTTGGCCTTGAGCTATTCCTACACAAAAAGAGATGGTTAGTTACATTTGGAAACCCAAGCTTCATTGGTTTTGGGCTTGTCAAAGTGAACTGAAGATAATGCAGCAGTAATTGATCCTATATTCAAGCTTTGAGGATCATCAACTGTTGTTGGTGAAGAACGTTCAGTCACATGGTCTTCCTTTATCTTCCACAGCATCTTTGGGAGATAAGACTTGACCTTCAATACTTCGGAAGATTTGGTAACTTTGGAAGTTTTTGAGACTAGACCGTTGGAAGATCTTAAATTCACTGCAGCAGACTTTAGTACTTCGAAATCATTGCTTTCTTCCGAGACCAAATTTTCTTCTGAAGGAAAATTTTCACTTGTTTTCAACTTTACTTTAGAGCTTCCGAAAGGAAGAGATTTTCCTTCCGAAGCTGTTTTCTTCTTCTTCTCAGAAGTCTTCTTCTTAGTCATGTGAATAGTACTTTTGGGATTGTAGATTCAATCCTTAGCAAGATGAGAAGTACTACCACACATGACACATTCAGTTGGCTTCCTTCTGAGAGACTTCTTTTGTTTAGAAAGCTAAGCTTGATCACTTTCCACTCCTATCTTCATCTTCACAGATGATGCAACAGGCTTCTCAGGGTGACGTTTGCTTTTGGAAATGGATGGTTCAGGTTGTGCAGCAGTGGTGCACATTCTTTTCTTCCTGCAGAGATGAGGTGGACATGAACTAGAACTCCTGGTACTAGAGTTCATAGTTGTGTCCTCAGTCTTAACCACTTCAAATCCTGTAAAGATAAAGACTTGTTTATGCTTGGAGTTAAAGGTGGCATTGATCTCTTGAGCCTTCTTTGCCTTTCTCTTTGATACTCTGATCAAGTTCTTTCTCTTGGATTTGCTTAACCCTGATTCTTTCCTCTCCTTATGAGAATAGTGACCCTTCTTAAGATGATCTTCTTCTCTCATCTCAGATCCATCCTTCACTACCTCCTTTTCATCTTCATCCTTTTCTTGAATGGGGTCTATGAGTGGAAGCTCATCTTGACAAGTTCCACACCTTAGAGATCTTATAGATAGTAGAGTGCGTGGAGGAGCTATCTCAGTACATCCCAGTCCCTGCTTAGTCTGATAACAAATCTTTGCTTGCAAGGATGAGGATATAATGTTCTTGAAGGTCTCTTCTTCAAGAACACATTTTTCTGCCTGAGCTTTGCCGATCACAAGCTCAGCCAGGCATTCAGTTAACTTGGTAATGAGATCCTTGATTTGAGTCCATGTACTTTGTGTGCTCATGTTTTAGAGTTGAAATGGTTTTCTCTAGATCTTCTATCCTAAGTTTATAATCATTTTCAGCTCTTTTAAAATTAGCTTTTAAAATATTCAAGGACTCAAGATCAGATCTCATTTCCAAGTTATAGGACCTGTATCTATTTACTTTAGCAATACATTCAGGGGTGCAGAGATGTTTCAATATCTTGGCTTCTTCATGATCTGCCATTAGAGCTTGGTTTGGGGAGACATCTTCAACCTGAAAGCTCTAATCAAAGCCTCCTTCTTCAACAGCAACTGCAGCTTGCTGCTTGAGCTTCTCAGTCTTTGGAGCTCCATCAGTGTAGTTTGGTTTGGTTTGCATTTGGCCACCATTTGACCTTGGTGCCTTGCACTCCTTAGCAAAGTGTCCCATTTGGTTACAATTGTAACACTTTACTTTGCTTTTATCCAGCCCAAACTTTCCACTGGATGCATTGCTAGAAACTTCCTCCCAGTTCTCTTATAGAACTTCTTGGCCTTATAAGTGAGAAGAGCCATTTACTGGACTATCTCCATGTACTCCTGATCATCTTGATGGATATAGTCCAGGTCTTCAAGAGTGAAGAGAAAGTTGTCATTGTTTTCATCACTAGACACAAAGGCTTGTGAAGAGCTTATCTCTTGAAAAGGGCTTCCTTGGATGTAGCTCTCTCTTGGTGTCTCTATGAAGGTGATGAAAGGACCCTTTTGTGAGTTTTTAGGGTAGTAGAGTAGATGATGTTGTGGTTCTCTGCAGTCACTTTCAATCACATGAAGAGCTGAACCCTGCTGATTGTTGGAGGAGTTGCTAGATGGATTTTGCATGTTCATCTCCATCTGGTATCCACTGAGGATACTATACAACTCTATAAGAGTAAGGGTCTTGAGGTTTTCAGTCCTCTTAATGACCACATAATGGTGTGTCCATTGTCAGTGCAACAGTTTCACAATGAGGAAAGAGTTAGAAGACTTATCAGATCAAACTGGGAATCGAGTTTGTATAGATGATACTAAGAACACAAGTAAATATGAGACAGAACAAGAACAATAACAAGATGATATTGGTTTTTCAATAATGATGTATATTGCCCTCAAGTTCTTTTACAAGTGTTACAAAGCATACATAAAAGAAACAAGTTCTTGAGACACTTTATACTACATCCTACAGTCGGCTATACTTTGAAAGCTAGCTGAAACACTAATCTAGGCTACAAGATTAATGTAGAGTCAAAAGGCAGATTGCCTTTTGACTAGTGACTATGACATGCCATAGCTCACATCCTAATATATTACAAAAAGGATAAAAGGTACAGAAGTAGAAAGTTATAGACCAATGACCATAATCTACAGTTGACAAAAGCATGGACCTTTTCACCAACTCATATAAGTTGGTGAGTCTTCAGAGTAGCAACGGAAAGTTGTTCAGCTTTAGTCAAAAGGTGATTAGAGAAAGCATGTCTTCTTTGTCTTTGGAAGAAATCAGTCTTTTGCTTAGGAATACTTTGTCTCTTAAGCTTCAGAAGACTTCATCTTTGGCTTCAGAAGATTTTGGTCATTTGGCTTAGGAAGATTTTACACTTAGCTTATTTCCTTTGAGTTGTAAAAAACTTCTGAAGTAACTTTACTCTGTACCTCATGCATGCATGCTGAGAAATCTTTGGTTGATTTGGTTGCATTATCCTTTAAGTATAAACCTTACAATGTTGCTACCAAAAAGTGGGAGAAAGTCTTACTTACAATCATAGAACCCAGGAGTTCCTCTTAGAGTGTGGACATGGAGGACTGACCACCCTCACTTGCAGTTGTCTATATCAGCAACCATCTCAGGGCCCCATTGATGTGTATTCACTCATTCAAAGCTTGTTTGAGGAGGGTATACCAAGGGCTATGCCTACTCCATCTTACCCTGCTAAGTATCCAATAGTGGGATGGAGATATGATGTTGAAAGGAGAGCCCTGGTAATCTCTAAGTCTCAGGGTCAACAAGAGATCTTCAAATTCTAGAACCTGAGATAATATGATAGCACCTATCTAGTTGACCTCCTACTTGCCAAACCAAGTCAAAGCAGGCAAGCTGCAAGGTTAGCTGATAGGATTCAACAAAAGATGCATGAAGAGTTCAAGTTGAGAACCAAAACATATAGACAGAGGCTAGCAGGCAAGACTGTTGGTCAACTAGATGCTGAGGTAGACCTAAGATTAGCTTCGAAGGGGAAACCTTGGCTGAAGGCCCAGCAGTTGAGCATGTGAACCTTGAGACAGGACCTGCTTCAGCACCCGTTTCCCTCAGTGAGGCACTAGCTGTCTCACAGCCTCTCTTTGGCTAGAGCTCAAGTGTAACATCCAGTAATGAAGGCCAAAGCTCTCTCCACCCTAAGTCATACAGGCCTATGAGTGACAAAGGGAAAAGGAAGATGACTCCTGAGGAGATTGAGAAGGAGAAGAGAGAGAGGAAGAGGAAGGCAATGGCAGAGAGTTCAAGCAGGACCCCTGGCTTCATGGAAGCTGCAATTAGCGCAGACCCCAGGCCAAGCACTCAAGATGATGAGTTAAAGCCAGCCAGATTAAACTATTTGGGGTCTAGGAACTACAACATTGATGAACTCATTTCTCTCCCCTTGAAAGAATTAAATGAACTCGTCTCTCAAGATCAAAGAAGAAAGAAGGAGAAAGAGAATCTACAAAGATCCTACCCTCTCCCCTATTTAGGAAAGTCCTGAGACGGAGACTGTGGCTACTGAGCAACAAACTCAGGTAGGTAGGGAACAAGACAGACAAAACATGATCACCTACATGAGTGCCATGGGTCTGTATCAGGCAGCAAACCTTCTTCCCTTGCCATATGACTACATTGAGTTCTAATACCTCAAGTAGCTTGAGCAATAAGTGCAAAAAGGGCAAAAAGCTGCAAAGAGGAAGATGAGGAAAGAGGCTGCAAAGTCAAGAGCCACTATTAAAGCAAACTTGAAGAAATCTACTAATAGAAAGAAGATGGTGAGCTTCTTGAAGCTGTATGGATTCTACAAAAGAAGACTTGGTCAAATGTCTCTATCCACCATGGATGGGCATATTAGAGTGATCAAGAAGAAGATCAAAAGGGTGAATTAGTTGACTTGCATTCTCCACCAAGTCAGGTTGCACCTGAAGCTAAGGTCAAGGTTGAACCCTATGAGACAACACAACCTGGACCTAGTGTTTCATCACAGCCAGCTTCATCTTCTGATCCATGGTAGGGTCCTAATCCTTCTCCTTCTGAACATGTGAAGGACGAGGACCCAACTTAGGAAGACAAACAAGAATAATCTGGTGCTGCAGGCCAGTCTCCTCAGTGAAAGTATAGAAAAAGGAAAAGAATGGCCATAAGAAGGGACAAAAAGAAGGAAAAGAAGAAAAAGAAGTCCAAGGCATCCACCTCTGTACCTCAGGATGGGAACATCCTGAGGGTGTTTAAGAAGAGGCTGCTCATCCAACTCCTATTCAAGAAGAGCCTCTTTCTGCTGAGAGACCCATCGTGTCTTGGATGTTTGCCACCAATCCAGACAGATGGTATGTCACTGAGATCAAGGGGGTCAAGACAGCAAAACATACTTGACCTCCCTCTGCATGATCTCTATGACATGAGAAGATACTTTGAGAGTTTGAGGAATCCTATTCAACTAATGACAAAGGGAATGGTCTTTATTCTGATGAGGACTGTCAACAGATGAAGATCAAGACTCTAAGGTCTCTTCAGTTTTGGTAGCATCAGCCTAGGGGGAGTTTGTAAGGAATACACTTATAGGATGATGCAACCAAAGAATAACCAAAGAGCTCCTAGCATGCACATGAGAAATACAATGAAGTTACTTTGGAAGATTTGATATAACTCAATGAATTATGCTAAGTATCAAATCTTCCAAAGCCAAAAGACTATATCTTTCGAAGCCAAAGATGAAGTCTTTCGAAGCTTCAAGGAAAAAGTCTTCCAAGCTAAAGACTGATTTCTTCTGAAGACATAGAAGACATGCTTTCTCTGAATCATCTTTTAACAAAAGCTGAACAACTTTTCGCAGCCACTTCTGAAGACTTGCCAACTTATATGAGTTGGTGAAAAGTCCATGCTTTTGTCAACTGTAGATTAAGGTCTTTTGTATGTAACTTTCCAAATATGTACTTTTTATCCTTTTTGTAATATATTAGGATGTGATCTATGGCATGTCATAGTCACCAGTGATTGCCTTTTGACTCTACATTGATCTTGTTGTCTAGATTAGTGTTTCTAGCTGGCCTTCAAAGTATGGTCGGCTGTAGGATGTAGTATAAAGTATCTCAAGTACTTGTATCTTAAGAATTAAGCTTTGTAACACTTGTAAGAACTTGAGAACAATATTCATCATTCTTGAAAGCCATATTTGAGTGTTCTTATTATTGTTCTTTTACTTGTGTTCATTGTTTCATCACTAACTGGTCCCTATTTGATCTGGTAAGTGTTCTAAACCTCTCCACCTTATGGCACTGTTACATTAATGGCTTTTTGCTTCAAAACTTAGTGAAAATTAATGGAGGGCCAGTTGCTTTTAGAGGAGAATCAGGTGGTTACATTACAGGAAGGGGGTAAGGTCACAAATGGTAAGGTCAGCATTGAGAAGGTAAACTCTGTCAAGGAGCTTGGGTACAATCTTTAAAGTGTATCTCAATTTTGTGATCAGAGACACAACATGCTCATGAGTGCATTGTTCTTAAGCCTGGGGTGGTCATTTCCCTCAGTGAGGCACCAGCTGGTGAAGGTGTCTCACAGCCTCTCTCTGGCCAGAGCACAAGTGCAACATCCAGTAATGAAGGCCCAAGCTCTCTCCCCCCTAAGTCACACAGGCCTGTGAGTAACAAAAGGAAAAGGAAGATGACTCCTGAAGAGTTTGAGTAGGAGAAGGGAGAAAGGAATAAGAAGGTAATGGGAGAGAGTTAAAGCTGGACCCCTGGCTTCATAGAAGTTAGAATCAGGGCTGCTCCAAGGCCAAGCACTCAAGATGATTAGTTAAGGGCAGCCAGATTAAACTATTTAGGGTCAAGGAACTACAATATTGATGAACTCATCTCTCTACCCTTGGAAGAATTAAATGAACTCATCTCTCAAGATCAAAGAAGAAAGAAGGAGAAAAAGAATCTACAAAGCTCCTACCCTCTCCCTAGTTCAGGAAAGTTCTGAGATAGAGACTGTGGCTATTAAGTAACAAACTCAGATAGGTAGGGAACAAGACAGACAAAACATGATCACCTACCTGAGTGCCACCGGTCTGTATCAAGAAGCAAACCTCATTCCTTTTCCATATGACTACATTGAGTTCAAATTCCTCAAGTAGCTTGAGCAACAAGTGCAAAAAGAGCAAAAAGCTGCAAAGAGGAAGATGAGGGGAGAGGGTGCAAAGTCAAGAGCCACCATCAAAGCAAACTTGAAGAAATCTGTTGATAGATAGAAGATGGTGAGCTTCTTAAAGCTGTATGGATTCTCTGGAAGGAGACTTGGTCCAATATCTCTATCCACCATGGATGAGTACATTAGAGTGATCAAGCAAAAGATCAAAAGGGGTGAATTAGTTGACTTGCATTCTCCACCAAGTCAGGTTGCACCTGAAGCTGAGGTCAAGGTTGAACCCTATAAGACAACATAACCTAGACCTAGTGCTGCATCACAGCCAGCTTCATCTTCTGATCCACAGCAGGGTCCTAATCCTTCTCCTTCTGAACATGTGAAGGACAAGGACCCAATTAAGGAAGACAAACAAGAACATTTTGGTGCTACAGGCTACTCTCCTCAGTTAAAGTACAAAAAGAGGAAAAGGATGGCCATAAGAAGGGACAAGAAGAAGAAGAAGAACTCCAAGGCATCCACCTCTGTACCTCAAGATGGGTCAGAACATCCTAAGGGTGTTTAAGAAGAGGCTGCTCATCCAACTCCTATTCAAGAAGAGCCTCTTTCTGCTGAGAGACCCATCGTGTCTTTGATGTTTTCCATCAATCCAGACAGATGGTATGTCACTAGAGATCAAAGGGGTCAAGACCTGTACTTCTGGAAAAACATACTTGACCTCCCTCTGCATGATCTCTATGACATGAGGAGATACTTTGAGAGTATGTGGAATCCTAACCAACTAATGATAAAGGGAATGGTCATGATTCCAATGAGGACTGTTAACAGATGAAGATCAAGACTCAAAGGTCTCTTTAGTTTTGGTAGCATCATCCTAGGGGGAGTTTTTAAGAAATACACTTAGAGACTGATGCAACCAAAGAACAACCAAAGAGCTCTCAGCATGCACATATGAAGTACAAGGAAGTAACTTTGGAAGATTTCATATAACTCAGTGAATTATGCTAAGTATGAAATCTTCCGAAGCCAAAAGACCATATCTTTCGAAGAAAAAGATGAAGTCTTCCAAAGCGTCAAGGACAAAGTCTTCCGAAGCCAAAGACTGATTTCTTCCAAAGACAGAGAAGACATGCTTTCTTTGAATCACCTTTTGACAAAAGTTGAACCGCTTTCTACTGCCACTTCTGAAGACTCACTAACTTATATGAGTTGGTGAAAAGTCCATGCTTTTGTCAACTGTAGATTAAGGTCTTTTGTCTGTAACTTTCCAACTATGTACTCTTTATCCTTATTGTAATATATTAGGATGTGAGCTATGGCATGTCATAGTCACCAATCAAATGGTAATCTGCCTTTGGACTCTACATTGATCATGTTGTCTGGATTAGTGTTTCCAGCTAGCCTTCAAAGTATGATCGTTGTAGGATGTAGTATAAAGTATCTCAAGTACTTGTATCTTAAGAATTAAGCTTTGTAACACTTGTAAGAACTTGAGAGCAATATACATCATTCTTGAAACTCATATTTGAGTGTTCGTGTTATTGTTCTTTTGCTTTTGTTCATTGTTTCATCACTAATAGGTTCCCTATTTGATAAGCTAAGTGTTATAAACCTCTCCACCTTGTGGAACTGTTGCATTGACCACCCTTTAACGGTCCTACAATGTTTAATATATAAATGCAACCCTTAAGAAACGTAGTGCTGGATTCTGATTGCTATTGTTTTTTGGTTTAATTTGTCGAGTTAGTTTTTTTAAAGGCCTTTAAATTTTGATTCAAATTTGGTTTTACTAAAGCTTTAATTGTGGCAATAGTATGTGTTTTAGGTATCTACTTAGGTATCTCATAGATGTAAGTGAGCTAATTTGATTAGGATAGCATGTTTAGAGCTAATTAATTTTTTTATGGGTAAAATCTATCCATTTGGAATAGTCTTCTAGGTGTAAATGTAATTTGATTATGATTCTAAGCATCCCATGGTCCAAGTCTTATGATTCGGGTCCGTCTTTCCAATGTAAGTTTGGTTATATCTTCTTGTTAAGAGAGGGTTTCAATATAATATAGAGACATCATGGTGCCCGTTTTTAGCTTTTACATATACACCACAACCTCGATTAGATAGATTTTTTTGTTCACTCTCATTATGATACTTTTTTTGTTTTATAGTTAAATATAAAGACTATGTCTGGAAGAGGCAAACACAGTCTTGGTTCTTGTTCAAAAAAATTGGAAGAGGAGGATTATTATATTAATTTTGATCAGAATAATCAGCCTGTGATAAAGAATCTATTTTTGTATCATGGTTTGGTATTAAATGTAAGCAAATTCTTCGGTATCATATTGATGTGAAACATATAAAACAAAGCATGTGGGATCAAATATGGTTAGAAACCAAGGTATTGTCTAATTTTTTTTATATATGAACTATTTATTTTAACTATTGTGTTTAACTTTTCTATTTTATTAATGTTTAGGAGACGTGGAATATTAAAAATGACAGCCAAAAGAGTATATGCTTGAAAGAGTAAAAAGAATTTAGTAATTTTAAGAGTATGCTTGTTAATAAGTTTCTTAATAAAGGTGAAACTCCTTCTAATAAATATACATATCTTGATCCTACACATTTGGCGCGAATTTGTTAAATTGAAGACAAGTGAAGAATTTTTGGTACGTGTGAATTTTTTATTATTATTTTTATTTATTATTTATCTATTCAAAAGGATTAATAATAGTTTTTTTTTAATTTTTGTGAAGATAAAAAGTAATAAAGCTAAAGCAAGTACAAAGGCAAATAAAAACATAGTTCGTTTAGAATGCACTAGATGTTTGTTTGTGTGTATATAACCCTTTAATTAAACCTATAAATATATTACCTTAATGGGTGGATAATCGATAAATGATCGACCAGATGCACAACCAACACGAATATCTGGGTGCCCCTCCATCCTTTGTACCACATGTCTCTCCTGGTATAAGTTTACTCCTCTATCTCTTGTAACTCGTCTACCACCTTTGAGCAATCCATTGTGAACCTTTGTTGAACCTATAAACTCAATATCCAAAAATACATCAATATGTATACTTTTTACCACCTCCTGCCAACGTCAACCACCACAGTAGGTTTATTCCACTCTCTTCTTCAAGCCTCGAGGACAATACACGATTTTAAGCTTGGGGAGAGGTAATTTCTACTTTATCTTTATTATTTTTATTTTTTGTTTCCTAATTTGTATTCTTAATACTTGCATTGCATTTAATTACCTTTTCATAAAAAAACAAAAATAAAACAAAAAAGGCATATCGGCATTGTCCTGAAAAGATTTATGAGAGTATCATGAAATATGATATTAACTTTATTATGTTATTCACAGGTTGCGTGCTAAAAAGGTCGATAGTAATAAAAAGACAACCGTACTCCGTTATGCTAGTGCCCTTTTGTTTTGGATTTACAAAGATAAAACAAAACGTCTAATATCCATGTGTGCCTAATGCCAATCTGACCACATAAGGAGACCGAGACCTAGCAAAAATAAGTTGAGAGCCGAATCCATCTGATTTATAAAAAAAGCAAAAAAAAAAAAAAGAAGGGAAAAGAAAAAGCAAAAAAGGAAGAAGAGAGAATTAGTTGTATGATAAATAAGCCGCAATAATAGCAAATCATTTGTGATCTCGCGTGGTGAAAAATTGACCACTTGCTCTCTATAGTCCTTGAGGTTAGGAAGGTTTCTATCGTGTGAAAAAAGATGTTGCCATACTTAAATGACTAATTTAACATGGATTAATTGATATGAAACGATAAATCCGGAACTTAAGGGTTAGAGGACCATAACTAGCAAATTGGGTACATTTCTTAATAAAAATCTTGAATGCCTCATTTGTGTATGACAACTAAAAATTAGCATAATAAGATGATTTCATGCTCATACTTCTTATACGGGGCTAGGATGGGTGTTACCAATATCCTAATCATATTACTATTTGTTTTGTTATTACTTGTTTTCATTTCCCAGTTTATTCCTATTCTTGATTTCCTTGAGGACAAGAAAATGTTTAAGCATGGGGAGATTTGTTAGTTATATATTTAGTCATTAATGATAGTAATTTTAGAGTATATTTTGACATATATTTTGCATTCCTTGCATGCATTATTCGTTTATTTCATATAATAGTTGTTTTGGTAGAATGAAATCTACTTTGGTGTGTTTTTGTTGGTTTTGTAGGTTTGATGCGATCGGGATAGGAAATAAAGGTTTGTGAAAACAATAGAGATGTTATTGAAAAAAAACTAGAATTTTAAAGGGTGCAAAATAATTTCTAAAGTTTAGGAATTATTGTTGGAGATGATTATCCACAGATTTATTTAAAAAAAAAAGATAAACAACAAATAGGCCTAAAAGTGTGGATCGGAAAATTAAAGGAATGGATAAATAGAAGAGAAAAGGGGATTGAAAGAGGCGTCTTGAGAAAAAAAGCTGGGAATTGAGGCACCTTGGTGGATAACCACTGCAGAAAAAAAAAAGGGAATCTTTTGTGATTTCCCAATTTTTTGGATGATACTTTGATTTTTTAATTTTGGATTGTAAGTTTCTTTTAGTTTCATTAACCTAGTCGTCATGTCCGGCTAGAGCACATTTAGTTTCAACATTAAAGATTAATTTCTTTGATTTGGTTTGAACTTACGTGAAGCGTTATGAGATTTTTTTTATTTTAATGGTTTGTTTGTTTGATTCTTGATCTTAAACCCGGATTTACTCCGGTATATATTAGATTGTTAGTAAACTTGGCCACTTTATTAATTTTTCTAATAAGGTTCTTCAAGATTTAAAACCCTAATCAAGTTTTAATTTTTAATATAAGGAACAATTAACGGTTTGAGTTTGTCTATGAATTTATTCTCGTTATATAATCATACAACATATTTAAACATACCGAACGGCATGTGTGTTTAATTATAATTGATACTTCTATCGTTGCAACCCGCACACAAAGATCCGAACGGCGTGAGCTTAGAGTAGCGGGTTGGCTCTAATCAACGAACTGCGCTTGATTAGACATTAGATAGAGTGGATATCCGAGCGGCGTGATATCTAGTATCGATACAAATCATTAATTAAAAATAGTCATTGCACCATAATCATTGATGATTGTAAGCCGAATCAAATCAAGAAATCACCTTAGTGTTAGAATTAGTTTTCATATTTGAATTTACTTCAAAATTTAATTAATTTTTTTAGTAATTACTTTTCACAATTAAAAAAATACAAAAAAAAAATGTCAAAATTCGTTTTTCTGGCAGAAGCTTAACACGGCCGCGTGGAATTTCCTTTACAGTTTTGGCACGGCCGTGTCAGCTTGCTGGAATGTTTTTCTACTTTTTACAATTAACTTCTATTTTAGTTTTTAACTAAAACCCCCATTACTTAACCCATAACCAACTATAGCTAAAATGTTTTTGGTATAAAATAATTGGCACGTATCCCTGAGGACACGAACCGTACTTCCGCTCATACTATTCTTAATTTGTGCACGGTAGGTTCACATTTCTTTATTATTTATTTGCTGGATTCGACACCCAACAAATTGGCGTCGTTTCCGGGGATACGATGATTCTAATCGTTTTATGCCAAGATCTTTTACAGGTACACCACTTGAGAAAAATTGTTCACATTTCTTTATTATTTATTTGCTGGATTCGACACATAACATATATACATATATATATATATATATATATATATACATATATATATACATATATATGTATATACATACATATATATATATGTATATATATATATATCATATGGTATTACAAAACTAGGAGATAGAACAATACATTCATGCTTTGTGAATAGAGTATTATGTTTTCTAATCACACAACTGAGATACACTTAGCAGATTATAGTTCAACTCTTTCACATAATTCACTTATCAAAGCTTACATTTCTATTGCTAACTGTCCCTCTATTAGTAATGTATCCTCATCTTGTATCAATTCCAAAGGCAACAAATCGCCCATCATATGGTTCAAGATATAACAGGCATGATCTACACATGTTATCTTTGGTCTGCAAATGTTTCTGCACATGAATAAATTGATTAGGGATGAATGGGAACTCAAGCCTGTATTGTCTTGGCTCTTCCTGATTTCAGAAATTTTGGAAGATGAGTTTTCTTTTACAAACTTCATTTCCCGAATCATATTCTTATTTGTTTTTCTTTGAATTTCTTCCCTATTCTCTTTCATTTCTTCTTTCTTACCTTCCTTTTCTTTCCTTTTTACTTCTTCTTATTTCACTTGTTCAAACTTTTAGTGTCTGGCTTTGTATAGATTGCTTTGGCAGATACTTACTCATTTACATCAAGGTTGCACTTAGGGGTGTATGCGAGAGTGTAGGTCATTGGTGGTTCCACAACATTGTACTATAATCCTGCCTTGGTTTGATATAGCTTTTGGGAGTTTTCAATAAAGGTAAGAAGCTTTTCAAACTTCATAGTTTGAACATTGTATTTATCAGCATATGTCTTAGCTATTGCCAAATCACATTGTGCTGATTTCAACCTTCTCGAGAGATCATCAATCTGGGTCTCCAAGTTAGTTTGTTCATGTTTTAATTATTAAACAATCTTCTCTATCTCTTTGATCTTTTCTTTTTGAGCTTGATCAGTTTTCTTAAAATCCTTTTTAAGAATGTTGATTGACTCCACATTATTCATGAGATCTAGATTGTGATTTCTATACATGTTTACTTTTGCAATACACTCAAGTGTGTAACAAGGTTCAGAAGTTACCTGAGGTGAAGAGGTTGAGCTTCCTGCCATTAGTGCATTGTTGATGGGAGTGATATCTTCTACTTGAAAGCTCCAATCAATTACCTTTTCTCCTGAAGCTACAGCTGTTGTTTGTATTTGATTTCCAAAAATAGAGGGGTTTTGGAATTTTGTTGATGGTTTGTAATTTGATGAGCTTGGGGAGATGGGTTTGATTTAGGTGCTTTGCATTTCTTGGCAAAGTGTCCCAGCTGATTCCAGTTGAAATACTTTACTTTGCTCTTATCAAACCTAGATCCTGATCTTCTTTGCCTTAGAAACTTTCTTTATGTTCTTTACTAGAATTGTTTAGCCCTGAAAAATATCATGGCCATTTGGTAGTTGATGTCTATTTTTTCAAGATTATTTGAATGAATTCATTTGAGATCTTCTTCTAAGAGTTGAAAGAAGTTGGCCTGCTCACTAACAAGGGTTGAGCTTGAAGGTTAGTTTGGTGATAAAGATGATGAAGGCTGCTAATTCCAAATGCTGAAAGATGGTGAAGACTGTGATTTAGTAGTTGGAGATTCTAGATAGGTGATCATAGGTACTTGATGAGTCACCATTGGAACTTGGTAAGCTTGAGGTGAACGGGTTCTTGAATAGGTTTCATAAGTGCTGATGACTTTAAGGAGTTTGATAATCTGTTTAGTGATTATTCATCAACATCCATCTCCATCTGATAGGCACTTAGAATGCCATATAACTACTCAAGAGTCCTTGTATTCAGAATTTTAGTTCTTCTTATGGACACAATGTAAATTTTCCATGTCTATTTTTTCAAGATTATCTGAATGAATGCATTCGAGATCTTCTTCTAAGAGTTGAAAGAAGTTGGCCTGCTCACTAACAAAGGTTGAGCTTGAAGGTTAGTTTGGTGAAAAAGATGATGAAGGCTGCTGATTCCAATTGCTGAAAGATGGTAAAGACTGTGATTTAGTAGTTGGAGATTCTAGATAGGTGATCATAGGTACTTGATGAGTCACCGTTGGAACTTGGTAAGCTTGAGGTGAACGGGTTCTTGAATAGGTCTCATAAGTGCTGATGACTTTAAGGAGTTTGATAATCTATCGAGTGATTATTCATCAGCATCCGTCTCCATCTGATAGGCACTTAGAATGCCATATAACTACTCAAGAGTCATTGTATTCAGATTTTCAGTTCTTCTTATGGACACAATGTAAATTATCCATGTCTTCGATAGTGACCTTAAGAATTTTCTAAGAATATCACTATTCTCCATCTTTACCCTAGCCCCATTTAGAGAGTTTAGTAGTTCAATATATCTGAGATATGTAGCAATAATGGTTTCTCCCCTCGTGAAACCAAAGTTTCCAAACTTTTTCTTTAAGACGTCTCTTTTGTTTTCCTTCATATCTTCAATCCCTTCAAATCTGGCCTTTAATGCTTCCCGTAACTTCTGAGCAGTTGTGAATTTTTGAAACCATGAATAATGTTGTTGGGTATGCTCATCTTGATTACCCACAGAGCTTTTGAGTATCCATCTTTTTCAGATCTTCATTTAGGTACTTCGTAGGATCTTTGGGAATCATAGCTCCATCTTTACCAGTAGCTTGGACCATATGGACATATAGGCCATTCAAGATTGGAAGCCAGAGTCTTAGATTTTGATTTCTTAGAAAATCTTTCATTCTAATTTTCCAAGTATCATAATCATGTGGTGTAAACATAGGAGGTTTGGTCTGAGTGTCATTCTCCAAGTCATGCTTACTTGAGATGGCTACAACAGTCATTGTGGAGGGATAAAGGGTGTATGAGGAAATAAGGGTTTTAGAAAGTGTGATAAAAAAACAAGTGATTTGTTGAATGGTGACTTCAAGCAAATCAAGAGCCAAAGCTTTGATACCACTTGTTGGATCGAGTTATGGACTAACAAGAATTTTCTACTAAGCGGCAGATAACAAAAACGAAATCTAAGTTAACTTTCTTACTAACAAACACGTATATTTTGAGTAAAAGTATATACATAAGATGTTCTTCCAAAGTATTCACTTGAATAATCTTTTCTGATTACAATGAGTAAGTATCAGCAGATAACAAATAGGCTAATAAGCTAATCTCAAAACTATGCAAGTGAGAGTTATTTATACTAAGAAAGCTAAACACTAAGGATAAATCACTTTAAATCAATTCCTGCTTTAGGATAACATATGTACATCGTAGACAGGAAATCGACACATCAGAGATCAACACCTTCCGTACAATGTAATTCGTTACAAACAGTCTTGTCTAGTGTAACAATCGATCAGCAGCTCATCAAGTTGAGTGCCGAACAACACCAGCCAAGTAGTAACTCATCAAGTTCAATGCTAATCTGCAGTAATTCAGTACTTGGCATAGTTTGCCAGTTGACAACTAGTGCTGAATCTTTGAGTTTTTGTTAGCTTCGTTCTCTTCACTTATCCACACAGTGGTGTATCATGGTGCAAGTGGTGGCAATTTTTATACTCACCCTGTCGCAAAAAAAAGGTTGAAAACCTTTTTTTTCTTTCTTTTGTTGGCCCAAACTTCATAGAGAAAAGAAGGGGAAATGTGACCTGCCTTCCTTTCTTCCTTGTTTCCTTACCGCAAACGACAATGACTCTCGGTTTTTCTTGGACAAATTTCCGGCGTTATCAAGGACTTTATCGGCTACAGTTTCCGACCCCCTAAACCCTTATCACAAATTTCCATATTTCTAACAAACAAATGGAATAAACAAAACTCTGCGAATCATCTCACTAAAAAAACCTTGTGTTCAACAAGCCTAATGTCACGGACTGATTTGTTCAGTTCACGTGCGGCACTTAGATTCGTTCTAAGTCAGCCTTCTTGATCTCAAATGGACGGTTTATGCAGCGGAAGTCTTTGTAGGGGAACGTTAGATTTTTAGTATGCAAGTAGAATGCTCGTGATGTGTATTACAACACAAGTATTAAGCTTGTATTACGAGTACAAGGTTTTGAGTTACAAGGAACTTAGGTGTGTGCAAATGAGGCACCACTAACCTATTTATACTAGTTACATATCTTCTAGATTGTTCTATATCTAGATATGTCCTTACATAATATCTAAGACTAGATATTTACAAGGATTTCTCTAGAATCCCCATGATCTTTCAAGGTGATTTCATGGCTGATTTGTGTAGCCCATTCTAGAGTATGTTGAGATATTTTAGGGTTGTTCTTGATAGTTCTTCATAGCAGCCCTTTGAGCCATGTTTTCTAGTGTCTTGTGGGACATTCTAGAGCCTTCCAATGCTGATATGTTGCTCCAGAGTTGTGTGGGATGTTCCGGATACTTCCGGGCAACCTTGTTGGCCTCATAAGTGCCCCTAATTGATAAGAATTAGGGTGTTGTGATCTGCGTTTTAGCGGGTCGTGACATTCTCCCCCACCTAAAGCCACGACGTCCTCGTCGTGTTGCATGGATGCCCCATGAGTTGTCTTCATGAGTTGCAAAATAGAGATGTTTTTGCCTTGACGCCTTGTATCTAGCTCCAAGGTAATTGTGTGCACCTGATCTCCTTTGATGATGTACATGGTGTTTAGGAATGTTACTGGACAGGCTTTTGCTTTTCGGAAGAAGTCCATTCCCAGTATGATATCATAGTTGTCTAGTGGAACGACTGAGAAGTGCAACTTCCCTGCCCACGTACCGATCTTTGTCTTTACGCCCCATGCTGCTCCTTCTATTGGTTTGGCGTTCCCGGAGGCGTCCTTGATCTATCCTTCTTGCGTGGTGATGCTTAAGCCAAGTCTTCGAGCCTCTTCAGGTGAGATGAAATTGTGGCTTGCTCCGGTGTCAACCAACGCTTTCACAAGTTGCCCCTTTATTTCCATGTTTACGAGCCGAAGACCCTTTGATCCTGTCTTCGAGTTGTCTTTGATTGTGGTTGGGTTTGATTGGTTTGCCATCACCAAGGGCTTGCCTTCAACTGTACTTAAAGTATTAAGTAGTTGAAGTTGCATTGCTCCTAGGCGAACCTCCTCTGGTTCTGATGGTTCATCATCAGATCTGATCAAGGCTGTTAGTCTAGCCTTTTTCGGCCAATCCCGCGCATTGTGCGGTCCATCGCAAAGGAAACATCCTTTGATTATTTGCCCCTCCTTTCCATATTTTGGTGGTCGTTGATTATCTTCTCTTCAATTTTGATTTTGGTTATAATTATGGGGTCTTGCTCCCCCACCTTTTCCTTCGTTATCCTCCATAATGGTGGGTTTTTGTGATCGCCTTTCATTATGGTCGATCAAGCTTTCAGCAACAATGATGGCTGAGGACAAGTCTTGAACATTTCTTCGTTCAAGCTCAGTTCTTGCCTATGTTTGTAAGCCATCAATGAAGTATATGAGAGAGTCCTTTGGTGACAAGTCCGGAATTTCTAGCACAAGGGTAGTGAAATCTTTGACGTAGTCCTTGATGCTACCCTTTTGCTTTAGATTGCGAAGCTGGATCTTTGCTTCGTGTTCAGCGTTTTCCGGATAAAATTGTTTCTTGATTTCTTTTACGAAATCAGTCCACGTTTGTATGGTGCACATACCTTTATCCATTTCCATGTGCTTTCGTCGCCACCATAAAGCTGCGGTCTCCTTTAAGTAAAGAGTCACCGTCTTTATCTTCTTGGCGTCATCGACAATATCGATGGCCTCAAAGTATTGCTCCATCTCCCAAAGAAAGTCATCCACAGCCCTTGCCTCTCGTTTGCCAACGAATGGTGATGGTTTGGGGATGTCTACCTTTGTAGAGGCATGGATTATGTTGTCACCTCCAGTTGCTAGTGCACGCTTACAAACACTTAGTTCGGTTTGCAAGTCTTTGATTTCTCTCTCAAAGTTGGCTTTGAGTTGACCCAACTCCCTTGTAAATGTCTCTTCCATCTCCTTCTTTATCAAGGAGAGGGCGAGTTTGAGATCGCTTCTCATTTCATTGAAGTCATTGCCTAACGACTCAACATGTTGCAAGAGTCGTAGGTGTGTGTTTTGAAGATATCGACTTCGGCCTTGAATTCATCGATTTCATTTTTGAATTCGGACAATGCTGTCTCGACATCTTCAACTCTTTTGTCCATGCTTGCAACCAAGTCTTTAGACATGCTTCGAGTCCTTTTGTCACCTTTACGAGTATCCTCCCGCCCACGGGTCTCGTCTCCGGCAACGCTTGCAACTACAACCTTTTCTGGATTAGATGCCATCCCAATGAATCAACCTAGCTCTGATACCACTTGTCACGAACTGATTTGTTCAGTTCACGTACGACACTTAGATTCGTTCTAAGTCAGCCTTCTTGATCTCAAATGGACGGTTTATGCAGCGGAAGTCTTTGTAGGGGAACGTTAGATTTGTAGTATGCAAGTAGAATGCTCGTGATGTGTATTACAACACAAGTATTAAGCTTGTATTACGAGTACAAGGTTTTGAGTTACAAGGAACTTAGGTGTGTGCAAATGAGGCACCACCAACCTATTTATACTAGTTACAGATCTTCTAGATTGTTCTATATCTAGATATGTCTTTACATAATATCTAAGACTAGATATTTACAAGGATTTATCTAGAATCCCCATGATCTTTCAAGGTGATTTCATGGCTGATTTGTGTAGCCCATTCTAGAGTATGTTGAGATATTTTAGGGTTGTTCTTGATAGTTTTTCATAGCAGCCCTTTGAGCCATGTTTTCTAGTGTCTTATGGGACATTCTAGAGCCTTCCAATGCTGATATGTTGCTCCAGAGTTGTGTGGGCTGTTCCGGAGACTTCTGGGCAACCTTGTTGGCCTCATAAGTGCCCCTAATTGATAAGAATTAGGGTGCTGCGATCTGCGTTTTGGCGGGTCGTGACACTAAGCTCTAATACCACTTGTCAGGTTTCAAGTGGTTTAGCAGAATTAACATACGACACACAAATCAATAAAAAGCATAAATAAAAATAAGAACATGACAATTTATTGTGGTCCGGATTCAATGTGAATCCTATGTCCACGGACTGCAACTAGACTTCTCTTCATTAAGTGCTCAAAGCTTACAATTACATAGCATAGCCCAAACGCAATTAAGTAAGAATCTTTGAGACTAGTTAAGGTTAACAATTAAATGAACAAAACACATAACCATTGGCCCAAACGCAAAGCTTTCACTAATCCAACAAGCATTAATAGCTAAAGCAAATACTAATAGCTAAAGCAAAGAATCTAACACCTACTAGAGGCTAAGCTTCTAGAAAGAATTGTTAAGAACGTGAGTTGTTGAAACTAGCAGAATCTAACACCTACTAGAGGCTAAGCTTCTAGAAAGAATTGTGAGTCGTTGAAACTAGTATTTTGAAAGATTAAGCAAAGTAAGTGAATCAATGTGAGGAAGTTATGAGTAAGAGTTATAGATTATAGCATTAGATCAGTATGATCAACTTTCTTTGGGTCCTGAAAACAAGTTCTCTTGAAAAAATGAACAAACTAAAATTGCTCCGGCTTAAATATGTGGAACTCACAAGATCCTAAACAATTCTCTAGGATTAAGATGGTTGTGATGACATAGGTATCATTCAAAAACAATACTTTCTTCTTATTGATGAGAAGCTTCTTGGCGGCTACCGCGAACTTGGAAATGTTTGAACCACCTGTGGTCGGAATTAAGTTTTTTGTTTATCATTTGACCTATTTGCTTTCTTACTTTTCAGATGGTCTTTATTATAATGTACAATCATATATCAAACTTACTATGCTTGGAATAAGCTCTTTATTCGTTGGATATTAGAGAACTTAAAAGAATATAACATACTTGTAAGTGTCTGAAACTCTCCAGTGTTTATATATGTACTCATACCTCAATAATGAACACGTTATACTTATAAAATCATTAGACAATATATTAGCAACTATCTTATTCATTTGTTAATATATGCGAATTCAGTAATGAATACCTTACATTTATGTTTATAGATGCTCGTTTTTTGCCAACATGTTAAGAATTTTGGTATCGAGATGCTTGTAAAACTGGACACAAAAGGCTAACCATCCAAAACCATATTACATCATAAGACTGTTATGCAAGAATAGGTGTGTAAATAGAGGTGCACTATGAAACCTGGTTTAGGACCCGACCCGGAACGCAAAGCTCACTTATGTTGACCATTACCCGAACCTGGTTGAACCCAACCCCAGTTAAAATTTGGACCCGGGTTGAAATTTGAACCTGGTTTGTGCACCTCTAGGAGTAAACATGGGTGGACTTAAGTCAAGGAGGTCGGGTAACGAGTCATACCGGGTTCTGACCCGAACATATTGATTTAAAAAGGTTCAGTTTTGGTTCAAGTCTAACCGAGTTCATACCAAAATAGGTTCGGATCATAACATACCGTTTTAGAAAAAAGCATCACATGACCAAGATAATGAAAATATAACAAAAAGTTGTTATAAAACGTTTCAGAGTTCTGAAAATTGCTATACAATCATTTGCTTCACCTCATCTTCTCAAAACTGTATCAAATAACCAGCATCATCAAAATAGAAAATATTATTATTATCAATAGCAGCAATATGTTCAAGCATCAGCATCTGAAACTCATACCCAACTGGGAAAATATATTCAGTAGCAGCTGCAGTAGAGATGTTGACAGCAGCAGCCTCTGTTCTAGTTATATGATTGATGTTGTTGATCATATTTGAGACGAACTGCTGCAATTTGTGCCTTGTGTTGTGCCAAGTCAGAGGTAAAATTAACCACTAAAAGAAAAATATAAGTTATTATCATACACCATTTATATTAACAACACAAGGTGTGTCATCTGGACACATGACAATGATAAAATAGAGTGCAGGGACTTTCAAGAACTACTCACAGGAGATTGCATCGTGTGCTTTCATACGAACGGTGACATCATCAACTGAAGTAAAATTTGAAAAACAATGGTTTCTTGCCATTTGCATCCATGACCAACCAAGTGTTGATGCTTTGGATTATATGAAAAATTAAACTGCAGCATGTCCGGCTTTTAGTACTCAAACTGTTAACAGATTGCACTATTTTATGAGAGTTACATGTGAAAAAGTTTTTTGCATCAAGTTTCAGAATGTCAAACAGATCAAGAAAATATGAATTACAATATCAAGAATCCACCGATGCATACTTTATTTTCAAATTAAGTTCAACAAATATGGAAAATACTCGAGCTACAATTTCAATTACCCAACAACAGAAATATTTACAAAGCTCAGTTGCACACCTTGGTGATCAACATTAATTTATCAAGGTACCAAGTGTTGATTTACCTCATGAGTTAGTAAGAAGTAAGAACCCTTTCACAACATCTTTAATCTTCTTCCAAGAAACAAACAGTCAGCTGATTTGCATTGTTATGTGATGATCTTAACAGCTTCATATGGCAAGATAAGCTAGATCATAATTCATAAGAGCAAACACATGATATGACCCTTTTGTTTCCATTAGGGAGCCAATGACAGACAGAGACTCAACTCCCCTAAAAATATGAAATATCAAGATTAGCCCCTTTAATTCAAGAGTAAGGATGCCACCGTGGGCATGTACGAACCTGGTTGTGGACATGAATACCTAGAAAGTTTTCCTTTTAGTGGAATACAAATACCAAACGAATCTATTGGTCTTGTTTCTGATGGATCTCCATAAAACAGTTTGCTTGTGGTAGGGCTTCAGAAGACGCTGTACAACGTAATATACATCTAAGATCATTACTGTCTTCTCAAATTCCCTCACACAGGTTTCCACTGTCACATAATCAACACCGCCCACAACATAAAGTTCCTTTTTCTCTATATAGTAGTCAACAAAGTCTACTCCCACGAGCCTAGATACCACCTTCTTTATCTTGGGGATTTTGCTCTCGCTATTGAAGTATCCAGGCCAAATTACCTGAAATGTAATAAACAAAACAATGACGGAAAAATAGTTCTACAACGGAACTAAAAGAAAATGATGGTGCGAAGACAGCTTTTAAAACTCGTCTTTCTACAAAACTGATTAAAAGGGACAGACATAATATTGAAAATGTCAGAAACAAAATCCTTTACACAGGGTCACGATTCCTGCGAGGTAAAGAAACGATAATTATACAGCTGAAACATTTCTACCAAGTTTTCTCAACTGTTAAATTTAATAAAGTTGATTACCGCCAAAGGAAAAAAATTAAAGTGTATACATACTTTGTAAAGGGTGTCTCTATTCAACTCCTTAACATATTTCAGCTCCATACATGATGCATCCAAGTGCTGAGACTGATGAGATTTTCTCCATCCTTGAAACTCTACGACAATGTGTGATTGTCATGACTATCTATCAATATTTGGAGCTTAAAGTATCCAGAATTACTTCAAAGGGAAACTTACCAGTACACTGGATGATATCACCAAGCCATTCCTTTATCTCATCAGGGGTCGACGACTTGAAAAAATCACGGCGGCAAAGATAATACACTCCTGTCGTCAACTCAAAGTCAGACAGATCTCCTCCAACCACTTGCTCCATTTTCATCGTGTTGTTTTCCCAATTTTCCTCTTGCCCTGCTTCACCATCATCCATATACACAAGGTTGGCACCACATTTGCTTACTATCATTCCTTCCTCCACAAGGATAGACACATTGACGTCATCACAATTGTCTAACATGTTGCCAATGGGCCAATAACTTATCCACATAGCATCTTCATCAATTCTGGGTTTGCAATACACGATAGGGTTGTATATCCAAGTAACACCCTTGGTTATGTTGCTGACTTCGGTGAACAAACGCCACCTATTCTTATCCATAACTCCTGATAATCTGTATAAGCAGCATACACTTAATCCTTTGATCCTATGTTTCTTTGAATGCAAAGACACACGGATGGAAAAGAAATTGAATGCTGATGTATACTCAAATGCCATCATGCTTTGAACTTTTATGCCTTGCAGATAGGTGCTCCTTATACCGTATTCATACAACATCTATGTTACACACAAATTTCAGAAAAATTCAGTTAGTTGTATATCAATCAATTTGCAAGGGTGACACAGATACATGTTCTTGTGTACTTTTGCATTCATTTAAGAAAAATTAAGAGACAACTTGGACATCGCAAGTTCTGCCTTTAGTAATCTCATCTCCAACCAGCTGCACCTTATGATCTTGATATGCTTTGACCCATTTCATATGGCCTAAATCTGCTTCATCAAGTTCTTCTATGGCCACTAATTTAAAAAGGCCTTGAACATCAGACAGTTTGAAACAACCTCAATATCCAAATTTCTTTAGCCTGAAGCAACCTGACTGGAATGTTACTTTCTCTAGTGATTTACAACCATATGTATACAACTCCTCTAGGGTACTTGGCAGACACAGAATGGACCTGAGGTTTATACAATAATTCACGTTGAGTACCCGAAGCATGGTAAGATCAAAGTTATTAGGCATGAACTCAAATAGGTTACCTGTTAAACTCATGCCAAATAACGGTCATTAAATAAAACACGAAGGTCATTGTGATTCTCAAAGTTGCAGTAATCAAGAAACAAAAACTTTAACGACCGTGGTAAGGAAAAAAGCGGCTGTTCTGGGATTCCGCCACCAATACACGAAGCTTTTATACTCTCTGGTTGATTTACATGCTTCTTATTCCATAAAGACTTCCACAGTCTTTTACACCCGGCCAAGTTCAATAGATCAAGACTCTCAAGGTCTACTATGGTTTTACAAACACGAGTCAGATTTCTACAGTCCCAAAGGATCAAAGTCTCAAGATTAGGCAGCCGGCATAGCTTGCTGATACTGACAAGTTTGAGACAAGCTGAAAGATTTAGAATCTTCAGTTGATTAAGAACCTATGCAATAGAAAGAAAAGAAAAGAAAAAAAACAAGTTTATTTTAATGATAGATAGTACATTCAGATGAAGACCTTATAAACAAAAAGCATAAATCCTTCCATGGGAGCTTCAAATTTTTCCAAGTCTCCTCTAGACATGTCTATAGCCACCAAGAAGCTGCTCATCAATAAGCCCGAGGGTATTGTTTTCAAATGAAATCCACGCCAGCACAACCATCTTAATTCTGGAAAGTTCTTATGGTACCCACTGAGTTTCACATATTTGAGCTGGAGCAACTTTAGTTTGTGCATCTTTGCAAGTGAACCGGTTTTAATGGTTAATGCCTGCAAATTTAGCATGAAATGACAAAATTAGCATACCTCACGTCTAAGTTTAAATGCACTAAAGTTAAAGTTAAATAAGCCAAAGAAATATGAAGCATCACATTCAAGACATTACATCAAAAGTAGCTTAAGGAATTGATAAGCATCAATTTTAGAAGTTATATTCTTTTGTTAGTCAAAATGACAAATTTGGTGTTTCCTAAGTTATGAGAGCCTATCTTCATTATATGAAGCGTTAGGCGTACTAGTTTAGCATGCTTTATTTGATATTTGATTAGAGTTAAGTCTAGGGTCAACTCGGAGAGAGACTACCTCCCAAAAGAAAAGTCATCAGGAGACGAGATGTTTCTTGCTCATATTGATGTATGACAATAATGGTCTATCAAGATTAATCAATGTTACTCTCATCTATCGTACACGGTACTACACATCCGTTCATTTCTTTGGCTTACCTTTGTCCCTTTCTTTAGCTTTCGAGTGTCAAGTGTTAGACCTTCAATTCTTTCGGAACCCCATAAAGAAAGGCAAAAAAGATATTTTGCTAGTTGAAAATGTGGTTGTGAAATGAAAAATAATCTTAAGCATGCATATAAGAAGCATCTTACATCTCCTTTTGTTAACACGCCATATGCTTCATCACTACACCAGACTCTAGTATGTTTTAATGGATCTTTAGACTCCTCACGAACTATATTTCTTCCCATGTCTTGAAGCAATTGATGCACCACCAATTTCTTATTTGGTGAAACAATAAGAAGGCATCTGTTGATGAGGGTCATGATCCCAACTTTTGCATGCCAGTCGTGTTCCAATATTGTAACCACATAATCCTCTTCTTCACCAACAAAGAAAACAACAATATGAAGAAACAACTCTTTATAACTGACAAGTGGCAAGGAGTCGAAGCTCTTTTGAAGTACCCCTTGGATTTTACAATCAAGATCTCCTTTCATTGAGCTTAGTGAGTTCAATCTACTTCTCCAAATTTCTATTATGCTATTTCTTCCCCTTGGATCTTCCGCACTAACAAATAGAGAAGATCCTAAAACTTTAAGAGCTAATGGATTTCCTACACAATATTGTGCAAACTTAACTGCAAGGTCGATATAACCTTCTAAGGGATGGTTGGATCCAAAGGCATGGCAACTAAATACATCTAATGATTCATGGTCATTCAACAAATTGAGTTTGTGCACACGATACCTGTTGGGTTAATCTTGAATTTAGTTTTATTATTAGGTGTTTTTTTAATTAGTGTTTGTTTGTTTTTATTAGAAATTGAATAGAGGTAGTCAAGTAATTTGACCGGGTTATGTGGAAGAAAAAGAAAAGTTGGAGAATGGCTTACAAGCAGGAGAACGTGGGTTTTTAGTTGGGTATTTGTAGGCCATTTATAGCCTTTACTTTTGTTGAATAAAACAACACACTTTTCTGAATACACATCTTCAGTTCTCCTTCTGCAAAATTTACTTTCATATATACTTATAACTTACGTTAGTGTGTGTGGTTGAGAGTGTGGAGCGTGGGGCATGAACCAACAACACCTCCAAGATATGGAGTTATGGACTCAAACCATGAATGTATATCTAGAAGCCTAGTTGTTATTATAATCTTGCATTGTGTATGGACGACACTTGTTCCAAGTAAAATGCCTAATTCATCGTGTTCATCAATATCATCAAGAACTATATATAAGCACTTTTTTCATATTCAATGCTTCCTTGATCATAGTGGTACCCTCAAAAACACAAGATATCATTTTATTCTTGCCTCCTAAAATGTTTGTGAGAAGTTGTTTTTGTAGCTCAAGCAAACCATAAATTTTTTTGAAGTGCTTTCCAACCTCTTCAACAAAACAACTGCTTTCAAAGTTGTGCTTGTTTGAGTTGTAAATATATTGAGCCAACGTTGTCTTACCACTACCTCCGACGCCACAAATCGCTAGAACATTAGTCGGGTGCTCATTTTTTAACCAGGAATTGATATCTTTAGCCCGACTCTCTATCCCGGTTAGATGTGTTGGAATACTAATAACTTACAAATCTAGTTCATAATAAACTGTATCAATTGTATTTGTAATAAATTTTGTTTGAGACCCGGAACAAAAAAAAAGGGATATGAGCATTCAGAGTGTGAATTTGAACTTCTTGATGTAGCGTACGGAATGAAATCGAAGCTCAAACACGTTGATTCTGCTAATACCCGTGATGTTCTTCACCCAAACCCAAATTCGACCCCAAAAGTCCAGAATTTGAAGAGACAAACTGTTATTTTCAGAAAATAATCAAGTGTCCCTTCACATTACACCAGGACAACTTAAATAACAAGACAAAATTCGAACGGGCCTAAAACAAACAACCATGGGCCAAACAAAAGCCCAAAACAAAACCGAAAAACTAGAAAAAAACATAAAAGTGGCCCCAAAAACCCATTTAGAGGCCTTATTTTGGAAAAATAACGGGATAACCCGCCTACGGCAGTTACCATGACGTAGCCCTCGTTTCCACGGTCGTCACGTCAGAAACGGAGGCTCGTAGCCCAGGTTATGCCCATTTTCGTGTCACGCGATCTTGAGCCTCCAAAAACATTAAGGCCCGGTCTTCAACACTTGGACCCGCATCACTTCTTAAGAACTTAACTACTTCATTTACACAAAGTAGAATAAAATTGATTTAGCAAACGTACAAATTTACCTACAAAATTATTTGATCATTTAATCATCATAGGCTTCTTTTTAAAAACATGCCAAAGTGAAATAATCACTACGAAAGAAAGAACATAAAATGGAACAAACTGCATCTTTTGTATATTTTGTGATGATACATATGAAACCAAAAGACCTTTATTTATAGAGGTGTTCCAATCAAAACCAAATACTTATAACAACTAATTGTTGTAACAAAAACATAATTGAAAATCATAATTGCAGTAATAGGCCTCCTCAAGCTAGAAGTTCGCAACAACGTGTCGCGTAGACCAAAGAGTACCAAATCATGTAGAAGATAACCCTCTAGTCAAATAGTCAATCTAAACAACACTCAGAGCCTATCGAAATCCAAGAGTTTGTGCTAAAACCATGTCTCGTAGGAAAGGCATGCCAATCTCATGGTGTTTTGTATGGTGCTAAATATGTAGCATCAATATGGTTCCACCATGTAGGTGGACTAGTAAGAGGTCTACATAACTCATGTAACAAAGATGTAACAGTAGTATGAGCAATAGTACAACCTCAATGCTCAAACGAGCAACCATACATTGTTTTTTGGAAGTCCAACTTATGAGGGTGGGTCCAAGGAACACATAACAGCCTGCACTAAATCGATACATCAACCTAGTCAGCACCCGCATAAGCATGAATTAAATAGGTAGATAATTTACGAGTAGTCAAGTCATGAGAGATAGTACCTAAGGTACCAAAGAATACGCTTGACTGCAATCCGAAAAAGTTCAGTAGATTGAGAATTTTAAGAAACCATATTGATCACTTATGCAATTTGAGAATTTTAAGAAACCATATTGATCACTTATGCAATTTGAGTCAAGGCAAGATATTATAATGAAACCTCTAAAGGCACTCCTCATGAGAGTTGTGGTCCAAGAGAAACAAAAGAATAGACAAAAGATGTGTGCTAAGACTTGTCTTAGTAGATCATAGGTAGTAGTTAACAAGAAGTGGGTATGTATTATGGAGAGTGGAGTGGTGCCACTTGTTTTTAGGAGTGCAGGTTTGTTTTCAATATATATATATATATATATATATATATATATATATATATATATATATATATATATATATATATATATATATATATATATATATATATATATATATATATATAAGTTTGAAAGTATGAATAAATGCAAGAGTTTGTGAGTATGTAATCTTAGGCCTGAACTAACATTTGGTATCAGAGCGTAAGGTTGAGAAACAAGGGTCGATTTGAGAGTCATGATTGGAGAAGAAGGAAGCAGCCCATGGCTGCGGGGCTAAAGAACAAGGAAGTGATCGAGCAAGAGTATCGATGAAGGAAAAGAGCAATTGATTGAAGCAAGGAGGTAAAATCAGATTGCACTAATTGTATTAAAAAAAGGAGGGATGAAAGCAAGATAACAAGGAGGAGGTGAAATTAATTTTGGATCAGTTGAAGAAAGGTAAACAAGCAAGTAAATTTTGGAAGTAGGTCACGAAAACGGCATCGTTGAGCAAGAGCAAGAAAATGAGCATAGAAAGTAAGCAACTTAGCAAGGAAGAAGAATCGAAGCAAGCAAAAGAGTTCAAAACTTCAAATCAAGCAAGAAAGCAACATGTTTAGCAAGAAAACCGGGTTCGCGTATAGAAAGAAAGAGCAAGATAAGTAAGAAAGAAGCAACAGATGCAAGAACCAAAGACAATTTTAATGGGGTTAATGTTGGTTAATCTGTATGGGTCATGGAGACTAATCATGTGTGGTTGAACGGGTAATTAGAAAGTTCATTTAGTCACATGTTTCATGTTTTTAGTAGGTCATGGGTAGTAGTTAGCAAGTACTGGGCATGTATTGGGGATAGTGGAGTAGTGTCGCTTGTTTTTACGAGTGCATGTTTATTTTCTATACATATGTAAGTTTGAAAGTATGAATGAATGCAAGAGTCTGTGTGTGTAATCTTAGACCTACACCAACATAATATACGGGTTTTCTAACCTAGTACAACTGCATATAGGGTATATATAGATAAAAAAAACTAGAGTTAACGCCTTAATGAAAAAAAATTCAAATATAGGCTCGAGCCCTTATTTTCCTTGTCACCAACTTAAGCCCAAGTCTAAAAGTCCAAACCCAACAATCTTCCCCTTAAAGGCTTCGCACAATCCACAATATTACCATCCAAGCAAACCATGTATCCAGTGACTTTAGTAATCTTCAAACAAGTATTCCAACCTCCCATTCCTAAGAACAAACTAAGATTTTAATCAAATCCTTTTACTTGCAGCGATAATTTTCATTAGTTACTTGAAAGGCCCGTAGTAGCTCATGAGAGCTCCAACACATTAGTCATATCAGACCCAATTGTGATTAAATTAGTCACTAACCCATCCTCTATCTCTACCAATTTGGACACTCTGTTAGATCCCAATACATACCAATGACCATTAACAATATTAAGATCTAGCAAGTAATCACGAGAGAATTTATCAGTTAAAATCCCGGTCTTCAAAACCAAACGGTACTTTGGAACAGTACTGGAACACGTCTCGTGCTCTCATTATCACCAAATCGCCTGATTGGTTTATACCTCTGGCCTATTTAGCTTGGACCTTCTTTTGCCCCATAGATTCAACGAACCAAACTTCTTCTTGCTTAATTGAGATGGTCACTCCCCTGAGCATGTACCTCAACCATGTACAATGATCCACTTTCCTTCCACAAGTGATAACCAGATTTCCATCAATCACCTTCCATTTACCACCACCAAACTTAACTTCTAGTTCATGTCATCCAATTAACCGATGAAAATAAGTTTAGTCTTTACACCAGGAATCAACCCAACATTCTTCAAGTTTCATCTAGTTCCCAAAGAAGTTGTGAGATTAACTTCTCTTATGCCCATAACATCAAGAATTTAATCATTAGCTAATTATACATTCCCAAATCTTCTTGTCTCATATTCACCATTGTTTCCTCGTTGTCCATCTCAGAGTCACCATTATTTCCCTAGTGTCCATGATGTGAAGTTAATAGGAGGTGAAGTTGCCAAAAGCGACAATAAAGGTGATATGAGTTTTCAGTTGTACGTGATACACATTATAAATTTATTTATTATTAAGTTATTAAATTTTTTATTGCATTTTATATATTATTTTTTTGTTGCATTTTATATATTATATAAAAGAACATAATAGTGTATGTGCAATAATGTTATTCGTACAATGAAATAACGATTTAACTTGATCTTGACTTTGTTTTCGAAAGTTTGCAAAAGTTTTCTCAATTTCTCTCCGTTTTCATTTAAACTGTACCCTTTATAATTTTGTAAATCTGATTATTTAAAAGGTTTTTAAAATTTTTGATATTAGTTAGACAAATTTCATTACTAATTATATTAGTTTTATAAATATATTTAGGATATATAAAAACAAAGTAAATGAACAGTAAAGAAGTGGTGCTAATGCATTGGGTACAACTGGGTACTGCAGTGATACCACCACCGCCTCTTTAAGTCCCCTTTTTGGCTCCGATATGCGTATTTCTTCTTTATAAAGAGAGAGTGGTCGCCGCACTACGGTGGCTCGCGCCGCTATGCTCATGGCAGTCATTGCGACGACGGTGACGCCGATTTACTTGATTGCAAAGTGCCACGACCTTTCCTTGGTTGAGATATACCCGTTGTTGTGACAATGGCGGTGGTTTCACTACCGGCCGCGACATGGGTTTATTCTGGTGAGGCTCGGCCCTCTGATGTGTTATTTGGGTCTCCTGTTTGGGCGGCTAATTTCTGCAATTGTGGGTTTTTTGTTTGTTGAACCGTCATTCTCCGGTTACTACAGTGATGGTTTCGTTGGATTTCATATCCCCAATTTCAGTTTTATTTTGTTTTTTGGTTGTTTTATGTTGCCTAGACCGGTGATCTAATTCTTAGCTTTGAATCTTGGGTTCATTCACCATGTAAATTGTCGTTGTCGATGATGATGAGCCTAGGCTCATCTGAGACCTTGAAAAGGTTATGAGTCGATGACGAT
The DNA here is from genome assembly GCA_025506505.1 of Flaveria sonorensis. Lineage (NCBI taxonomy): Eukaryota > Viridiplantae > Streptophyta > Magnoliopsida > Asterales > Asteraceae > Flaveria > Flaveria sonorensis. The sequence goes on along the minus strand of CM046433.1, from coordinate 71,492,131 downwards.
GGGCTTGAGCTCATCCGAGACCTTATGCATGTTGTCGACTTGGAGTTTCTAAAGCACTTTTGGTGTGTAAATTGTTATTGTTGGTGATGATGAGGCTGAAAAAAGTTGTCAATCTGATGTTTTTGGAACTGATTCTTAGTTCTAAGTCTTTCAGATTTTGTAGTTGTAGATGACGATGAGCCTGACCTCATCCGAGACCCTATGCATGTTGTCGGTTGTTCATTGTGTGTTTAGAGGTTGATCTTAGATGGTTTAGAGGTGATGATGATGAAAGAAAGATGACGTTCGTTGTTACGGCAAGGTAAACTTGATGTTTACAGTCACAACAACCGAAGCTTTCGAGCCTTCTAACATAATTATTACATTATTACTTTTATTAAAAAGCCATCAAATGAATAGTAGACTGCAACTTTTCTTGCATTAGGTAAATGATACCTGCATCCAACCATTTAAGTACCGGTTTTTTAACTACTTCACACATGTTATAATTCAATCTTCTTTGGATATTGTGTGATGGTTGAGCAATAGCATTGATAATGATCTAGTGCATCGCAATAGAAGGACTTATACCTTTCAAACCTGTAAGCGTCCATCCTATCATAGGGATATATATCTTAAGTACCCGTAATAAAGCAGCCTCTTGATCTTTATCTAATTTTGCTGCAATGATCAAAGGCAATGTTTTATCTTCCCCTAGAAAAGTATATTTAAGATGCTTGGGAAGATCCTTTAACTCTAGCTCAAGTGCGCTTTCTAAAGATGGGCTCATCTTTTTGTCAATATGCCCAGGCAAGTTTCTACTTGATGTGCCCAGGTGGTCAACCAGCATCTACAGCCATTAGTTCTAAGTTTTCCTCCTTAATTTCCAAAGCTTTCACATGATCCAAATCTGCATTATCACAAACAAACACTAACTCTATTGTGTTATCCCCACTTTAAGAAGGACTATAACCATCAATGATTTCATCCATAAAGCATTCATCATTAGGCAAACAGTTGGATGCATTGGAGAAAACGTTCAAACGTAATTTTATGAAACTTAAGTTGTTTTGTATTATCATTTGACACATAATCTATGACCAGGAAATCAATCGGGTAATAGAAATCGCCAACCATGACAATCACATCAGACATGATCATTTTATGAAACTTAGGTGTTAAATCACAATAAAAGATATAAAACCAGAAAATACAAATTTGAATTGAAGTCAAATTGAAACATAATAGGTAATTGTATACAACCCGAATATTAGAATCTTTAATTTATAACAATAGTTGATATCTTTAATTTATAACAATAATTGATTATTGTATAATTGTTTAAGGTTGGAGGACTGGAATGTATCAAGATTTTTGAGTATTGAGTTGAAAACATAATAGGTAGTTGGGTAATGAGTATTGGACTAGAACATAGTTAAATTCTTATTCTGATTAATTGGATATCCTAATAATCCAATTAACCCGATAAAAAGATTATGATATTCGAAATCCGATTCAAAATCCAAATAAGGAATTCGGATTCGGATGAGATCCAATCCGAGTATCCAAATAAGAATTCAGATTGGTTTATTGGAATTCGATACAGACCGGATTTCGGATAATTTTGGATATCAGTTTTTTTGAACACCCTTACTAATGACTAAAAGTTTACCATCCAAAGCTTTCAAAGAGCTCATAACAAGAATGAGTTTTAGTATAGATCTTATACACTCTCAAATCATCCATGACTTAAGGGAATCACAACAAGAATCACTATGCCATCATCATGTTCGTCAAAGATCACGATTCTTCCTACAAGTAAGTTTTATTTTTGATGTCTATTCTATTAAATGATCAAAAAAAACATAAATAAGATTACATACTTTTGACCCATGTTTAAGGATATAATCAACATTAAAACTTTAACACTTTTTTTTAACGGCCAACTAATTAAAGCCCGGCTACCTAGGGTACCCCAATGGCGAAAAGACACCTCATACGCCCGCGATCACAGACAGCGCTGGGTAGCTCAAGCCCACTAACGACCAATTCCAGGGAAAACTCGCCACCCGAAGGCCCACTACGGTAAAACCCGGCCTACCAACAACATTTTGTTGCTAGTAGGACTCCAACTCACAACCTCTCCTAGAGGAAGTCATGAGATTACAACTCAATCAAATGGTTGGTGGTATTAAAAAAAAACTTTAACACTATGATATAGTTACAAAAATATTATCTAAAGACATTTGATTCACAAATAGAAGAATTTGCATATTAGTTTTTAAAAAATCGCAACAGAAGAGCCTGATCTTTGGTTTTGAAAGAGTATATGGTTTTTATCCGGATAAAATTCACAATTAATAACTTTAAACTCATATCTCAGCATTAATTTCGCGGCAACTAACTTAATATTTTATTCTCAAATGTCATACCGAACAATTTACAATCATTTATTTAGTAATATTTTATTCTCAAATGCCATACCGAGCAATTTATTATCACTCATTTAGCAAGTTCGGTGAGATACCACCGGCCTTGCCACGTGTCACATAACCATTGGATATTCTCCGCATTTACGTTATATATATATATATACACACACACACACACGTTTATAAATTTTACTTAAAGTATACGGTTACCACAATGGTTAGGTGTGTGACTTTTTTTTGGAGAGGTCGTAGTTTCGAACCCCGCGACACCCATATTTTTTTATTTATGTTTTTTTTACTTTTTAAAAACTTTGTGATATGTCAATTTCACCTACTCAGGTTTTTAAAGTTCCGGTTTACCCCCCGTCATGCATCTTTTTTTATTTATGTTTTTTATTTTACTTTTTAAAACCTTTTTGATATGTCAATTTCACCTACTAAGTTTCTAAAGTTTTGATTTACCCCTATACAAGTTTACTTAAAAAATAATTTCTTCTGTTTTTATTTTTACAAATGCCTTACTTACAAGTTACAAGTTACAAACGCTTATTTTCATATTTTTAGTTGTTTATATTGCCTATAACTTGAAAGTAAAGGTCGGTGGGGTTTCCTACCGGCCTTTACTCCCCTCAACTTTGGATTTTGATACTTTCACCCCCAACTTTCTTAAAACCTTTATAAAATGCCAAATTAACCCCCTTAACTTTCCAAAGTTTTAGGTTTACCCATGTACAATATAAATTTGAGTTCGTCTACGTTTGGACGTAATTAGAAATGACGGGTCAAATATATGATATTTACGTGCTTAACTTTATATACGCTTTTACACTGTCTACGTTCCGACATACGTTTATCCACCGGCCTTCACTCCCCTCACAACTTTAGATTTTGACACTTTCACCCCCATCTTCTTTAAAAAATTAATAAAATGTGGCTTTGACCCCCCTCAAGTTTCAAAAGTTCTAGGTTTACCCATGTACAATACAATTTTGAGTTCGTCTGCGTTGTAATCGGAAATTACGGGTCAAATATAATATGTTTATATGTCTAACTTTATATACGCTTTTTACACTGCCTACATTCCAACATACGTCTATGTTTTGACATAGTTTTGTTCAAAGATTAGTTGGGTCAAATATAAAATATTTTCGTGTTTATTTTTATGTAGGCTTAGGGTTGGTTTACGTTTCGGCGTATGTTTTGTTTGAAAACGTGTTGGGTCAAATAGAATACGTTTTTGTTTACTTTATGTTTCGACGTAAATTTAATTCGGAAACAAGTCGGAGTGATTGTAAGTCTATGTTTCGACATAATTTTTGTTTGGAAAAAAGTTTCAATAAAATACTACATGCTTTCATTCAACGGTTTAAATTCGAGTCACTCTGCGTATCGACGTAAATTTAATTTGGAAACGAGTCGGCTTTATTGTCATCTACACCTCATCACTCAGCGTACGATGTCACAGAGAAAATGTGGCAACTAGCTATTGATGCTAAAAGTTCGTATCCATCTTGTTCTATTTTTTTTATTAGTTTTTGGAACAACGAGATTGTCAACCCAATTCGCGTTGGGCGGCATCTTAAGCGGCGTAATTAAATATAAATTACAATCACCAAAATTGTTTCCGAACTACATTAACGTCAAAATGTAGAGTAACTCGAATTTATACCGTCGAATGAAAACGTATAATATTTGACCGGACTCATTTTCAGAGAAAACATACGTTGAAATATAGACCAATTCAAAGTGTACATAAAAATAAGCACCGAAACGTTTTATAAATGACTCGATTCTGTTCTAAACAAAATTTACGTCAAAACTTAGACGAACGTCGAAATATAGACCATCTCAAAACGTGTATTAAAAATAAGCACGAAAAATTTTTATATTTGTCTCGACTCAATTTTGAACAAAATTTACGTCAAAACTTAGACAAACTTCGAAACCTAGGCCATCTCACGGCGTATATAAAAAAACACGGAAACATTGTATATTTAACATGTCTCAATTCGGAACAAAATTTATTATAGAACTTAGACGGACGTCAAAACGTAGAGCATCTCATGACGTATATAAAAAATATGCTTGAAAAAGTTTTACATTTGACCCGACTTGTTTCTGAACAAATTTTACGTCAAAAAGTAAAATGATTCAAATTTACGACAACACGTATTTTGTAAACTAACATTGAAATGTCAAAAAAGTCGAAACCATTAAAAAAACCAATACGGAAATGAATTTTTAACATTGATAAATTAAATCAGTAACAAAGAAAATAAAATTATTTATAAAAACAAATATTAAAAAAAGCAAAATAATCTAACACAAAAATATTTATAAAAACAAATATTACAAAAAGCAAATAATCTAACAAAAAAATAAATAAAACACGAGGGATTTGAACCGGGTTACATATCTCAAGACATGAAGTGTTTACCACCAAGGCAAAGTCAGTTAATTTGTCTTAAACTCGTTTACATAATATATATCACCACCAAATTCATTTGGCATAATTTTATTGGACACCGACTTTGATTTTTAATACGTGTGTGAAAAGTGATAGTGTGTGATTAATCTATTTTGATTTTTAATATAACTTTCTATTTAAAAAAAAATAGTTTTTAATATAAATTATTTTCTATTTAAAGTTTATTTTTTTATATTCTAATAACGTTCACTCTTATATTTGGCAGTTAAGTAGATTTCTTTCAATTTCAAGTATACCCTTAAAACGTGTTTGTATTTTTCTATGAGCTTTCGGGTTTTTGAACATTGATTTCCCATGGCAACTAGCCTATTTTTCTCTACAAACTTTCCTGTTTCTAAACGCTCGGTTTCACAACAACGTAATGTTCGCTATGATTTTGAACATACGTTTGCTACATACTTATTTTTACATAAAATCAACCTGCTAGCACAGGTAAACACCCCCTAGTTGTTATCCCAAATATTATCTAAAGAAAGTTTAGACAAGGATTCCTTAGGTGAACTTTTAGGTGTGGAGTTGCATTTCAAATAAAAACCAAGAAAAATTGAACATTTTTTGCAAACTTTCAAAACAAACTCAATATCAATTTAAATTATTATTTTGATTATACGAATAATATTACTAGCTACACATATACAACATTATGTTTTTTTATATACATATAAGTAAATTCATGTTCGTCAAAAAAGTAACCTATGTATAAAATATAACTTACACACATGTTTATCCCGTGTAAGTTAAAATTTACATATGATCTTCATGTTGTAAGAAAAATTTTAAAGTAAAAATGTGTGAAAAATTGGATCGGGGGCTTGATCGAACCCGTTAAGTGCATTAGGGGCTAGAAAATCATTTTGGACCGGGGGCTTGATTCGAGTAAACATGTATAAGGTCACGGGTAACCGGGCCGGTATCATCTAATCCATGACGGTCCCATATCCATGAAAACAAAACTAATCCGTACCCAGTTCCATATCGAATACACGTCCAATATGTTTCGGGCATTCCCGTTGGATTCGGGGTTTTTTTTGCACCCCTTTAGTTAAAGGGGCACTAGCAACACTTATATGGACCATGACCCGTATACGACTCGTATTGGTCTATAGGAGTCGAATGGTGTCAGGGGTGTCATATGTTATCCGGTGACCGCCTTATACGAGTCTTATAGAGTTTGAACAAGTTTTCTTCTATCTTGATGAGTTTATAGAGATTGTGATCATTTTTTTAAATATTGTTGGAAATATTTACATTGGTGAAATAATTCGCACTTATATCGAGTATAATATACCGTCATGCCAACATAATTCGCACGTACATTGAACAATCTTATGTCGTACCATAAGCATAGATTACGAGAAATCTAACGTCACGTCCAATAATTCACATAAATCTTATGGATTATTGTAATCAATTTGTCACGCGTACATTGAATAATCTTATGTCGTGTCAAACCATAAGCACATATTACAAGAAATCTAACATCACGTCCAATAATTCGCATGAATTTCAAGGATTATTGTAATCAATTTGAGAGCCTAAATGATTGGCAGAGGGTTATACGACTTGTATAGGATGACTTGGTAACCTAGTGCGAATCATGAAAGGATATGACTAGTGTGACTTGACGTCTACGAATTGTATTTCACTATGTGGGTCGTGTAGCTAATGACTAATTTATCATAAGATAAAGATATAATGATTATTTTGGGTAAATTAATTTATTATTAAGCACAGGCTGAAGGAAAAGATATACAAGATTTAAACACACAATTTTATTATCAATAACCTAAAATATTCAAATTACATAGAAACATGCAGATCCACAACCAGCATAGTTATAACTTATTAGCATCAAAAGAAAACAAAAACAAGAACGAAAATAGATCCCCTAGTAGTAGTACATGAAGTTTATGCTATGAATGCATAAAATAACATAGCAACGATAATACAACATAACATAACATAGTGCTTGTAAGTTGTAGATCAGCTAGCAGCCGGCTGGCGGATCAGCTTGTTAGTGGTGGTGTGGTTTATGCGGTGGTGGAGGATGGTGGACCAACGGCGGAGGCGGGTGGTGGACGACTGGCGGCGGAGGAGGGTGGTGGACAACATGTACGACAGGAGGCGGTGGAGGGTGGTGGTGAACCACCGGAGGTGGTGGTGGATGGTGGTGGTGGTGGTGGTGGGGAGGTGACTTTGGCATGTTTTTCTTTTCTAAATGGTTAAGGGTTGTGGTGGTAGTTAGGTGCAATAGAGAGATAGTAATATGTTATATAATTAAGTGGTGTTAGGTAAGTAACTTAGCCACGAATTAAAATTATAAAATTATGTGCGTGTTCGTTTCATCCACCGCCCATGCTTTTCAAGTCATTTTGTTATTTTAATCGAATGTCAATAAAGAAATACGTAATGAGTTTTGCTAACTATGATATAATAATAATATTTATGATAAGTGTATAACTTGTAAGAAGTTTATAAAGTCTAATTAAAGTTATAGTATAGTTGGTTTCTAATAGACATGTAAATTAAGCGAACGTTTATGAAATGTTCACGAAGTGTTCGACGTGAAGTTCGTTTATGTTCCTTCATTTAATTAAATGAATAAAAATGAACAAAAAATTTTGTTCGTTTAGTTAAACGAACAAACATAAACACATATTTTGTTCGTTCATTTATGTTCGTTCATATATGTTCGTTTGTTACGTACGTTTATGTTCGTTTGCTTACGTTTGTTCGTTTATGTATTGAAACAAAATTTCATGTACATAATTTTTTATGATTTTTTGGATGAGTCATTAAGGATGACTTCTTGATGAATCATTATGGATTTTTGATAGAAACCCTTTTCTTTATTTTATGAATCATGTATATTTGAACCATTAATTTGCGTATGTTTTTTTTGATGATTTATGATGTGGTGGACTTGTTCCTTTGTGTTCGTTTATATTATTCATTTATCTTCGTTTGTGTTTGTAAATTGATCGTTTAGCTTTTTAACAAACGAACACGAACATTTTCATTTTTTTAATGAACGAACATGATACCGAAACCCTATAAATGTTGCTAAGAATCATTTTGATGAATTCATTCCAAGACATAAAATAAAAACTCTAAATAGAGACAAAAAGAATTATGATTTGCTTGTTCCTGAAAAAATTTTATAGTCTAGACGTCGTAAATTTTTTTATAGAAATCAATTCTTTTGCGAGAAGAACAAGATAAAAAAAAACTGGAGTCAATTTTTAGATGAAAGTGAAATTTTTAACAGAAAAAATAAATTAATTAAATTAAAGTTCTTTTTTTTACTTTTTTCAAATGCAAGATAACCCTACGGGGTTATGAGTTTTTTTCTATCAATTAGGGCCCTCACTTCACCCCCTCATATGAATGGTCTATAGGATTCATAACTACTATTCTTACTATAGGGCGCTTACCTAGCCAATGATTAGATCCGGCTCTACTCAAACTTTTCTGGTTCACTCCAACATTCCCCATTTGTCCGACTGCTGCTGAGCAGTTTTTGGATATCAAACGGACCTCCCTAGAAGATAATTTTAATGTAGACGATTTCCCTTCTTTTGCAATCAGTTTCGCTACCGCACCCGTTGCTCTAGCTAATTGTCCACCCTTTCCAAGTGTGATTTCTATGTTATGTATGGTCGTGTTGTGTTCGATTATATGTTCGTGTTCGTGTTCGTGTTCGCGTTCAATTAAAGTTAAATGAAAACGAACATGAACATACCGATGTCCGTGTTCGTTCGGTTGGTTTACAGGCCTAGTTTCTAAAATTTTCAAGTGGAGCGGCACTATCGAAATTCGTTCTAAATGGTTTTGAAATTTAAATTTTATTATAATTAAATTAACTTCGAATGAATAAGAATATATTAGCAGAATTGAAATTTGTGATGCGACAAAAAATATGTTTTATATGTTAATTTATTAGAAAAGTTGGAAGGCAATTATTCTGGGTTGCATTGGTGGTTTGAAAGAGACGATTATGGCAGTGGCAGTGACACTGGCAACAAGAGTGGCATTTGCGGTGGTGCTAATGGTGGCAATGGTAAAAAAGTCCTTTGATTATTTTCGTTCACACTTTGAGAAGAACTGGTACATTCTTATAATTAAAGAGGGAATTCTTTCCCATTTAAATTTATTCTCCAAAATTATAATATATCTTCAATTTATATTTATATCTGACTGAATTTTACAAACAAAAAATGTGCAAATGAAATTCATAGTTTCAATTAGTTCCAGGAAACTAAATCCCATATACAAGATGAGAATAATTTTTTAAATAGTTTTAAAGGGTGTCCCTATTACGGGCATGGTCCAATGTGCTTAAGCCCGTTCCTGGTGGACCCATTACCTTACTTGAAAAGGATGAGCTAAACCGCATTCCGAAGGATATGATTCTTGATTTATATCCCATACAACAACCTCACTCTCTTTCTTTTCTTTTAAGAAGACAAAATGTCGAACACCCCCACATATATCTTATAACTTATAATACTAACACGTAGAAATACTTGTTTATCCTTTGCATATGTATACTGATTTGATTGCCGAAGTGCAAAGATGTTGTGTCTCGTGAACCTTCTAATGAGTTATTCAAGTTGTAACAACCTGGTTCCTGACTTATGAAATAAGAAATAACACAATATCATCAAACGTCCCCCACTTCTTGCAATGTTGCAGAGCTCTAAATTTAGTATGAGGGACTTTAAAGCAACGACTGTGGTGGTGCTTGTGACGCAATAAGAGCGAAGTTTGTGAACTGGTGGTGGAGGCAAGAACGACAGTTGTAGTGATGGCGGCGATGATGAAGGGGTACTTTGAAATAAATGTTATATTTCAAAAATTATTGAATTTAAAGCTAAAAAAACTTTCTAGAATTTATAAATCATACGATTAAAATCCATGCCTAATAAATAAGTAGATGTTTGTGTTTGTGGTACAATTATATAAGTTCATGATTCTTTTTCCCACTGCTCTATTATTATTAAATAATATGCTGAATTGTAATTATTTACTTATTTATATTTTACATTAAAATTAGTATGTTTATTGTTTTATTTTGGATTTTAATAATCTTCTTCATAATTATTTGTATTATATTTTATTTCTATATATATGTTTTTAGAATTATTTGTATTATTTGGTTTTTAATACTGTTACAATAACACCAGTTAATTTTTCACATTTTACGGTCATTTACTAAAGTAGACTAGCTTTTAGATTGAATTTTTTTATTTTTTATTAAATCTTTATTACTAGCCATTTGATATTTTTTCTACTTAACTAATGTTATTGTAAAACTCTTGAAAACCAGACCCAAAGCATCCGTTGGATACCAGGGGTTCGGGGGGCGGCAACCCTCGAAAAATAAGGTCTAAGAGGCGGTAGGCCATGGTGGGGTTCAAGGGGCTAAGCCTTTGGCTGGGGCTGGTCAACTCGAAAAAAGTTTTATTTTTAGAGATGTTGTATAGTGAAGAAAAATTAAAAAATATAAAAATTGTGAGAAAATAGAGACGATGCGGCCCGCATCGAAGAAGGGATGCAGAACGCATCGACTTCACTAAGGTAACAATATGAGGAACGACATGTGGATCTTGACTAATGGACGGGTGTAGGACCTTTGGACTTCGATGCGGGATGCATCTACTTTGGATGCGGGCCACATCGTCAAAAGGCACTAGAGACAATGCATGCATGACACGTGTCACGCATGGAGAGGTGACACACAATGTGAAGTGCTTCGCCCAGTCGATGCAGGCCGCATCGGCCAACCAACTTCAAGTATAAATAGGTGAGTTTCAGCTTACTTTTCACACACTTCACACCTCAAAAACACACACTTAGCCTCGATTTACGCGCCATACTCCTCCTCGACTTGTTTTATGACCCAACGTTTGATTCTCGTAGATGCGAAGCTACCCAAAGTTTCTAAAAGACGACTTTAACTTAGTGAATAGCTGAAAGTGCTACTTAAGCCATCTGGAACTAACCTAAGAACATAGGCAAGGCTCGACTTGACTTTAAGGTGAGTACATTTGTCATTGAAACAAAACTCGTAAATCCTTGAGATTCACCATTATCCTTGAAAACTAGCATGATCAATAGTTATTAATTAATGCATGTTGGTGAAATGGAAAACAAGCATCAGACTAAGATTTTATACATGGTCTGATCAGAAATTATGTAAATATGATGGGTAGGACCCTCAAAAAAGAGTACTATGCCTAAGTATGGCTAGTAATGGTTTGGTGTCTAATGGATTACGGCTCCTTAGACATTGATGGTCCTATGGGTAACCTGAAGATAAACTATTACTATTGTATAATGAAAGATATTAATGTGTATTTCATCACGTGGACCTAACATGGTTAATCTTAAGTTTAGTGTTCTCATGCTTACTTATGAAAATAATTTGGGTCTAATAAATGTTATTCACCTGTATATCTGTACATCAACATATCAGTATATCGTTGATATTCAATTTTAAACATTTTACAGGACCGTTGAAGGGTGTGAATGCAACAATTTCACAATAAGAAGAGTGTTAGAACACTTAACAGATCAAATAGGAAACCGGGTTTGTATAGATAATGATGCTAAGAACACAAGCAAATATTAGATAGAACAAGAACAATAACAAGATGATATTGGTTTTCAAGAATGATGTATATTACTCTCAAGTTCTCTTACAATTATTACAAAGCATACCTTAAAGATACAAGTACTTGAGACACTTTGTATTACATCCTACAACCGGCTATACGTTGAAAGCTAGCTGGAAACACTAATCTAGACAACAACAAGATCAATGTAGAGTCAAAAGACAGATTGCCTTTTGACTTGTGACTATGACATGCCATAGCTCACATCCTAATGTTTTACAAAAAGGATAAAAGGTATAAAAGTAGAAAGTTACAGACCAATGACTATAATCTACAGTTGACAAAAGCATGGACCTTTTCACAAACTCATATAAGTTGGTGAGTCATCAGAGTGGCAGTGGAAAGTTGTTCAGCTTTGTCAAAAGGTGATCAGAGAAAGCATGTCTTGTCTGTCTTCAGAAAAAATCAGTCTTTGGCTTTAGAAGATTTTATCTCTGAAGCTTCGAAAGACTTTATCTTTGGCTTTGAAAGATTTTGGTCATTTGGCTTCGGAAGCTTTTACACTTAGCTTATTTCCTTAAGTTGTGTAAAACTTCCGACCTAACTTCACTCAGTACTTCAGGCATGCATGTTGAGAGCTCTTTGGTTACTTTGGTTGCATCAGCCTTTAAGTATAAACCTTACAAACTCCCCCTAGGCTGATGCTATCAAAACAAAAGAGATTACTTTATCTATTAACAGTCCTCATCAGGATCAATACCATCCCTTTCTTCATCATTTGGTTAGGATCCCTCAGACTTTCATAGTATCTCCTCATGTCATAGACATCATGCAGAGGAAGATCAAGTATGTCTTGCTAGAAGTAGACATCTTGACCTCCTTGATCTCTAATGACATACCATCTGTCCGGATTAGCAGTAAATGTCCAAGACAAGATGGATCTCTCAACAACAGGAGGCTCTCTTTGAATAGGAGTTAGATAAGTAGCCTCTTCTTGATCACCCTTAGGATGTTCTGAGCCATCTTAAGGTGTAGAGGTAGATGCCTTGGGCTTCTTCTTCTTTTCCTTGTCCCTTCTGGTAGCCATCCTTTTCTTCCTCTTTCCAGATTTCAACTGAGAAGATTGGCCTTTAGCACCAGGTTGTCTTTGTATGTCTTTCTCAGTTGGGTTGTCTTCCCTCACAAGTTCAGAAGAAGAGGGATCAGGACCCTGTTGTGGACTAGAAGATGAAGTTGCTTATGGTCTAGAACTAGGTCCAGGTTGTGTTGTCTCTTATGGTTCAACCTTGACCTCAACTTCAGGTGCAGCCTGACTTGGTGGAGAATGCAAGTCAATGAGTTCACCCCTTTTAATCTTCTGCTTGATCACCCTAATGTGCTCATCCATGGTGGATAGAGACATAGGGCCAAGCCTCCTTTCGAAGAATCCATACAACTTCAAGAAGGTCATCATCCTCTGCTTATCAGCAGACTTCTTTAGACTTTTTTAGATGATGGCTCTTGACTTTGCAGCTTCTTCCCTCATCTTCCTCTTAGCAGCTTTTTGTTCCTTCATTACTTGTTGCTCAAGCTGCTTAAGGTACTCAAATTCTATGTATTCAAAGGACAAGGGAAGAAGTGCAAATGCCAGATAGAGTCCTATGGCACTCAGGTATCTAATCATATTTTGTCTATCTGCTTCTTTGTCTACCTAAGGTTGTTGTTCAGTTGCCACAGCCTCTGTCTCAGGGTTTTCTTGAACTAGGGAGAGAGTAAGATCATGCTTGTAAAGTCTTTTCATCCTCTTTTCTTCCTTGATCTTGAGGAGTAGTTCTGCATCCTCTGCCTCCTTCCTCTCCTTTGACATCTCAGTATTAGCCAATGCATTTAACTCTTCTAAGGGAAGAGAGATGAATTCATTAATGTTATAATTTCTAGTCCCTAAGTAGTTCAATCTGGCTACCCTTAACTCATCATCTTGAGTGTTTGGTCTAGGGCAGCCCTAATTACACCTTCTATGAAGCCTTGGGACCCACTTGAACTCCCTACCTTAGCTTTCTCTTCCTCTCTCTTTCCTCCTCCTGATTCTGCTCAGTAGTCATCTTCTTTTTACCTTTGTCACTCACAAACCTTTGTGACTCAAGTTGGAGAGAGCTTTGGTCTTCATTGCTTGGTTCTTCACTTGAGATCTGGCCAGAGAGAGGTTTTGAGACACCTTCACCAGCTGGTGCCTCATTGAGGGTAATAGGTGCTGAAGTTGTTCCTGTCATCTCAAGATTCACAGGTTCAACTGCTGGGCCTTCAGTCAAGGTTTCCCCTTCGAAGCTAATCTTGGGTTCCACCTTAATATCCAGTTGACCAACAGTCTTGCCTGCTAGCCTCTATCTATATAGTCTTGTTCTCAGCTTGAACTCTTCAATCACCCTTTGTTGAATCTTATCAGCCAACCTTATAGCTTGCTTGTTTTGACTTGGGTTGGTAAGTGGGAGGTTAACTAGATAAGTGCTCTCATAGAATCTCAGGGTGTAGAAGTTGAAGATCTCTTATTTCCCTTGAGATCTAGAGATTACTAGGGCTCTCCTCTGATTATCATATCTCCATTCCATAATAGGATTATCAGCTGGGTGAGATGGAGTTGGCATTGCCCTTGGTATACCCTCCTCAAACAGACTTTGTATGAGTGAGTCCATATCAAGGTAAACTTGAGGAGGTTGCTGAGTATGGACAAGAGCAAGAGAGGGTTTTGAGTCCTCTATGTCCATGCTCTGAGAAGAACTCCCAGGTTCTGTGATTGCAGGTAGGACTTTCTCTTCCTTTTTGGTAGCATCACCTTCTTGCATAGGTGAACTAGAGGTTAGGTCCACTACATCCACAGGTTCTTGTGGTCCTGGTTGAGTCCTCCTTAGTGGTCTCTTAGCTAACTTGCCCTTGAGATCGGTGATCTCAATTTGCTGGTCGTTGACCCTCTTTTGTAAGGTAGTCACCTAAGATTCTAGGTGACTGACCTTTGAGACTAAATAGGTGCAGGTTTTAGTCAATTGTTTCACCTTTAGTTTCAGACTCCCCTTATCTTCAGTTGAAGAATCATTGGGGTATGAGATAATAGGACCTAAGTCTTCTTCCTCATCACTAGCACTAAGTTCTTAGCTCCTAGATTTCCCATGCACCGTGAAAGCTTTAGTTGAAGTGTCAATGGGTTGGGTTGCCATGGTTGAGGTCTTAAAGATGTAATCACTTACAGAAGTGAGAGCCTCTTCCATATGGACCTCCTGAACTGGTTCAGGGAGTTCCACCTCAGTTGTAGGTGGATGATGTAGGCTAGACATGGATGAGTCAGGAGTACTCATCTCTCTTTGAGGAGGGGTGGAGAAAAGGGACTCATTGTAACCTTTCGTGTTTTCAATATCTAAATATTAACGTCGTTATGTTCTTGTAAGGACTTCTTTTGTCATTAATGAAACTTTGAGGGATTATTTATGCTTGTTTCTTTGTTAATTTAAAAGTTAATAAATTAAATTACTAAATAATAGTAATAATGGTAATTACAACTTCTACTTATTATTATAAAACTTAACTTAAGTTATGATAACAATAATAATAATAATAGAATTAATAAATTATAAAACTTAAATAATTAACAAGATAGATTAATGTTAAAAACTTAAAGTTTAATTAAGTTGAGGGGGCCTTAATGTCAATTTGAAAACTTAAAATGAAAGTTTAAGGCATAAAATATTAACTATTAAACCACAGGGGCCAAGACTGTAAAACATAAAAACCTTTTCCCCAACCCCCCCCCCCCCCCCCCCCGTAATTCCGGCCATGCGCCGGCCACCATTCGGCCGAGCTCCGACGGTTTCGAAACTCACTCTTTTCCTTCAATTCGAACCCCAAACGCCCCTAACCGGTTCGTGAACATGATTCGAACACAATTATGACCTTTAATTGAGTTAAACAACGGTTATGGACCCCAAAACAATCCGAATAACCGAAGCTTTTAATCATAGAGCCGTTCGAACATTAAAACTCAATAATAATCAAATTAAATGTATCATAATCGAACGTTTAACTAATCCTAAGCTACTATCGAACTCAATTCCACCTGAAACACACTGGAACCACTCGAATAATTCCCTCTCTTCATCGCGACTACAACGCTAGTGTTTATCACCATTCTGTTGATATTAACTGAAATTGACAGAGGGCTTTCGTTCATCAAGATCCTTGGAAGCTTTCTGTGCAACGAATTTGATTACTAACCTTATTGGCAATCTGAACCAATCACGACATAGCCGCGACTGTTCTTCGTCTTGTTCATCATCAATCCATCTTCATTCGGGTAAATTAAACATATGCATATACTCGAAATTACATGGGGAATCAAAGCCCCATGTTTATTTCAGTAATCTTTATCGAATAAATCTTCAATTTGATCAAAGATGTTTCTAGGGTTTATGTGATTTTGGGGGTTTTACTTGGTTTGTGTTTTTAAAGATTAAAAACCATCTCTTAGCAAGGCGTAGGCGCCCTTGCCTACTGGTTAACAACGGACACTCACAACCTTGAGGTCCCGGGTTCGAACCCGGGCACCCTCTTTTCATTTTTAAAAGCCTTTTTTTAATATATTAAATTACAGAAAAATTCTTAATTATTTTAAAAATCATTCTTGTCAAACTAAAATTATTTTGAAGTCACCAAAATATTTTCTGAAAATTTTCAAATTAATACTTATGTATATATTTTTTAGAGAAACATTATAATAAAGGTTAATTTTTGGTTATTTCTTATAAAAGACTTTATGTTAAATAATGGTTTAAATCGATAAATTATTATTGGACAAAGAAGTTATCTAATGATTATTCGATTAATTGTTTAAATCGTGTTATCAAAAATTTATATATATTTTCTTTCATACTTTATATCTTTCATTATATTGTCGTTCGCTAAGTTAATTATTTAAACGATATGTTCCATTTGTCATTAAATCAAAATATAAGTGATTACATAATTAAATTTTATTTATTTATTTACAAAAACCCCAAATTCATATCGAAACCCTAGTTCGCGTTTGATCGTTACTATTACCTCAAAGCTTAACCTTGACATATATATGTTAGGTAACTTGTAAAAGGAAATCGTTGGAGCATCGTTTATTTCTTATTATCATCTTATATATATATATCATGTGAGTTTTCATGCCCCTCTTTTACTTTATTTCACACCTTTTGGGGTGAAACATGTTAACTTTATAAACTTGCACTTTTAAACATCTTGGTACTTGTAAATGCACATGCAATTCATCATTACTTTTTTTCATGATTATTTGTAATATTGTGAGTCTTATATGATGGACATTATATGTTGACAATCATTAACTATTGCTAGCCTGGCGATGTCATAGATCTATGGGCCTGACAAGCCTATTTGGTGCTAAAGCCGAGGTTATTGCCGGCTCCTGATGACGTATGCTTGTTCATCATGGGAACCAAGTACACTTAGCTAATCGTTATAACTTGTAAATGATATTCTTGGTCAAGGTTTGATTGTAGCTATATGTTATCTATAAACTTGCTTTACTTGTAACCATTGACATGAATTGCTACTTGTAAACTTTTATATATATATGTATGCTTAACCCATGGAAACTCACCAACTTTCAAAGTTGACCTTTATTTTAACATGTTTCAGGAAATGCACAAGGTTGATGATTATCTTTTAAAGCATGCTTACACTTAGGATTTGGACCTAGGAAAAATAAATAAAATATCTTGAAACTTGGAAGTTGAACTTTGTTTACTTTACTTCGTTGAGACATTTGGTTGTAATTTTTATTTCAACTTATGAATAATTATATTTACAATTTATGGTAGTGTTATGTGGCTGTGAACAATCTTAACCCTCACATCTCGACGTTTCCGGCGTTAAGGTTGGGGTGTGACAAATTGGTATCAGAGCCCATAACTATAGGGATTTAGGTTATTAGAAATGGTGACCTAGACTATAGTTGATGCATGAATCTCATAAAAAAAATCTTTATGATCTTGTAAATCTACTTGTTGCATGCTACATAATGCTACCTGTTTAGGAAGGCCTTTTTATGTGCAACATGATGCCTTTAGTTAGGATTGCCTTGTAATTGAGAAACTAGGTTGCCTTGTCTCCCCTAAAACTTATTCTTAATCCTTTATTCTCTCCATGATGAAATCTCTTAAACTTATTCTCGACGACACGTGGGAACGTACGCTTTGTATCGAAATGTTCAAATCTTTAGACTTTATGTCTAATCTATGAAAATCTCATCAAGGTTTTAATTCTATGAACCTAAAGAAATATTGTGTGACACATAGACACCTGTATTCTGGATTTCCTGGCAAAAAGCCTTCGGGCTAAGGTAAGCATTTCGCATAAATCCCGTGGGACTAGTTATGCTTACCTGGGGATTTCTGGGATGAGCGATAAACTATGGTCAATATACACAAGTTTCTAAGGCAATTGGAGTTAACTCACCTTGACGTGTCAACATTTCCAAATAGTAATGCGTTACCAAATGGAATCATTCCATGTGTGTTTTACAAGTCTTGAATAATATTTGTTTGATTTATTATCTTCTACCTCCAAATTTCTGTGACTAACTTACTTTGTATCCAGCATGTCTCGTCATCATGGAAAGTGTGGTAGCTCCGACCGCAAATTAGCCGCCATGATTGCCCGTCAAATGGCTGCTGTCATTCCGACCATGGTTGCCGAACTGAGTAGCACCTTGATGGCCAACGCTAGTAACAACACTAATGGCAATGGGCAAGGAGAGAATAGTGCAAATCAAGGAAGAAACAACCAAACCTGCACTTTTAAGCACTTCAACTCGTGCAAACCCACTAGCTTTAGTGGGAAGGAAGGAACCACTGGACTTCTCGAGTGGTTTGAAAGCATGGAGAACACCTTCATCAACTGCGAGTGTCCCGAGGCACTCAAAGTCCATTATGCCATAAGTGTTCTTCAACAAAGAGCACTTATGTGGTGGAATAGTGAGAACAGGAACCGTGGTGCTGATGCTGTGTTGGCACTAACTTGGGATGAATTCAAGAACATTGCCATCCAAAAGTTCTGCCCGAGAAGCGAGCAGCAAAAGTTGGAGGAGGAGTTTTGGAATCTCAAGCAAGATGGTGGAGATCATTTGGCCTATTCAACTAGGCATCACGAGTTGAGCATCATGTTGCCTCACATGGTTGACACTGTTCCTAGAAACATTGAGAAGTTCATCAAGGGGGTGCCACCTCAAATCCAAGATGCCGTGGTGGGAAGTAGACCCACAACTTTGGAAGATGCTATTACCATCACCGCTCAACTTACTAAAAACCATATTCGAGCGGGCACCTTGTTTGTCAAAGGTGCTAAAAAGACTGAAAAGGCGGTCCCTGAAGCAGCTAAGGAGAGTAAGAATGAACCGTCTTACAACAACAAGAGACGCAAGTTCACACCGGCTTGTAATTTCGCTGTGGCTACACCCAAGGTACCTCAAAGACAACCCGTTCCTGTGGCACAAGCACCTGTTGCTAGGGCCTATGCTGGTCCTCTACCTTTGTGCAATGTCTGTAGGTATCATCATGCGGGTAATACCCCGTGTCGCATCTGTACACTGTGCGGTAAGTATGGACACTTGGTGGCTACTTGTCACCGTGCACCAAACAATGCCGCGTTGGTTGCTAATCGTGCTTGCTACAATTGTGGGAAACCTGGTCATTTTTGCCCACAATGCCCTCGTCTTGCGGGTAATGTACCACAAGCCCGAGGACGTGCCTTCAACATCAATGCAAACCAAGCACAAGCAAACAACGATGTGGTGAATGGTATGTCAAATCCAGCCCCAACTTTATGATCTAAGTTCTTTTGTTGCTTTACCTGTATCGTTAAACATCTTTAAAACTGAACAGGTATGTTTCTTATTAATAATTTTTATGCCTACGTTCTGTTTGACTCTGGAGCCGATAAGAGTTTTGTCTCCTTAGAATTTGAGCCTATACTTGCTAAGCCACATACGAAATTAAAAAGACCTCTTACTGTCGAAGTCGCCGATGGAGAACCCATCACCGTTGATGTCGTAATTAGTGATTGCATTTTGAGCCTAAACGAGCATGATTTCTTTATCGACCTTATTCCTATGAAAATTGGAAGCTTTGACGTTATCATTGGCATGGATTGGTTAGCCAAACATCATGCTGAAATTATTTATTTCGAGAAGTGCATTCGAATTCCTTTGCCTTCGGGGGATACATTGAAAGTATTCGGCGAAAAATCCTCCAAAGGACTCAAACTCATGTCGTGTACTCAAGCCCAAAAATGTCTAAGCAAGAATTACATGGCTTTCTTGGCTTACGTGGTCAACACGAAAGTCAAAGAGAAGGACCTTCAGGATGTCCCGATTGTACGAGACTTTCCTAAAGTATTTCCCAATGACCTTATTGGTTTACCTCCCGTGCATGAAGTCGAGTTTAAGATCGATTTAATTCCGGGAGCGAACCTCGTGGCTAAGTCACCATATCAACTTGCACCATCGGAAATGCAAGAGCTAGCTAGTCAACTTCAAGAACTATCCGACAAGGGCTTTATCCGTCCTAGCTCATCGCCTTGGGGTGCACCTGTTCTGTTCGTGAAGAAGAAAGATGGATCGTTTCGTATGTGCATCGATTATCGTGAGCTTAACAAACTTACCATCAAGAACCGCTACCCTCTTCCTCGCATCGATGATCTTTTTGACCAACTTCAAGGAGCTGCTATTTTCTCAAAGATTGACTTACGTTCTGGCTATCATCAATTACGAGTTCATGATGATGATATCCCAAAAACTGCGTTCCGTACTCGATATGGACACTATGAGTTCATGGTTATGCCCTTTGCATCTAAACAAGGCCTTGGTTGTGTTCTCATGCAACGAGGAAAGGTCATAGCATATGCATCGAGGCAATTGAAGGTCCATGAGGTGAATTACACGACACATGATCTTGAACTTGGTGCTATGGTTTTTGCCCTAAAGATTTGGAGACAATACCTTTATGGCACGCAATGTATAGTCTACACCGATCATAAAAGCCTACAACACGTTTTCAATCAAAAGGATCTCAACATGAGATAACGACGTTGGGTTGAGTTGATTAGTGATTATGACTGTGACATTCGTTACCACCCTGGAAAGGAAAATGTCGTAGCCGATGCACTAAGTCATAAGATTCATAATAAGATGATCTCGTTTCAAGAAATTCGCGATCGACGACAATGGTTTGATACCTTGGGAGAATTTGATACTGAGATTCGTCTGGATGTTAACGAGACTACGGTGCTGCTGCAAAATTTGAGGATTGAGAATGACATCGAGACCTGCATCTTGGAGGCTCAACAAGCGATTTAAGAGGAAGGTAAAATGGGAGAGGAATTGGAGTACAATCTTCGAGCTAAACTGGAAACGAAACCCAATGGGTTGATGTATTTCTTGAATCAAATTTGGGTTCCAAACCATGATAATCTTCGTACCTTTATCATGAATGAAGCTCATCAAACTCGTTACTCAATTCCTCCTTGTTCTGATAAGATGTATATGGATCTGCGTGGTCAATACTGGTGGCCTGGAATGAAGAAAGACATAGCAACTTACGTAGCTAAGTGTCTTACGTGTACGTAGGTTAAAGCTGAACATCAACGTCCTAGTGGATTGCTTGAACAACCCGAGATTCCTATGTGGAAATGGGAACACATATCTATGGACTTCATAACCAAACTACCTCGCACCTCTCGTGGTCATGATAGCATATGGGTGATCGTTGACCGATTGACCAAGTCGGCACATTTCATACCCATACGTGACACTTACAAAACATTAAGGTTAGCTCGTATATACATTGATGAGATTGTGAGTCGTCATGGCGTACCTTTGCATATCATATCCGACAGAGACGCTCGTTTCACTTCGCACTTTTGGTCGTCTATGCAAGAACTCTTGGGTACTCAACTGGATTTAAGCATGGCTTACCATCCTCAAACGGACGGTCAAACCGAGCGAACCATTCAAACCCTAGAGGATTTGCTACGTCTTTGTGTCCTTGACTTTGGTGGTGACTAGGATACGCATTTACCTCTCGCGGAATTTTCGTATAATAATAGTTACCACTCGAGTATCAAGATGGCAACTTTCGAAGCACTTTATGGTCGTAAATGTCGTTCCCCGATCTGCTGGACTGATATTGGTGAAAATTTCATCACTGGTCCTGAACTCATACAAGAAACGACCGATAAAGTCTCCATGATTTGTAAGAACCTTGAAGTGACTAGAAGTCGACAAAAGAGTTATGCCGATAAACGACGCAAGCCGTTGGAATTCCAAGTTGGGGATATGGTTCTTCTTAAAGTCTCACCATGGAAGGGAGTCGTTCGCTTTGGGAAGAAGGGTAAACTAGCTCCCCGATTTGTAGTACCTTTCAAAATCCTGAAAAGGATTGGGAAAGTGGCTTATAAACTAGAACTACCTTCCGATCTTAGCCGGGTTCATCCTGTTTTCCATGTCTCAAATTTGAGGAAGTGTTTGGCTGACGAAAGTCTGCATGTTCCATTGGATGACATCTAGATCGACGAGTCATTACATTTTGTTGAGAAACCCGTTGAAGTTATGGACCGCATCATGAAGAAGACTAGAACCACTACCACCCCAATCATCAAGGTTCGTTGGGAGAATAAGCGTGGACCTGAATTTACTTGAGAGCGTGAGGAGCATATGAAGAAGAAATACCCGTATTTGTTCATTTAGTTTCATTCTTAATTTCGGGACGAAATTCTTATAAGTTGGGAGACTGTAACCTTTCGTATTTTCGTTATCTAAATATTAACGTCGTTATGTTCTTGTAAGGACTTTTTTTGTCATTAATGAAACTTTGAGGGCTTATTTATGTTTGTTTCTTTGTTAATTTAAAAGTTAATAAATTAAATTACTAAATAATAGTAATAATGGTAATTACAACTTCTACTTATTATTATAAAACTTACCTTAAGTTATGATAACAATAATAATAATAATAATGGAATTAATAAATTATAAAACTTAAATAATTAACAAGACAGATTAATGTTAAAAACTTAAAGTTTAATTAAGTTGAGGGGGCCTTAATGTCAATTTGAAAACTCAAAATGAAAGTTTAAGGCATAAAATATTAACTATTAAACCACAGGGTCCAAGACTGTAAAACTTCAAAACCTTTTCCCCAACCCCCCCGTAATTCCGGCCATGCTCCGGCCACCATTCGGCCGAGCTCCGGCGGTTTCGAAACTCACTCTTTTCCTTCAAATTCGAACCCCAAACGCCCCTAACCGGTTCGTGAACGTGATTAGAACACAATTATGACCTTTAATTGAGTTAAACAACGGTTATGGACCCCAAAACAATCCGAGTAACCGAAGCTTTTAATCATAGAGTCGTTCGAACATTACAACTCAATAATAATCAAACTAAATGTATCATAATCGAACATTTAACTAATCCTAAGCTACTATCGAACTCAATTCCACCTGAAACACACTGGAACCACTCGAATAATTCCCTCTCTTCATCGCGACTACAACGCTAGTGTTCATCACCATTCTGTCGATATTAACTGAAATTGACAGAGGGCTTTCGTTCATCAAGATCCTTGGAAGCTTTCTGTGCAACGAATTTGATTACTAACCTTATTGGCAATCTGAACCAATCACGACATAGCCGCGACTGTTCTTCGTCTTGTTCATCATCAATCCATCTTCATTCGGGTAAATTAAACATATGCATATACTCGAAATTACATGGGGAATCAAAGCCCCATGTTTATTTCAGTAATCGTTATCGAATAAATCTTCAATTTGATCAAAGATGTTTCTAGGGTTTATGTGATTTTGGGGGTTTTACTTGGTTTGTGTTTTTAAAGATTAAAAACCATCTCTTAGCAAGGCGTAAGCGCCCTTGCCTACTGGTTAACAACGCACACTCACAACCTTGAGGTCCCGGGTTCGAACCCGGGCACCCTCTTTTCATTTTTAAAAGCCTTTTTTTTAATATATTAAATTACAGAAAAATTCCTAATTATTTTAAAAATCATTCTTGTCAAACTGAAATTATTTTGAAGTCAACAAAATATTTTCTGAAAATTTTCAAATTAATACTTATGTATATATTTTTTAGAGAAACATTATAATAAAGGTTAATTTTTGGTTATTTCTTATAAAATACTTTAAGTTAAATAATGGTTTAAATCGATAAATTATTTTTGGACAAAGAAGTTATCTAACGATTATTCGATTAATTGTTTAAATCGTGTTATCAAAAGTTTATATATATTTTCTTTCATACTTTATATATTTCATTATATTGTCGTTCGCTAAGTTAATTATTTAAACGAGATATTCCATTTCTCATTAAATCAAAATATAAGTGATTACATAATTAAATTTTATTTATTTATTTACAAAAACCCCAAATTCCTATCGAAACCCTAGTTCGCGTTTGATCGTTAGTATTACCTCAAAGCTTAACCTTGACATATATATGTTAGGTAACTTGTAAAAGGAAATCGTTGGATCATCGTTTATTTATTATTATCATCTTATATATATATATATATATATATATATATATATATATATATATATCATGTGAGTTTTCATGCCCCTCTTTTACTTTATTTCACACCTTTTGGGGTGAAACATGTTAACTTTATAAACTTGCACTTGTAAACATCTTGGTACTTGTAAATGCACATGTAATTCATCTTTACTTTTTGTCATGGTTATTTGTAATATTGTGAGTCTTATATGATGGACATTATATGTTAACAATCATTAACTATTGCTAGCCTGGCAACATCATAGATCTATGGGCCTGACAAGCCTATTTGGTGCTAAAGCCGAGGTTATTGCTGGCTCCTGATGACATATGCTTGTTCATCATGGGAACCAAGTACACTTAGCTAATCGTTATAACTTGTAAATGATATTCTTGGTCAAGGTTTGATTGTAGCTATATGTTATCTATAAACTTGCTTTACTTGTAACCATTGACATGAATTGCTACTTGTAAACTTTTATATATATATGTATGCTTAACCCAGGGAAACTCATCAACTTTCAATGTTGACCTTTATTTTTAACATGTTTCAGGAAATGCACAAGGTTGATGATTATCTTTTGAAGCATGCTTACACTTAGGATTTGGACCTAGGAAAAATAAAAAAATATCTTGAAACTTGGAAGTTGAACTTTGTTTACTTTATTTCGTTGAGACATTTGGTTGTAATGTTTATTTCAACTTATAAATAATTATATTTACAATTTATGGTAGTGTTATGTGGCTGTGAACAATCTTAACCCTCACATCTCGACGTTTCCGCAGTTAAGGTTGGGGTGTGACACTCATTGTACTCACTGAATCCCATGTACTCATCATCATAGAATTCAAGGTTGGGTATGGGTTGATTGAGATCTAGAGGCTGAGGATGGTAGCTTTCCTCTGAAGGTTGTTCACTAGAGTTTGGAGACTCTGAGTGAACGCTTAAGGCTGGTGTTGGTGTAGTGAGCTCATCAGGCTGAGCATGAGGAACCTCAGCACTGATCCTTGAAGTGATGGTAGTGGTTTGCTCCTCAGGGGAAGTGGGAGCTCTAGTATCCACTTCCTCCTATATGGGTGAGAATATGGGGGCCTGCACAAGCTAAGTAGTTTGTGCAGGGGTTCATTTGGATTTTCTTTGATGGTGATTTGTGGCTGTATGGGTGGTGTAGAAGTGGAAGGTATGGGTTCAACATTAGCTGGTGTTGCTAAGTTGTCACCTTGAGCAATGAGCTCTAACATTTTTGGGACTATGGTTGTTTCTACCCTTGAGAAGCCAACAGTTGGCTTTCTCATTGTTTTAAAGGTGCCGAGCTTCATCTGTCCCAATTTAAGAATATCATATGTTCCCCTCAACTGTGAGCCCAATTCATAGATAAAAATGTACTGGACATATCTAGGGATCATATACTATTCTAAGGAGTCCAAGTTAGCAAGTAAATTAGTATAAACAAATTATGAGTACCAGAACTTAACACCTTGTACCAATCCATGGACTATATAGAAAAGGTCTTCTGGAATTTGATCCTAACCTCCATGTTTGTTTGATAAACAGTGGATGACCACATGCAGGAGGTACTTCCATTGGGAGGAGACCTTCCCCTTCTTGAAGGTTCTTACTGAGTAATCACCCTCATAGCCCATCTGCCTGAAGGACTAGTTCATAGCAGATTTTGGGAAAGAAAATTCGCTTTCTTCATCATCCAGCCTTAGATGAGTAAGGATGGTGGCTGAAGTGATTAAAATTATCCTGCCCTGCACTGTAGTAGATAGTGCCTTCTCCCCATCCATAATGACCTCTTGGCAGGTCCTCCAAAACTCCAAAAGTTGATCTTCATATAATGGAGGGTTTATGGTGAGGGAGGTGAAGTAGTTTGTTAGAGCCAAAAAATGGCAAACATCTGAGAATCCATGATCCTTCTCATATACTAATAGAGCAACCTGATTATGTTGCCTATGTAGTTGCATGGAGAAATCGGGCTGGTCTCGTGGATCAGGGTTGGCCATTTAAAGTAGCTTTAGGATGAAGGAAGGTAAGAACAAGGTCCGTTTGTGAGTGAATTTAGGGTTTGAATATAAAAGATGAAGGTGAATAGTGAAAGCGGGGGAACCGTTGTACAAAAATATATATGGTATGGATTTGAGAAAAAGTTAATGCCAACAGATAAACTTTGAAATCCAAAAGTCAGTCCAACCTCAGAAAAGGTTCCCAAAAGTTAGTTTTCTTGGAAGTCTAAATCTTCCGAAGGTAATTTGTCTTCGGAAGATTTGAGAAAAACTTCCAAAGCCAATTTGTTGCTTTGGAAGATATTCTTTAGTTTTCTAAGAATTTTGCTTCGGAAGAAAATACTTAGAGTATTTTTACTTCCTGGATAGATTTTGCTTCGGAAGATATCAATATCAGAATTCTTATTCAATAAGAGAATAAGTCTTCCGAGACTTAATTGCTTTCAGAAGAAAATAGTCCTTCAATACATATAAGTACTTAGTGACAAATATAAGCTTCGAAAGATATAATCAAAAGGAGTTATTTGTTTTGAAGACATAATTGTCTTTCGAAGACAACTTGATGTCTTCCAATGGAAAATACATCCAAAATTCTCAAGATTCTAAGGGATATCATTTTGAAAAGTTTTTTCCAAAGTAAACTGGGCTTATATGGTGTTGATATAGACAACTTAAGACACACATATTATTAAAAATAATCTTAAGTTTAGTTTAAGAAAAAATCAACTCAAAGTTAATCATCCCAATAGCTGATATACGATACTTAAATCTCTTCTCATCAAAAGCTTTTGTGAACAGATCAGTATATTATTTATTTGTGTTAACTTTGACTAGTTTTATCAATCTTTTTTCAAAATTATCTCTAATTAAATGATACCTAATATTGATGTGCTTTGTCTTTGAGTGCTGAACTGGATTCTCTGTGATAGAGATAGCACTATTGTTGTCTATGTGGTAGGGGTCTCATTTTGAAGTTAAATCCATAGTCTAGCATCTGATTTTAAATCCAAAGCACTTAAGTACAACAGCTAGCAGCAGCAATGTTTTCAACTTTAGCAGTTGTTGTAGATACATAGGGTTGTTCTTTGTATTGCCATGAGACTATCCTTCCACCAAGAAATTGACATCCCCCAGATGTGGACTTTGCAATCATGTTATAGCCACCATAGTCACTATCTATATAAGCATACAGTTGAATTCAGAATTCTTTGGATACCAAAGGCCCAATTTGGGAGCACCCTTGAGATATCTGAAAATTCTCTTGACAACAACCACGTGTGATATCCTGGGGTTGGCTTGATATCTTGTATAAATACATGTAGCAAATATGATATCAGGCCTGCTGGTTGTGAGGTGCATAAGAGACCCAATCATAGCCCTATAAAGATGTTCATCAACACACTCCCCCTTAAGATCTGGTCCAAGAGAGTGGTTTCTGGCTATGGGTGTCTTAGCAACCTTGCATTTAGTCATGTGAAATTTGATAAGTATGTCTTGAACATACTTTGACTGATTTATGAAGATGCCGTTATCAACCTGCTTCACTTGAATTCCTAGAAAGAAATTGAGTTCCCCTATGGCACTCATTTCAAATCTATTATTCATCAGCTTCTCAACGTCTTTAAAGAGCTTTGGATTAGTTGACCCAAAGATAATATCATCTACATAAACTTGAACGAGCATCAAGTCATTTCATGTTCCTTTGATGAAGAGTGTTCCATCAATAGTACCTCTCTTGTATCCGTGTTTATAGAGATATTATGATAGTGTCTCATACCACTTTCTTGGAGCTTGATGTGGCCCATAGAGAGCTTTGTCAAGCTTGCACACATAATTAGGATGATCCGGGTCTGCAAAGCCAGGTGGTTGTTTGACATACACTTCCTCATCAATCACCCCATATAAAAAGGCACACTTGACATCAAGTTGGTAGACCATGAAATCCTTGGATGTAGCAAAAGCCAGGAATATCTTAACAGCTTCAAGTCTTGCTACAGGAGCAAAAACATCAGTGTAGTCAATCCCTTCTTCTTGTGTGTATCCTTGAACTACTAGTCTTGCCTTGTTCTTGATGACAAGTCCTCTATCATCCTTCTTGTTCCTAAATACCCACTTGGTACCTATGATAGTCTTCCCTTAAAGAAGAGGACATAGATTCCAAACCTTTTGTCTTTTAAATTGAAGCAGCTTCTCCTGCATTGTTTCAACCCAACTTCCATCTTTCAAAGCCTCTTTAATCTTCTTAGGCTCTATTTAAGACAAGAAACAAGAGTGAAGACAAACATTTTTGTCATGGGTTTGTCCTCTTGTTCTCACCCTAGTCTCAACATCTCCAATGATGTTTGTGGTAGGATGGGACTTGTGGATTCTTAGTTAAGGAATCACAACAAGTTGTTTGGATAGATCTAAATTGGTGAAATTTAGATTTGGTGCTTGAGAATCATCCACAACATCAACACACTTATTAAGTGAGACTTGATCTAATGAGTATGTTACATCATTAATATTGTCTTCTATGAAGTGGTTATCAGCATCAAGGAATTCTTGATCACTCTCACCACCTCCATCTCCTCCCACATTAGAAATTCCTTCATTTAAGTTTTGTGCCTCTGAGCTAGAATTTGTAGGCACCTCAGATGTATCAGCTGAAGAATGTGTCATGTTTATGCTGACAGGATTTCCAACTGTAGGGTTAGTTACCACTAGAGCTGAGGTAGTTTGATTAGTTGGTCTTCTCAGCTCAAATCTTGGATCAGAATCTTCTTTTGATAAGATACCTATAGATCCTAAAACATTCTCACAAGATTTGTTAAAACAGTTGGTAACTAAGTCAAGATCAAACAGCCAATCAGGACCAGAACCTTTCTCATTGGGTGTGTGCTTATTAAAGGTCACATTGGCTAACTCCTTAATTATTCTAGTTCTGAGATTGTATACTCTATAAGCCTTAGCTTGAGAAGAGTATCTAATGAAATGTCCATCATCTGATTTCTTAGCAAACTTGGCTACTTGATCTTTGGTATTCAAGATGGTGCAAGGACATCCAAATGATCTGAGGAAACCAATGAAAGGTCTCCTTTTGTACCACAGTTCATAAGGAGTCTTACCATGAGTCTTAACTACTAAAACTCTATTTTGCACATAGCAGGCAGTGTTGGCTGCCTCTGTCGAGAAGGTGATAGGAAGTTTAAAATCAAATAACATGGTTCTTGCAGCCTCAATAAGTGTCATGTTTCTCCTCTCAGCAACATTGTTTTGCTAAGGAGTCCTAGGAGCACTATATTGTCTTGTAATACCCTTTTCATCACAAAATGTGTCAAGGATTTGATTTTTGAATTTGGTTCCTTGATCACATCTTATGATTTTAACCCTGTGATCACGTTGATTCTCAATTTTTAGAATGAAGCTTTTCAAGATCTCAGGGGTCTCATCCTTAGTTTTGAGAAAGAAGACCCAAGTGAATCTTGTGAAGTCATCTGTGATCACTAAGCAATAACAGGTCCTTCCTAAACTCATTACACTGGTGGGGCCAAAGAGATCTATATGTAACAAGTGTATGGGTGTAGTGATAGAGTTCATTTCCTTTGGCTTGTGAGATACCTTGTGTTGCTTCCCTTTCAGGCGTGCAACACAATGATCATCACTTGTAACTCTTTCTTTAGCATTCCATTTACCAAAACATTCTTAATTAGTTTATTCATATTTTTAAAGTTTACGTGGCACATTTTTTTATGCCAAAGGAAAGACTCATCACTATTGGCCTTAGACAGAAAGCAAGAAACTTCTCCTGAAGGGGATGTTTCCTGCAAGTCCATCTTATACATGTTCTCTCTCTTGGGGGCTCTAAGCAGGATATGCTCTTGAGGAATGACCACCCCGGGCTTGAGAACAATGCACTCATGTTTAGTAAAAAGCATGTCTTGTCTCTAATCACAAAATTGGGATACACTTAGAAGATTGTATCCAAGCTCCTTGACAAAGTTTACCTTTTCAATACTGAGCTTACCATTTGTGACCCCGCCCCTTCCAATAATGTAACCTCCAGAATCTCCTCCAAAAGCAACTGGCTCTCCATCAATTCTTTCAAAGTTTTGAAGCAAAGAGCCATTGCCTTTCATGTGCCTGGAAAAGCCACTATCAATGATCCACACATTTTCTTTGGTCTTGAGCTATTGCTGTACAAAAAGAGATGGTTAGTTACATTTTGGAACCCAAGCCTCATTGGTCTTGGGCTTATCAATGTGTATTGAAGACAATACAACAGTAATTGATCGTATATTCAGACTTAGAGGATCATCAGCTGTTGTTGATGAAGAACTTTCAATCACTTGGTCTTTCTTTATCTTCCACACCATCTTTGGAAGATAAGACTTGACCTTCAACACTTCGGAAGTTTTGATAACTTTGAAAGTTTTGGAGACTGGGCCTTCGGAAGATCTTACATTCACTATAGCAGACTTTAGACTTTGGAAGCATTCCTTTCTTTCATGACCAAATTTTTTTTCGAAGGCAAGTTTTAACATATCTTCAACTTAACTTTGGAGCTTCTAAACGGAAAGGATTTTCCTTCCAAAGTTGTTCTCTTTTTCTTTTTCTCAGAAGTCTTCTTCTTAGTCATGTGGATAGTACTTTTTGGGATTGTAGAAGCAATCCTTAGCAAGATGAGAAGTACTATCACACATGACATATTCAGTTGGCTTCCTTTTGAGAGTCTTCTTTTGTGTAGAAATCTGAGCTTGATCACTTTACACTCTCATCTTCATCTTCACAGATGATGCAGCAGGCTTCTTAGGGTGATGCTTGCTTTTGGAAATGGATGGTTTAGGCTATGCAGTAGTGGTGTATATTTGATCAGCATTCTTTTCTTCACAGGAATGAGGTGGACATGAACTAGAACTCCTAGTACTAGAGTTCATAGTTGTATCCTCAGTCTTTACCACTTCAAATCCTACAGAGATAAAGACTAGTTTTTGCTTGGAGTTGAAGGTGGCCTTGATCTCTTGAGCCTTCTTTGCCTTTCTTTTTGCATTTCTAATCAAGTTCTTCCTCTTGGACTTGCTCAACCTTGATTCTTTCCTCTCCTTAGGAGAATAGTGACCCTTCTTAGGATGATCTTCTTTACTCATCTTAGATCCATCCTTCACTACCTCCTTTTCATCTTCATCCTTTTCTTGAATGGGGTTTATAAGGGGAAGCTCATCTTGACAAGTTTCACACCTTGGAGATCTTATAGATCGTAAAGTGTGTGGAGGAGTTATCTCAGTAGATCCTAGTCCTTGATTATTCTGATAACAAATCTTTGCATGCAAGGATGAGGATATAATGTTCTTTAAGGTCTCTTCTTCAAGAACACATTTTTCTGCCCGGGCTTTGCTGATTACAAGCTCAGCCTGGCATTTAGTTAACTTGGTAATGAGATCCTTAATTTGAGTCCTGTAATTTATGTGCTCATGTTTTAGAGTTGAAATGATTTTCTCTAGATCTTCTATCTTAAGTTTATAATCATTTTCAGCTCTTTAAAATCAGCTTTTAAAATATTTAGGGACTCAAGATCATATCTCATTTCCAAGTTATAGGATCTGTATCTATTAACTTTAGCAATACATTCAGGGGTGCAAAGATGTTCCAATACCTTGGCTTCTTCATGATCTGTCATTAGTGCTTGGTTTGGGGAGACATCTTCAACCTGAAAGTTCCAATCAAAACCTCCTTCTTCAATAGCAACTACAGCTTGTTGCTTGGGCTTCTCAGTCTTTGGAGTTCAATCATTGTAGTTTGGCCTGGTTTGTGCTTGGCCAAAATTTGTTTTTTGTGCCTTTCTCTCCCTAGCAAAGTGTTCCATTTGGTTACAGTTGTAGCACTTCACTTTGCTTTTATCCAGCCCAAACTTTCCACTGGATGCATTGCTGGGAAACTTTCTCCCAGTTCTCTTGTAGAACTTCTTGGCCCTGTGAGTGAGAAGAGCCATATGCTGGACTATCTCCATGTACTGCAGATCATCTGGATGGATACAGTCCAAATATTCAAGAGTGAAGAGAAAATTGCAACTGCTTTCATCAGTAGACATAAAGGCTTGTGAAGAGCTTGTCTCTTGGAATGGGCTTCCTTGGATGCAGCTCTCCCTTGGTTTCTCTAGGAAGGTGATGAAAGGACCCTTTTGTGAGTTTTCAGGGTAGTAGAGAAGATGATGTTGTGGTTGTCTATAGTTCCTTTCAATCACATGAAGGGCTGAACTTTGCTGATTGTTGGAGGAGTTGCCAGATAGATTTTGCGTGTTCATCTCCATCTGGTATCCACTGAGGATACCATACAACTTTATGAGAGTAAGGGTCTTGAGGTTTTCAGTCCTTTTAATGACCACACAATAGTGTGTCCATTGTCTAGGAAGAGCAGACATGAACTTCCTCACAATATCCATATGCTCAAGACTTACTCCAACATCCATTAGAGTATCCACAGTCTCAACATACCTGAAGTATTGTTGAGTCATGGTTTCACTTGTTTTGTAAGTGAAGTTCTCTAACTATTGTTTCAAGAGGTCTTTCTTGTTTTATTTTGCTTCATTTGACCCCTCATACATAACCTTCAGTGCATCCCATAGTTGCTTAACAGTCTTGCACTTCTTGAAGCCTCTGAAGATAGAGTTTGGAAGAGCAGTTTGGAGAGTGGTCATGGCCTTCTAATCTATATCAATCTTCTTCCAATCTTCCTCTGAGTAGTCAGCAACTTTTTTTGGTATCATGCCACCACTAGCAGCAGCTGAAGTGGTGCATGGTACATGAGGTCCTGAGACAACAGATCCCCACATCCCGTTGTCTTGAGACTTTATGAAGCCTTCCATTCTTTGGCACCAAGTATCAAAGTCATTCGGAGTGATCAGTGGAGATTTTGTCATGGTACCGGTTTCCATATCAGCCTTGGTAAGAGCTGCCATTTGAGTTGTTAAGTGTTTTGTGGAACTAAGGATTTAAGATGGTGAGATCTTACAATCAAGAGCCTAAAATGCTCTGATACCAATTGCAGGACCATTAAAGGGTGTGAATGCAACAGTTTCATAATAAGGGGAGTGTTAGAACACTTAACAGATCAAATAGGGAACCGGGTTTGTATAGATAATGATGCTAAGAACACAAGTAGATATAAGACAGAACAAGAACAATAACAAGATGATATTGGTTTTCAAAAATGATGTATATTGCTCTCGAATTCTCTTACAAGTGTTACAAAGCATACCTTAAAGACACAAGTACTTGAGACACTTTATACTACATCATACAGCCGGCTATACTTTGAAAGCCAGCTGGAAAGACTAATCTAGACAACAACAAGATCAATGTAGAGTCAAAAAGCAGATTGCCTTTTGACTTGTGATTATGACATGCCATAGCTCATATCCTAATGTATTACTAAAAGGATAAAAGGTACAAAA
>CM046433.1:71403587-71453587 GCA_025506505.1 Flaveria sonorensis | reverse complement strand
AGTTCATCCGCTACAGACTGTGGTCGTCCGCTGTAGGCTTTGGCTGTCCGTTGTGGACTCTTAACATTCAAGTCACCCGTTGTATATCTATTTCATGCGCTGTGAACACTTAGGTTTATTATGTAATATTGGGGATAGAAAATTAAGTGAATGGTACTTATGTTTTTATGGAAGTTAGCTTATGTTTGCAAATCTTCTGAAGCTTAGTTTTTTCCGAAGCTTAAAAATCTTCCGAAGCTTAAAATCTGCCGAAGCTTAAAATCTTCTGAAGCTTAAAAATCTTCCGAAGCTTAAAATCTTCCGAAGCTTAAAAATCTTCCGAAGCTTAAAATCTTTCGAATCTTAAAATCTTCCTAAGCTTAAAATCTTCCGAAGCTTAGATTTCTTCTAAAGGCTATTTCTTCCAAAGCTTAGATTTCTTCCGAAGCTTATTTCTTCCGAAGCTTATTTTCTTCCGAAGCTTATGTTTGCCTTCGGAAGTATTGGTATTAGTGATGTGATTGCTAATTGATAGTTAGCTTAAGTTCAATGGCTTTAATTGTATGTTTGTTAAGTTGCATGTGTTGGGTGTTATGGTTAGTTAGTTAGTTGTGAACTAGGTTTATCGTGTGAATTCTAACACTAATGTTTTATCTTTTCTTCGGTGTTGCTATTATGAGTACTTAATATTTCATGATATGTGATAATAAGACAATGGATAACTTAAAAGTATTATGCATAATCAAGTGGTCACAAAGGAATAAAAGAAAGACAGTGTAACCTAATGAATGTTACCCCCGGACCCTTATAATGAATGAAAAGCCTTGCAAGCATAATGAATGGAGGTGCACGACTATGTTGTCATTAGCTCAACTGATGTGCGGCTGTTTCAGCCCATGAGGATGCACATCTGGGTCTAATCCTTGTGACTGACCAATGTATGATGAATAAGACCCGTATTCATGAGCAGGCTTCGTGCCTAGCAGTGTGGGTCAACTGTCGAAGGGTTAGCTACCATGATAAACGTTTGCCGACAGGGGTTCTGCATCTGTTGCCAACCAATAACGTAGGCTCTTGCTTTGTGCAATCCTAGTTAATGAAAGAGAAAGATAATGAAAGAAAGAAAGATAAAGAATCTCTTAACGAATGATTATGTATAATGATGGATGAACACCAAGTGAAGCTTACAAAAATGTATATTTTCTATATTATCAAAAACTAAAACTCACTCAGCAACGCTGACTTTTATATGCATATCAGTTGGCAGGTAATGATGTCGCTGAGGATGGCACGAGATTGAAGCTACTTGGCAAATAGAGATTGGTATTCATGTTATGCAGAGATGATATTTTTGTCTTGTAATACAACTAAATGTTCTTTTAAAACTTGTAACAACAATGTATTTTTTGACAAAAGTTATTATCAATACATGAAATGGTTTTTGTTTAACTATTCCGTTGTCATGTTTTCTTACTTCAATATATTTTAATGTGTAATGTGCTATGAATAACCAACTATGGGGTTTCCCGGGAAGGGGGCCTTACAAAAACCATCGAAAATGAAAATAAGAACTTGTAAATTGAATATAGTTTTGTGGAAAAGAGATATCAAAATGAAAACAGTATATATAAAATTATTGGTCGATTACACAAAATGAAAAACAAAAAACTTGAAATATTAAGAATGTTGAAATCAAATTAAATCTTGGTCAATATTTAAAAACGTGTAACTACCCTAAGGAAGTGAACAAATGAAATCAACTAACACATAGATACAAAATAACACAAATACCCTTTATGAATTAATTGCATAAAAACTAAAAATTATACTAATCAATGGTCAGGATGAGTTCTCGCATTTCTCATAATATCTAAGAGTTTTGAAATGATCCTAACACACTATATATATATATATATATATATATATATATATATATATATATATATATATATATATATATATATATGTATATATATATTAGTGTATTTGTTTTGTTTAAAAAAATTAGGGGGTTGACAATTTACTTTTTTAAATCGAGGGATTTTCACAGTGCAATGTCATTGATAAAAACACGTCATCATTACTAAAAATCTTTAAAAAATCCTCCTTTTTCATCTCTCATTTTCTTTGCTTCCTTCTCTCTAAACAATAAACATAGATATAAATAGGAGTAAATCACAAGTTATGTAGTTTTAACTATAGTTACTTGTTATTTTTGTCTCTGAGTTTAGATTTGTTTAGTCATCTCCGTCCAGAAATATTTTGATGAAAACAAGTCATTATTACTAAAAATCTTTAAAAAAATGCTCCTTTTTCATCTCTCATTTTCTTTGTTTCCTTCTCTCTAAACAATAAACATAGATATAAATAGGAGTAAATCACAAGTTACGTAGTTTTAAATATAGTTACTTGTTATTTTTATCTCTGAGTTTAGATTTGTTTCGTCATCTCCATCTAGAAAAATTTCATTCGATTGGGTCTCTAACTTTGTAAAAAGTTATCATTTTTCATATATTACGGATCAAAACTTAGGAACGAAAATAACAATTAACCCTTTTTTAATTATCTAGTAAACTAAAATTGAGTCTTTCACTTTTAGTAATAGCAAGCTTATTACATTGGGGTCCTTTATTTAAAACTTTTATATGCTTTCAACTTTCAATTACCTGCTGTTAGTTTTTAAGTTGGATAAAATTACTATTTTTGTTTACAAGATGTACTTTTTACAAGTTTTTCTTCGGGTCATGTTATTGGTACACCCAAATTATTTTCATTCTTTTTATCTCTCTCTATACATACATATAGATACATGGAGAGAGATAGGGACAAGAGAGTGTTTCAATAATAAAATTAGGTGTTCATATAACACAAGCCTTTTCTTTTCTTTCTAATTTTTATTTTTTTATTACTTTTACTTATAGATTTCCTTAAAAAAGTTATTCAAAGTAAATTGTCGTTTTCCTTCCTGTGGTTTGTCATATTTTTCATTTTCATCAAAAACGTATTTTTACTTGCATTTGGCTCCCCAAGATTTAAAAAAGTTGTCATTTTCATCCAAAAATGTTACTTCTATTATTTTAAAATATTAAATATTCATCATTAAAAGGGTTTTTAAGTAAGTTTTCATATAAAAACAAAGTCCTAATTTATGTTTAGGTGTTGCTGACAAAATTTCATTCATAGAATTCATGTTTTCGGATGAAAATAGAAGCCAGATGCAAAAAAAAAAAAAAAAAAAAAAAAAAAAAACTTTTCAGATGAAAATTACAAATATGATCAAATCACAGGAAAAAAACAACGGTTTATTCTTTATTATGTAAGAGTACATTTTATTTTTTTGATTAAGTTAGTTACTATTCTTATTGTAAGTTAGTTAAAAAGATACAAAGTGTGCAAAAGTTTTAAATATAGGACAAAGTGAAGCCAAATGACGTAATTTACAATATACTATATAGTTAACATGACATAATCTGTAATTTTCTCTATAAAAAGATTATGGATTAACAAAACATACTTTCTCTATGTTAAAAGTGTCCTTTATCAAGTAAAAGTAGATAGATGAACAAAACATTCACGAGCCGACTAGAGTTTAAACCTAAAGTTATATAATTATCGTTATTATGATATGATGAGTAGACTAACCAAAAGTATTCACTTCTCATAATCAATTATATATATAAATACACGTATTAAAAAATAAAAAACTCTAGCCACAATCGAGCCGACTAGAGTTTAAACGAGCTATGCCGAGTGTTAACCTAGTAGTAGTCTTATGTAACTATTTGTATCTTTAAGGTTTATCTTGTAACTTACTCTTTTATATATTGATTATATCCATACCATAATAGTATGAGAAGTTGTAACATTCACATGGTATCATTGTAGCCATCTGATCCTCCCACCTTCTTCGTCTCCCCTCTCCAATCTTTCTTCCATGGCTGCTTCATCTTCTCAAGATGGATCTCTTCCCTTGAATACAATCATCCATTCCATCATCAAGTTGTAACATTCACATGAACTCTTTCTTCAATATCTTCATGGAACCAACAGCCCCATTGTTTCCTTTACTGTTAAAAGAACATGTGCATTGTCTTCCTCTCGGGATCGGGGTCATTTTCAATAGGTCATTTGGAGGTCGCGAAAAGGGACGTTAGTCACCCAATGCCAATTATGTAGAAAGAATGTCACTTTGCTACAAATTGTTCTTTGCTATCTTCTTATGCCTTTGCCCAAGCCTTCGCGGCTCAATGCAATGTCTCTAGCCCCGCATCGGATTGGTTTGCCGACACTGGTGCAATGGATCATATGACTAGTTCTCCTGAATTTCTTTATAGCATCACGTCCAACATTGGTAATATCTCTGTCACCTTTGGTAATGGTCATTCTTTACCAATCTTGCATAAAGGTTACACCACAAGTCACAAACACCTAAAGTTAAATGTAATGTTTTCATGATCGGGCCGGTCCGACAGTCCAACCGGGACTCAGCATGATTAACTATCCGATCAGATATGACTCGTTTTGTGTTGAGCTGACTGGCCGGTTGGAAGCGAACCGGAGGTCGGACCGGCGAGTTGCCAAGCGAACGGTCGAGCCTGTATCTCTCTATTCTGTGACCATCGAACGATGTTTCAGGCGACATTCAAAATCAACGTTTAAAAATGTATACACTATTAAAATCAAAGATTCTGGTCAAATTAGGATGCTAACGAACGTCTTTCAAGTTAAAAAGGTAAAGAAGAAGATAGTTAGAGAGAGGAAGAAGAAGTAAAAAATGGGGGAGTAATAGGGTTAAAAGAGTTTCAAGAGAGGGAGTTTACAAGACTAATCCCTATAGATAAGTCAATTTACAAATTAAACCCCACCTATTAATTGTATAAAAGTTTACATGAAAAACTAATTAAAGTACATACAAATAGCAAATTTGTTTTAAACTAGAAATACGTTTAGAATTTTAAAAGTATATAAATTTGAAAAATTTTAACAATATATTATTTTCTATACTTTTTAATATTCTACTATTTATAATTTCATCCGGTTTTTAAATCCGGTCTGACCAGTTCAACCAGTAAATCTTTAAGTCGTTTGGTTTGTAGTCCGATCCAGTTCTAAAAATATTGGTTAAACGATGTCTTGGTTGTCCCAAATATCACCAAGAACCTTCTTTCTGTGAGTAAATTAACCAGAGATTATGATGTTGATGTTTTATTTTCTTATCCATTTTTCATATTCAGGACCACTTTAATCACCAAGTCATAGCCCAAGGAAGATGTGAAAATGGGCTATATGTGTTGAATAATAGACATCAAGCTCTTGTTGCTTCATTCGATCCGAAAGCATCTCATTAATATCGGCATTCCTGTTGTGGACATGCTTCTTTTGATACTATTATGTCCTTGAACAAATTGGGTTTTTTGTATGTTACTTCTCTTTTACCTAAACCGGGTACTTCCCAATCTTGTCATTTGTCCAAAGGACAAAGTTTGCCTTTTGAATTAAATAATAAACGAGCAAGTTGTCCTCTTGAGATTGTTCATTGTGACCTATGGGGCCCATCCTCAATTATGTCAACTGATGCTTATCGATATTATGTTGCTTTTGTAATGATTTCTCTAGTTTTACTTGCTGTTATCCTCTAAAAATCAAATCCGAATTTTATAATGTTTCGATGGTTTTCATGAAATTCGTTCAAACTCAATTGAATCGTAAGATTAAAATCTTCCAAAACGATGGAGGCATTGAATTTGTAAATACAAATGTTAGAAAATTAATTGAGGAAAATGGCATATTTTATCGGCTATCGTGCCCGTACACTCCCCAACAAAACGGTCATGTTGAACGCAATTATCGACATATCATCGAAACCGATTTAGCTATGCTCTTTAGTGGACATGTTCTGATAACTTATTAGCTTGATGCTTTTAGTTCCGCTGTTTATATCATCAACCGTCTTCAAAAACTGGTTCTTTAAGGCAAGTCCCCATTTGATGTTTTATTTCATATCACTCATAATTACAATACTTTTCATACAATTTTGTGGGATGTAAATGGCTATTTCATACAAAGTATCGTTTTGATGGTACTATTGACTTCCATAAAGCTCACCTTGTTGCACAACTTCACTCAAATACCGGCGATTGACTTTTCTCATACTTGTAGTCCCATTGTGAAAGCTTCAACTATTCATATTGTGTTGTCTTTAGTGGTAATAAACAATTGAAACTTACATCAATTGGATGTCAATAATGCTTTTCTACACGCGCACCTAAATGAATGTGTCTACATGGAACAGCCGGCTGGGTTTATTGATCCCAAATTTCCTAATCATGTGTGTAAATTAAACAAAGCATTATATGGCCTCAAACAAGCTCCACGTGCCTGGTTCCAATGCCTTGGCTCGTTTCTTCCTAATAATGGCTTCTCGTGCATTATGTATCCTTTGGACTATGTTGATGACCTAATTTTGACAGGTAATCAAGAAGAGGTTCTTTTATCATTTATCACTCGATTACACAATAAGTTTGCAATCAAGGATCTTGGGAAATGTTGTAACATTCACACCGAGCTAGCTTGGTTTTTGAAATGAGCTAAGCCGAGCTAGCTTGGTTTTTAAAACGATTTGAGCCGAGTTGGCTCTTTTTGTAAACGAGCATTTTCGAGCTTCTTTCGAGCGAGCTTTGAGCTTCAATCTATTTGAACAACTATTATATGAGTTGACCAACACAACCTAACAAATTAATATTTTTACTACTATATAATGCAAATTCTTAGGACAAATTAATAATTTCTCTTTATTTTAAGACACCATATTAAAAGTCATTAAGTATTCTTATTTTTCTCTCTGGATATTTTCCATATTTACCCTTTATTTTATAAGAGTTTTTACTTTTAAAATATTTGTTTTAATTAATAAAAGCTTTTACTTTTAACATATTTGTTGTAATTAATATTCATGCCCTATCAAATACTATATATTCAGTAATAATATTATAACGATATAATAACACATCGTCAAAGCATGTGTAAATATAAACTATCATTAAGATGTGCCTATATCATTAAAATCACCAAATGTAACACCCCGAATTTTATTAAAAGAAGAGAAAATAAAAGTACAAAGAAAGAAATGTTAAATAACCTAAGTTGAGGGACTAAAGTTGTACAAGATGCAAACTTTAATATTATTGTGTTTAAAAGAAGGGCATGGCCGCCCATGCCCCCACTACCCACTTTTCTTGTCCTCGGTTGAAGAAGAAGAAAGAAGGAAAGCTCCGGTTTTAGAGAGAGAATAAGCTAAAATTTGCAAAAATGTGAGTTTTCTTGGGTTAATGTTCGGTTTCAACCGAATTTTCAGCTTCTAGGCCAAGATTTGTGGTGTTAAGTGCCTGTTTTTGTGGGTTTTAGGAGCTGAATTTGCAGGTGGAAGTGTGTTGCTTGAAGGTTGCTTCAGGTGAGTTCTTGAACCCCTCTTTTTACTAGTTTTTAAGTGTTTGGGGCTATTATGCATACCAAGCAAAATATTTTTAAAGTACCCGTGAGTTTTTCAGCATGTTGTTCGACCGTTGTTCTGTGGTTGTATGTTTAGAGGCTGTTTTAGGTTAGATTTGATGTTTAGTATGTTTTAGTGTTTGTAGCATGGTAGATTTATGTTAAGATGTGCTAGACCGATGTTTTGGGGTAGTTTGTAGAATTTGTTACATTTCAGATAGTGTTCATGCGGCCAGATTTGTCCCCATGCGCCTAGATTTGTTGGCCATGCGCCTGAACAGTGGCCCATGCGCCTGAATTGTTGCCCATGCGGCTGAACAGTGGCCCATGCGCCTAGATTTGCCCATGCGCCTAAATGTAGGCCATGCGCCTGAACAGTGGCCCATGCGCCTGAATTGTTGCCCATGCGCCTGAACAGTGGCCCATGCGCCCCAGCAGTGTTAATGCGCCAAAGCAGGGCTGATGCGCCTACATAGTTGTAATGCGCCTAGGCTGTTTTCCTTAGAATTTTTATGCTCATGCGCCTGAGATGTCCAACTGTTCTCCATTTTGGATTTAGGGTTTTTCTTAGGGTTTTATGAGGTAGTTGGATGAGATAGGTTCTGATGTGATGGCTAGTGCTTGATGTGCTCTGCATGATGTGATGATTATGAGGTATGTGATATGTTATCTTTCCATGTTTAATGGTTTTCAAAAATTTTTTATTATGTTATGTAATACGTTATGTTTTATGTTATGACTTTATGTGGTATGATGTACGAATGAAAGTAAAGTATTATGTAACGAAAGTGGAAGATAACGAATGATGAGAATGGAAGCAACGGATGATGAGATCCTTGTCGCCTACCCCGGTACCGTGTCAGTCTACGGACACGAGTCGGGGGTTTGTTTACAGGCCCCGGCACAGTATCAGCTTTCGAGCACGAGTCGGGGGTATTGCATGAGATGGGATGGCATGAGAGGAGGTCTTGTTGCTCGCCCCGGTACTGTGTCAGTCTTCAGACACGAGTCGGGGGTTTGTTTTACAAGCCCCGGCGTAGTATCAACTTTTGAGCATGAGTCGGGGGTGTTGCATACGAGATGGGATCCTTGTCGCGTACCCCAGTACTGTGTTAGTCTTCGGACACGAGTCGGGGGTTTGTTTACAGGCCCCGGCACAGTATCAGCTTTCGAGCACGAGTCAGGGGTATTGCATAACGTAGGATCTGGATGATGGTAAATGATGTAATGAGTATTAATGATGAACGATGATGAAAGATAATAATTATTACCATGATGTACGTATGATGTTTGATCACGAATGAACGTAAAAGTTATGTTTTAACGAAAGTAAAGTATTTTTATTTATAAAATTAGAACTCACTCAGCGTCGCTGACTTTTATATGCATAATAGTTGGCAGGTATTTTGGTTGATGCTGAGGAGTTGCAGGCATGGATGCATAAGCTACTGGGGACGTTTGAGGCTGGCATCTACATTTTGATATGATGTTGTATTTCTAAATGTAAACGAATGATTATTAATGAAAGTTTTAAATTCCGCTGCAAAAGTAATGAATGTTTTAAATATTTTATGCGATGACGGTCCAGCTGTAAGCGTCTTGGGAACGGGGTCTTACAAGTTGGTATTAGAGCCAAAGTTTAAGAGAAATGGGTAAATATTTTTAAAATAACCTAAACTTAAACTGAGAATGGGACGAAAGGAAAAGGATGCCAGTCCTAGTAGCTACATGCCTGCAGGTAAAGGTTTTACATAAACGTTTTATGTAAGTTAATGAAAAGGGGAATTATGTGCGCGTGTTATGTGGTTTATGTGCTTTTGTGTAGATTTAGATACTGATGTAATCAGGATAGGCAATGCTTGGGGGATGAAGAGTAAAGTAAGTGGCTAATCACAACTGGCCACTGTAATTAGGGACTTACTATACTTGACATAATCTGAGCTATTACCTTGAATGACCGTGTTGGTGTTTGAATCTTGTAGTGTTTAGATGGCTGGCGGTAGGTCTTCTGAGGCTTCGCGAGGTGGAGGTCGGGGTGGACATGGTGTTAGATCGCGTGTCACGAGGAGCAGAGCTAAGACTGCTAAGACGGCTCCTGAAGAGCCAGAGCTTCGTCACCAGGACGGTGAGGACGAGAGTGCTAATCTGAGAACCTCAATGAAGGAGGCGGTAGCAGAGGAAGTTCATCAAGTCATGCAGACGATTTTTCCGACTATAGTGACCGAGGTTATTAAAGCTGTGAAGGAAGATAAGGAGAAGGAGGTTGAGAAGAGAAAGACCACTAGACGAGGAGGCGAGGAAGGAGGTTTAAGGGGAAGTGAGCAACCAGAGACTGATATGGTTGTCTCCAGTGACGATAAGGAAGAGGAGGAAGCTGTGCAAGAAATTGTGAAGGGATGCAGCTACGGGGCATTCCTGAGATGCAAGCCCCCTATGTTTGATGGGAATGGGAATGCGGCTGCTGCTTATCGTTGGGTGAGGGAGATGGAGGCGGTACTGGACATTAGCGAGTGCCGAGAGGATCAGAAAGTGAAGTTCGCTACCCACTCATTTGTGGATTCAGCCTTGTGCTGGTGGGACAACATTGTTCAAGTCGAGGGTACCAGGGCAATCGGGAGGATGAGGTGGATTGAGCTGAAGAGGTTGGTAATAGAGGAGTTTTGCCCTCATAGGGAGCTTGACAAAGTTGAGAGAGGGTTCCTGTAGTTGGAGGCAGGAACGATGACGCACCAACAGTATACAACAAAGTTCAACAAGATGGAAAGGCTGGAGCCAGATCAGGTGATGCCTATGTCATGAAAGATCAAGAGGTACATTCAAGGTCTGCCGGCAGATATCCGCAAACATCTGATCGCTGCCCGGCCAAGTACGTTTAAGTCAGTGGTCGATCTAGAGGGGAGGTTGTATAATGAG
Source organism: Flaveria sonorensis (assembly GCA_025506505.1). Classification (NCBI taxonomy): domain Eukaryota; kingdom Viridiplantae; phylum Streptophyta; class Magnoliopsida; order Asterales; family Asteraceae; genus Flaveria; species Flaveria sonorensis. The sequence continues at coordinate 71,443,207 of CM046433.1, read as the reverse complement.
CGAGAGGCGGTGGCGATGGTGGATGTAGAAAGGAAGCGGGACAATGTGAGAAAAGGAGATGGAAGGCGGGATAATGATGATGGATTTGTGGTTGGAGGTAAGACGATGTAGGTCGATGATCGGAAGATGGTAACAGGGAAGGAAGAGGTATGTAGGAAGTGTGGAAGAGGCCACGAGGGGGAGTGTAAGTGGGGATCGAACATCTGCTTCCAGTGTGGGAAAGAGGGCCACAGGGCGAGAGATTGTCACATGGCTAGATGTTACAGATGTGGTGAGACTGGACACATGTGCAGAGACTACAAGAAGTCGAGGGCAGAGAGCTCAGGGGCAAGGAAGGGGAGCAGAGGGTGAAGGTCAGAGAATTCGCTATGACCGGGAGGAGGCTAGAGCGGACTTCGACGTGACGTCAGGTACGTTTATGGTAAATTAAATTGTGCATCTGTGCTTTGATTGTAGTGCTAGTAGTAGTTTCATTCCTGCTGCCTTCTGTGATAAGTTGCACGTTAGGAGTAGGAAGCTCGGTGAGCCCTTCGAGGTAAAAATTACTATTGGTAAGTCCACTAGGTTGCCTGATGCCCTAGAGGATTATGCTATAGAATTGGAAGAGCACGTGTTTCCTGCTAGACTGTTTAAAATGAATGTAGGTAGGTTGATACGTGCTTTGGGTAGAATTGGCTAGTAGACTATAAGACAAACACCAAGTGTTGTAAGAAGGTGGTTTGATCAATCGTGACCGACAAGAGTTTGGTGCTGACCTACGGCGATAGAGTAATGATGAATGCCTCGTCTGGGAAAGGGGATCATCCAATTCAGAAAGCAAGGAAAGCTAATATTGAAGTATATAGGGTCATTCCGAATCGTTGCTCAGGTAGGAGAAGTGGCCTATCGACGGGAGCTACCTGATGAGTTAAGTGGAATTCATCTGACATTCCGTGTATCTCATTTAAGAGAGTGCTTAGCCGAGGAGGATATGATCATGCCACTAGAGGATGCCGAGATGGACGAACGACTCAACTACGTGGAACAACCGGTGGCCATTACTGATAGAAGGGAGAGAAGGGTTGAGGAGAAGGGTGGTTTTATTTGTTCGAGTACAGGGGAGCCCAGAAGGGGTCTGAGCCTACATGTAAGATCAAGGAAGAGATGACACAGCATTACCCGCAACTGTTCGAGAAGCGACAAGTTTCGGGGACGAAACCTATATAAGGAGGGTGGACTTGTAACACCCCGAATTTTATTAAAAGAAGAGAAAATAAAAGTATAAAGAAAGAAAGGTTAAATAACCCAAGTTGAGGGACTAAAGTTGTATGCAAACTTTAATATTATTGTGTTTAAAAGAAGGGCATGGCCGCCCATGCCCCTACTCCCCACTTTTCTTGTCCTCGGTTGAAGAAGAAGAAAGAAGGAAAGCTCCGGTTTTAGAGAGAGAAGAAGCTGAAATCTGCAAAAAGTTGAGTTTTCTTGGGTTAATGTTCGGTTTCAACCGAATTTTCAGCTTCTAGGCCGAGATTTGTGATGTTAAGTGTCTGTTTTCGTGGGTTTTAGGAGCTGAATTTGCAGTTGGAAGTGTGTTGCTTGAAGGTTGCTTCAGGTGAGTTCTTGAACCCCTCTTTTTACTAGTTTTTAAGTGTTTGGGGCTATTATGCATGCCGAGCAAAATATTTTTAAAGTACCCGTGAGTTTTTCAGCATGTTGTTCGACCGTTGTTCTGTGGTTGTATGTTTAGAGGTTGTTTTGGGTTAGATTTGATGTTTAGCATGTTTTAGTGCTTGTAGCATGGTAGATTTATGTTAACATGTGCTAGACCGATGTTTTGGGGTAGTTTGTAGAATTTGTTACATTTTAGATAGTGTTCATGCGCCCAGATTTGTCCCCATGCACCTAGATTTGTTGGCCATGTGCCTAAGTGTAGGCCATGCGCCTGAACAGTGGCCTATGCGCCTGAATTGTTGCCCATGCGCCTGAACAGTGGCCTATGCGCCCAGAGTTACCCATATGCCTAAGTGTAGGCCATGCGCCTGAACAGTGGCCCATGCGCTTGAATTGTTGCCCATGCGCCTGAATAGTGGCCCATGCGCCCAGAGTTGCCCATGCGCCTAAGTGTTGGCCATGCGCCCCAGCAGTGTTAATGCGCCTAAGCAGGGCAGGTGCGCCTGCATAGTTGTAATGCGCCTAGGCTGTTTTCCTTAGAATTTTTATGCTCATGCGCCTGAGATGTCCAACTGTTCTCCATTCTTAGGGTTTTATGAGGTAGTTGGTTGAGATAGGTTCTGATGTGATTGCTGGTGCTTGATGTGTTATGCATGATATGATGATTATGAGGTATGTGATGTGTTATCTTTCCATGTTTAATGGTTTTCAAAATGTATGTATTATGTTATGTAATATGTTATGTTTTATGTTATGACTTTACGTGGTATGATGTATGAATGTACGTAAAGTATTATGTAACGAAAGTGGAAGATAACGAATGATGAGAATGGAAGCAACGGATGATGAGATCCTTGTCGCGTACCTCGGTACTGTGTCAGTCTACGGACACGAGTCGGGGGCCCCGGCACAGTATCAGCTTTCGAGCACGAGTCGGGGGTATTACATGAGACGGGATGGCATGAGATGAGGTCTTGTTGCTCGCCCCGGTACCGTGTCAGTCTTCGAACACGAGTCGGGGGTTTGTTTAACAGGCCCCCGGCACAGTATCAGCTTTTGAGCACGAGTCGGGGGTGTTGCATTCGAGATGGGATCCTTGTCGCGTTTCCCGGTACTGTGTTAGTCTTCGGACACAAGTCGGGGGTTTGTTTACAGGCCCCGGCACAGTATCAGCTTTCGAGCACGAGTCGGGGGTATTGCATGAGACATGATCTGGATGATGGTAAATGATGTAATGAGTAATAATGATGAACGATGATGAAAGATAATAATTATTACCATGATGTACGTATGATGTTTGATCACGAACTAACGTAAAGGTTATGTTTTAACGAAAGTAAAGTATTTTTATTTATAAAATTAGAACTCACTCAGCGTCGCTGACTTTTTGTATGCATAATAGTTGACAGGTATTTTGGTTGATGCTGAGGAGATGCAGGCATGGATGCATAAGCTACTGGGGACGTTTTGAGGCTGGCATCTATATTTTGATATGATGTTGTATTTTGAAATGTAAACGAATGATGTAATGAAATGATATGTTTTAAATTATTAATGAAAGTTTTAAATTTCGCTGCAAAAGTAACGAACGTTTTAAATATTTTATGCGATGACAGTCCAGCTGTAATCGTCCCGGGAACGGGGCCTTACACCAAAACCAAAATAACCCAAGAAACTATAACTGCGACGTTCTCATATATGTTCAAAATCAAACAGCGGCAAAGCGCGGGTCTAATTCGCTAGTGTATTATGATGAATGTCCCTAAAATTCGAGTTAGATGTAATGATAGTTTAAAATAATGAAATAACGGGTCGTGATTGAGTTCACAACAATATTAAGTTTGTTGAAACACATTAACTGAATCACTATAAATCATAAATGCCTTTTATTTATAAACTTGAAATAAGTGAGTTTGATCAAATAAACAGAGTACAGTTATGGTGTTGCTCCTCCTACACATTCATCACTTTCGGTTATTTGATATTTAAACAACGTATAGTTATTGGGATGGTTTTCAAAGGTTTCATTTTATAGTCTCCTAACACTTCAAATTCTTTTATGCCTTCCAATCAAACGGCTTCAATTGTGTTTGAGTAAAAGATTTTAGTGTCAAGTACAAAGCGTAAGGCTATCCGTTATCCGGAGGCGGGGGGAACCACGTGGCTGCCCGCCCTGGTCCCAGACACCCGCAACAGGGGGCGCTATGAGGTGGCGTGAGGGGCATCACAGGTGAAATTTAACTGTTGGGACATGTGGATAGAGCCCATCACAACACATGTTGATATCTCTGATAGAGCCCCTCCACAACACTCGGTCTAAAATAATATGATTTCTCATTGTTTAAAAGGAAGTTTAAGATCGTACACAACCATTTATAGAAATTCAAGATAAGGATGCGAACATCAGGCTAAGAGTGGCCCAACGACCCTAGTACTGTACATGAGCCTTATGCTAGTTTGCCAATAAATAAAATGGTATATAAATGTTAATTAATAACTCTCAAGTTTATTTCCAGAGAAATACTGAAAAGCTAGACATAATTCATCAACACATGAAAAAACTAGTACTTAAAACCCTTACATAAACCTCACATCACAACATCAACAAAAGAACATATAACACAAGAGCCAAATTCACATCTTGGCCTAGTAATCAAAGAAAGGGTTGTTCTTGAACAACCTATCTGAACTGTTTCTAACTTTAGAAACCCGAACACTTCGATCCACTTTCTGGAATCCAGACGTAGCCCGAGCTCGGTCACTAAAAAGATTTGGATGACAGTTTTCATCATCATCAATATCATCAAAAGTTGTCCATTTTTCCTCAGAAATTTCTGGCTCTTTCTTCATTGCAGAATTTGACATGTTCTTGATCTCATTAACATGATCCTTAAACTCTTTTCTCACCACTTCCAACACAGTTTCTCCATGTTGATCACACCATTTCCTAAAATTCACATCAAAAGTAAGAAACTCTAGCAGAACAATAAGACCCTTTCATAAAAATTAGACAAATTCTTACTTAGGAAAGAAGTTTTTCAGGTCAGCTTTGTCGATTGGAAGCCGCGTTGAGATCACTTCAATTTGATCTTCCCTGATAGTTTTTGCAAATACTGGTAAATACTTTACATCAAGAAAGTGAATCAAGATCAAGATTAATATCAAGATTTCTTACGATAGTTGAAGTTCTGATTTGGTTTTCATAAGCTCCTTCTTGATTTTATCTCCTAAAATCTGAGATAAACATATGCATCAGCACAAGAAAACTCATAATTAGATCAAATCACCAAAAACTATCTAATATATAATCACCTTATCAACAAAGAAATCTGAAGATGAACCATCTGTATGCAGTTTTCTCTTGATTTTACTATCCGTCCCCTCCTGAATGCCTGTATAAGTTTCATTGATGGAATCGTTTAACGATAACGGAACTGTATCTTTCTCTGAATCATCAGTCCTTTTCCATTTCATAAAACCATCAAGTCCCTTAAATGGTCTCCTCTTTGACTTTTTCGCTGACTCGGTCACCACACTTTCTGTCATCAGAATTGTTGGTTTTTCATCATCCTTTTCCTTTAAATCACAGTTCCAAAAGGGGTTTTCTTGAGATATTGCAAGATTCTGAGTACCCATATCAGAAACACTCTTATCTTTCCCATTTTTGTGTGATGATGATGATGATAGACCAAAAACTGATGCAGCTCCTTTGATTTGTTTGCTGGCTGACTTTTGTTGCTTTGACTTGTTTTTCGAACCAGAATCTTTTAAATCGATCACTGACCATTCGTCATTTGGGCTCTTTTGTTGGACTCCAGCAACAACTACGTCTTTGGGGTCAATTTTGGCTCCTTGAGCTGTTAGTCTTTGCAACAATGGAGTCTTTGATGTATGATACTCCTCTTCTGATATGCAGTTTGCATACAATAACTCCTGTAACCAAAATGTAACAAAATTCAACATTTTTGAAACCCAAAAAGAACCCAAAAACCAGTTTGTTCAAATCTTGATTTTATTATAATCATCCACCAAATGTGAAGAAGAAACTAAAGGTTTTGAGACCTACAGAAACCCAAAGAAACTAAAGTGGAGAACAGATTATAAAATTTTTCCACCAAGAAGATGCAAAATCACCAAATTTTGTTCAAATCACAGATTGTTGATACTTGATATGATTATTATTGTTATTATGATAGATCAAGAGAACTCAAAAGGTTAAAACTCTTTTTGAAACCAATAAAATCCCAGTTCACAAGTTTGTTCAGATATTGATGTAATTACAGCCATCCATTAATAAGCTGCAATTCTACCTCAAAAAAGGAGATACCCAGAAAAACCCAAATCACAGTTTGTTCAAATCTTGATATTATCAATATCATTCACCAAGAAATTGCATTTTCCCCAAAATCAAATAAAAAATTAGGTTTTTGTTAAGAACAAATGAAGCCAAATCATAGCTAGTTCTATCTTAATATTATGACAATTATTGATAAAAAAGGTTGAAGTTTGTTCAGATCTTGATTAGCACTACAACTAACCACCAAAAGGGATGCAAATTCAACAATTTAGAAGATAAACATCTAAAATTTGAGTACAAGAATTGAAGCTCTAACCTGTAAGAAGATCAATTTATCTCTTAAAATCACAGGCTGCTCATGATCATAAGGCGAAGAAACAAGCGTGTCAAGAAGATGCGATCTAAAAGCCAAAACTTCCGCCTCAGCCAAGATACCCTCTTTAAACAAACCCATCAAATTCAAGATCTGATGGAAAGACTCCTGCTGCCATTTCAAGTTATCAGACTGTTGCTTCCACAGCCTCTGTTCAGCAGCGGCAATGGCGGGCAACCGCCGCTTCTTGAACGAGAACGGGAGGATGTTCTTGCAAATCGAGGCGATTGAATCTTGAAAAGATGAGTAGTATGTGGGAGTGTATGTGTACACCATTTTTGTTTTTGAATTTGTTTTGTGGGGAGATTTTTAGTGATTGAAGGTTGTTGATGGAGTGTGAGGTGTATAAGAATGAATGAAGAAGGAGCAGGTGATTGATGATGAAAGAATGATGGTGTTTCTTGAACGGTCATCAGGTAATCTAGCCGTTAAGGAAATATTCAAAACGACAAAGCGGGATGGAGACGACGTCGTTTGGGTTACATTATTGGGCCAACGTTATTTTAGTTGGGCTGTGTTAATGGTAGATAGAGACTGCTTTGAGCCATTTTTAATTAGTTATATCATGGGTCGTTTAATAATAAGATTAAATCAAATATTCTAGAAAACAAACTTGGTTGTACACGGGTGACAGCTGCACCTGACAATGATATATTTTGAAATTTTTTTCTTTTACGATCGTACTCTAATATAAGAATATAAGAATAGATTAAAATGATACGTTCATCTTCACTAATATTTTTTCGTCTTTTTCTCGTATTAAATAATTACCTTAATTATTAATAATATTATTTAACATTTTTTTAGATTTAATAAATTAAGAAAAAAATCTATTCATTAATGTTATTTTTAAATAAATAATTTTTTTATAAAACAATAATTTTTTAAAGCATAAAACTTTTTTAAAAATACGAAATATTTTAAAATTGATATTTTTAAAAAGTCAATTTTTCAAAAACCAAAAATAATCAAATTTGGGAGTTATAATAAAAAAATTTTAAAAATGACATTTTTATACGGACTGTTTTAGAACAAAATATTTATTTTTTTTAAAAAAAAATTAAAAACAAAATTTTAAAAAGTTGATATCACTGTTTTATTATTTATAATTATTTCTCATATGTAATTTCAGTTATATCATATCTTAAAATATCATTTTATAATTATTAATTTTTATTATATTAATATTTTATTTATTCAACCCGTGTAATACACGAGTTTACTAAAGCTAGTTAATTAAATATACTAAATACATGAATAAAGTTAAAATTTAAAACTCAGAAGTATCACTAATTAAATTGTTAAGAATTATTACGTGGGAGGGCGCAAACCATTTTGTGCACTTTTAAGTGAGTGGGTCTCATGTTATTAGACTCGCATGAGAATTAGTATGTGCCTTGTAAAGATTAAACATAGTGAGTATACAGGAATACATGCTACATTTATTCCTGAGGTGCCAAAGGAACACGCAGCTGAGTAAATAACCGATTTAACCGAATCATAACCAAATTAATCGCACTAACCGAACCAAATTAACCGAACCGAACAATTACCCGAGGGTTCGGTTAACGCATAACCGATTAACCGCACATTGCAGTTCGGTTTTGGTTTTGATTTACAAGTTAACCGCATTAACCGCACCGAGCCGAATGCTATTAATGTACAGTAAATTCACAATACACATTATGATTTTACTAGAATTCTAAATATTCACCTTTTTAATTCACAATTATAAAAATATTTTTACATACAAGATTCCGTTATGTATCGAAGGAACGTCATAAACAAACAGAAGCAATGCAAAATGCACGCACACATTGTTGTATGCATATCCCGACTTCGGTTTCGGTTTTGACGAGACCTTAAAAACATACCGTATCGTACACATCCTTGTAAAGTTGATTCAAACCTAGCATAAGAATAATTTATTAGTTAAAAGTTTGGTTTGAAAGCATATGTTTTATATATTGGTTGATTAACCGAAATTAACCATAACCGGCGGTTAATCAAAGTGTCGGTTGCGGTTGCGGTTAAGAAAATGGTATTAACCGAACTAGTGGTTTCGGTTTTGAAAGTGGCATTAACCGCACCGAACCACACCAGGCACACCCCTAGACATACTTATATCATCTTTAGCTTGAGGCTATCGAAGGGTGTGGGAACCATCACTCTCTATGCAAGAGGTTTCTCTAGCCATGATCAAGTTAAAAAACACGTTCCCTTCGTATCACCTTTTTCTGTTTGTCGGCGATGACCCTAGATTCCGAGCTACCTTTAGAAGGAGAAGCTCGTTAGTATTGTATCTTCGGTAAAGTGATCGTTCGACATGGTTAACTTACTACTCATGTCATCACTAAAGGTTAATGAGCAAGTACAGATGAGAGACTTCAGAGGCAAAAGTGCCACAAAACGCTATTTGTATCATCATTGGAGTGAAAACAACTAACATAATTATGGGTGAATATAATTCTAAGTTTCAAACATTCCCTAGAGTTAAAAGAATTGAAAACAACAAAAGTAGTAATAATACAAAACATTTAGCAATCGACAAATAGTATTTAAGATATTCAATTTAGAATTACATACAAACACATATGTTCAAATTACTTCTAGTAGATATGTCAAGAAAACGAATTTTTAAACCTTCTCATTGGAATTAAGGTATGGGTTATTGTAAAAGACAAAAATACCCTTTTGCATCTTCTTGTTTTGCCGTCTTTACTCCTTAGTTGTTGCCCACTAATATTTTCAACCCGTTGTTCTACACTTGTATGATTCTTAAACCTTATTGCCGTCCAATGAACACAAAGTCACACACTTATAAAACACACACACACACAAGAATATTATTGAATGTAACCAAATATCAAGCCACCATCAACGATCATGGACCGTGACCAAGAGCCTAGTCACGTCTCTGGTGATTATTACAACCATGACTATGAAGAGATCGTTTCGGGCAACGGTTGTGGCTGTTTCCGCCTTTTTTGGTACTTTGATACGCGCCATCGCGATGGAGAAACAACATCGTTTATTTACCACAGGCCAGGAGATGTTTTGGATAATAATGATGGTTGGTTGATGGCTCGGTTTAAGAGCGTGAAGGAGTTTTCAGAGCTTGTGGCAGGCCCGAAATGGAAAAACTTTATTAGAAGGTTTAGTAGGAAACCGAAGAAGGGGAATTCGCCATTTCAATATGATCCAGAGAGCTATGCTCTTAATTTTAACAATGGTGGTGGTGGTGATGGAGACGATGATTCGTTGCCTTGTAGCTTCTCCACGAGATTTGCTCCGCATATGCGATCCATGTCGAGTTGATTAGTCTATTTTTCAATTTTTTTTGTTTATTTAATTCTACTACTTTATTGTTTTTTCATGTAAAAAAGATTGAACTATAATTCAAGCATATATAAAATTTTGTTGCATTCCTCTGACTAATAGCGTTTATTGTTTTTTTTTTTTACAGTATTTAATTCCACCTAATGTTACACTTATAAAAATATAATTAGACATCACTTTTATAAGAGAGAGACATTATATATTTCATAGTAAAGCTATTGTTTAGGATTACAATCGTGTCGAGGTGGTGCTTCAATAGCTAAACACAAACACTGCTTATATATTTATTCTTGTAAAAAATATCAACCCCGTTTCAAACAAAATTAAACTATTTAACCAAACATAACCGATTTAAACTATTAATCTAAAGAAGTCAAATGAGTTGGCATGTTGTATCGAGCCATAAACATGTTATACGGCTTCAAAACAATTTGGCATATCGTAATAAATGAGTGAAACATTCTGGCAGCTCAATTTGTTTAATTAAACAGGCTGACACATATATCTACATGTACGTATCAACCTAAACACATTTGTTTATTAAACAAGTAAAATATGATAACCTAAAAACCTGGTTATTTTTTGTTTCATGCTTCATTTTACATAAAGAAGTTTGGCACGTAATTCTCGTAAGTAGGTAATATTTTTATAATAATTAAAAGTAGAAAACACCATGATTGTATGTATCAAACAAAGTACATCTTGCTAAAATACAAGTGCATTTAAAGCTTCATCAAACTTCTAAACAGAAAATCTTGCTTGCTTAAATAAACCATTCTTAACCAACATACCAGAAATAAAAAGACTAATTTGCCCTCGGAGCAGCCCACTCGACGCTCAAGATAAGGTTATCATACCCATACCCATTGAGTTTAGCAATGGCTCTCTCACCGTCTTCCCTCCTCACAAAATTAACAAACCCAAACCCTCGGCTCATTCCAGTCTTCTGGTCCATAGCAACATAAACCCGAGACACACTTCCAAAAGGGCGGAACAGCTCAAGCAAGTCGGGCTCACGGGTATCTTCAGAAAGGTTGTTGACCCGAACAGAGTTTTCATCATTCCTACGCCTCATGTCAGCACCAGCAGTAGGTCTGACTGCACCAGCACGCATTGTGGGTGGGACGTATGCACCTCCTTTGGCGGGACCAGAACCACCTGCATCTGCAGGGTTAGGGTTCGGGTTCTCAACAAAGGTCTCACTTGGCTGGGCTAGATCCTTGTATGGGCACTTTGAGGTCCAATGGTCACCTTTCTTGCCACATGTTCTACATACCATAAGAACTGCACCTCCCTTTGACATTTGAGCCAGTGGATCTCCAGATGCATTCGACTCTTCAGCTTTTGTACCTGTTTATTACAAGGTCAACACGTAATATCCATAAGCCAATAGTCAATGTCATTCAAACAAATGAAAGATAAACTTTTAAAGAATTTAATTTGTATCGCATCTTTTTTTATTGTAATACAAGCCAACATACTTACAACCATCTAAATTTAGAATATCGAGCAGCAGTTCATGAACAAGAAAAATATATATAAAAAGAATCCTTATAACTACTTTTCCCTGTCCACAAACTTGCCTCACTTGCTATGAAAACCATCAAAATCCTTTCAGATCTATAAAGGGTATGCAACTGATAAACAACTGCTTATATCTAACTTAGTTTCAAAAAGTACCTACGGCGCGAGGAAAAACATATCAAGGGCTTGAAGCGGGGTCTTATGTACTTCTAAGTCAAAACAGGTCACAATTAAGGTATGTAAGAGGTGACGGTGTAAACAACAGCCAAAGGAACAATTTTTGGAAGTATAGCGACCCACATGGCTTTAAGTGACAATTTTTGGAAGTATAGCGACCCACATGATCAGTTTTAAACTGTAGTGACTTCAAGCATGCAATAAAACCACGCTGGATTAAAAATGAAGAAGAATGTGACTGAATCAAACTTCCCCACCACTTCTCATATAGCATTATACCATAGTAGATTCAAATGTTTTAGGGTATCAAACACGCACACACAAACCACAAACAGTAAAACAGAAGAGAATAGACACGAGGGTTTAACATGGTTTGGTCGGTGTGACCTACATCCACGAACAACTAGAATTTATATTTTTATTGAGGTACAAAGAGAGTTACATGTACAATGGTATAATTATATAGTAAACATCTAGGCTAAAACATCCTAACCATAAAAATGTTACATTAGAAACATGCCATAATCAAAGTAACCTGGCTGCCTCTTAGCTAGCCTCCACACATGCTAATATACATGCAAAAGAGTGAAGTAGAATATCACAGATAGTAAACCAACACATTATACAAAGGCTGCATAACTGCATTGTTCTTCAATAGCCATCAACTTTAGTGTTTCGAGATGGAAACAAGAACTGTCCATACATTCTAAAAGATTGGCAAACTCAAGGAAAACCATGTTCAACACTAGGACAATAAGGTTCTCCTAACTATCCCATAAAAGATTATAACTTTCATTATAACTCTAATGTTTACCCAAACATAATCACAAAATTCAGACGAAATGTTCAGTACATAATAAACCAAGCTTAGCATTATAAAGAATACGCAGCTTATACACTACAACCTCAATTAGATATTACCAATACAATCAAATCTAAATATCTAATCATCAATCCATAGAAAGCACAAATCTTGCAACTAAACACATCTAATTCACGACGAAAACTCGTATTCCCAATCGCAATAATAAGAACTTTCAGATCTATAAACAACTTACCTGGAGCCCTAGGTCGCTCAAAGATAATCTCCTCAGTAGAAACCATGGTGAGCCTAGCACCAACGTCCTCCTGAACCGCATCACCGAACTTGACCCACGACCGCCTCTCCACAGCCCTCTTGCTTAACCGAGCATTCGCAAGCTTACGAACGCGAGTGGTGGTAGTTATCTTCACCCGATTACCCTCATCATTAAACTTGTACTCAATCACCTTCTTCAACCCATGTTCATCAGGTCCAATGATCTGTTTGGGAGGCAACAAGAAATCATAATCACTTCCATCGTCCTCTTCTTCCAATTCGCCCCATCTGGGCTTCTGAGCAGGTGCGGTTCCAAGATTATCGATACCCATTTCAAGAAACTGCAAATAGTGATCAAAATTAGATTGATTTTGCAATTAATCTGAAGGATTATTGAAGACGTTAGCGATTGACGAACCCTAGAACGTAATTTGTGGAAGATAAAGAGGTTTTTGAATATATAAAATTGAATTAGGGTTTGTGATCCGTAGGGATTAGAGAATGTAATGAAGAAACTGGAGGAAGATGGATTACCTTTGTGGGAGGGAGTGTTGTTTCTTTGGTGCTCAGACGATTGACGACGGCGGCTTCTCTTTGGGTTTATGTAGGTAGGGTTCGATTTTTCTGTGTGCGAAGTGGGTTTCGGGTCGGGTTATTATTTGGAAAAAAAAAGTAAAATTTTCTTGGAATTAAAAGTTAATTACATAAATAGTCTTTATAATTTGTTGAAAATAACAAGTTTTGATATTAAAATTTTTTTATAACAGATTGTGGTATTTTATTTTTAATTTTATAACAAAAATAGGCATTATAACTAACAAATGTTAACTTTTGTGTAATAACTATAACTTAAAAAACCCAACCCACCCATCCACCCCTATCCCTTTCTGACCATCATCTTTGCTGTTCAAATTTTCTTATCCAATTAATTCGATATATGTAAAGGTTGTTGGTAGAGAGGGGATCAACCACTCTGTTCACACACTATATTGATTATTCTCTTAAAAGTGAATGTTTGCGAAGAATAGAAAGCGAATATATGTATTCATTACTGTCAAATGAAAGGTTTATAAGGTATATATATGTTTGTATTTGGCTGGTTATCCACGTGTTTCAATTCGGGTTACTTAATCATCAAGATAACTACCATAACTACCCTATAACTAACTAACTTAAATCAAACATAATTATACAAATTTCACACTAACCTATAATAACCAAATTAATCTATTAAATTTAGTTTAATCTTTGAACACTCCCCTTTGAACTAAACTTAGTTTAAAAAGGTCTTCATCTTTCTTTGTAATCCAAATTGCCTTTACAATAGTGTAGGTTCATTATTCTTGCATTGAATATTAGATGAGTTTCGTCTTTTGGTAAATTGATAAATGTAGTATCTCGGGTTCATAATGGTTGTAATCCATGTCTGCATGATAATATTCTTGATAATTTGATTGTGGAGGCAGTTTAGAGTGTGAATAATATGAGGGCGTCTCTTCATCTTCATAACCTACACTCACATATCCCTTTCACCGCTTGTATTCAGAACATCTTCTTTTTATGTTTCCATCTTTACTCTCGAATAGTGGACAATCATGAATCTAGTGACAATGGCTAGCACAACAAATACATGGATCATCATCTCAATCCCAATCCATGATTCTACTAAGCCTCCAAAAAAAATTACCCTGCACAAACACTAGAATACCATAGGTAAAGATGAACATATAAAACAAACAAAGAAAAATAAATAAAGTTTTTTGGATTTAACTTATTTTTTATATTTTTATTTGAAATATAGACAAATACTAATACTAAAACTGAAACCAATCAAATCAAATAACATTAAGAGCACTAGCTCCCCGAAAACGGTGCCAAAATTTGATCGTTATCGAAATAAGATGTTTAATGTGTGTTCTTATTTACCTTAAACTAGTTAGGGTATATAGCATTGTCGTTTCTTGTGGAATTAGTAGTGTGTGTGTTGTAATTTGATTTATAAGTAAATGATTAACTAAATTATTGAAGTAATTAGACTATTGTCTATTGGCTGTGAAAATTGGATTTTAAAATGATTATCTGGTTAACTAGGAAAACAAGTTGCAAATAATTAAAATTGATTAGGAAGACAATTACGAGAAAGGGTAATCCACTTCAAGATCCAGGTTTAGTTTTCGATAATTGTTTAGTCAAACTTATTGGAAAATCATTAACGGGATGTGTGTAACAATTAAGTGATATAGATAACCAAAACTTAATGGATCTTAGTACATAATACCAATTCAATTAGCTACCAAAATTTTGCAACGAGTAAGATTATACGACATTCAAAGAGAGATTAACCAAATAAAATTGTTTAATAATCAAAACACAAATTAAACTTATTAAAGAACTTATTGGATTCTAAAGTTGTGACAACTCGTATTTTCAGGTTAACACCGTTACCATTATCCAACCTCTCTCCGATATTTATTTTAAAAATAAACCGATTTTATTATGATTATAAATAATAAACTCTAAACTAACTAAAACTTAGTTTACTCGAAATACAATCTATATAAACTTGAGGGACTAAACTTGACTACTTGCAAAATATGGATTCTTTTTAAAATCCTCTCCCGTAACTGACTCACCCCTCACATCGTTCACTTCTGCCGCCCTAGAAATCCCGACGGCAATACTTCCTCTCGGCAACACCCATATGCAGCCCCACGGCGGTTACTCGACTGCGTCGGCGGTCAAGCTGTACCACAGCCATATAACTTTCCCCGCCTCCGACCGCGAACGTTTGTAGAACTAATTGTATCGGCAGCCGCAAACGGTGGTCGAAGCAGCGTCATATCATGTTCGGTATGACCCCTCGATCCTAAATCATGTTTGTATTGTTGCGGTTTCGAGTTTCGGTTTATGGTTACGAATGCGGGTTCGTTCTCGGTAGGTATTTCTTTGGTTTGGAGTTTGGTCGTGGACTTGTGTGTGTTCGGTGTATGAGTTGTGTGTGTGTGTGCTTTCTGCGTACATGTTTATGTGTGTATCCATACCTTGTATATGTATGTGCGATTATGTATACTGATGTGTGTGTGTGCATTGGTTTATGGATTCTTGCATGTGAATGTATCACATAACCATGGATTGTTGTGTACTTGGGGCTGTTCTGCGTATGTATAATATATATATATACTACTAGGTTGGTATTGATTTCGAAGGATTATTGGTTGGCGAACCCGTGTGCATATGTTGGGTGTTGGAAGCGTTGTTGTTCATAATGTGTGTGCATTTGGATATAGGTTATGAGTTATATACATTTGTGCATGTGTATAAAGAGTGCTTTGATTATCAATGGGTTAGTATAGGTTAGGGGTGGTCGATAGTTGCATCGTAACCAAACCGTGTGCGCGAAACCGTACGATCACATTGTTAATCTTTACTACTTTAATATTAAATATACATTAAATGAAAATTCAGGTGAACCGGAAACTTAATCTTGTGCTTTCGTTTACCCGTTGCTGTGCATTTAAGGTGAGTTTTCATGGCCCCGTTTTACATTCTTTCCTTTTTGGGGGAGAAAACATGCAAATACTATTTCTTGTTATGGTTGCCAGTATTATTGATATCGCCTGTTACGTAGTGTAGACACGTTTGAAAGTCCTTGCAGTATTAAACCGTTAGTAATGGGATTAGCGAGATGATTCAGAGTAGTACTACTGGGTCTGACAAACCCCCCCGGGCTAGTCGCGCTAGCTTGATTGGAGGTCAAACGGGTGCATAATTGACCTAATAATTGCCACGGTCTGTGATAGACGTGGTGGAAAGGCATGAAACACACACAGTCAGCTTCGGTTTGAAACACTAAGTAACTTGTTTATAGGCTAGCTACCTATCGATATGCTCTATATACTAAACCATATGAAATGCTTTCTGATACATTAATTGTCGTTTAAACCTGTGGACTCACCAACTCTATGTTGACACATTTTAGCATGTTTTCTCAGGTCACAGGAATGCACAAAGTTAGAGACTCTGCTAGGGATGCATTCATGGCATACACTACAACTCATTCCGTTCATTTTATCAAACATTATTAACTTTTATCATTTAAACGCATATTGACACACTTTATTGTTGACTTACTGTTCTCAAAATGCTTCCGCAAGTATGAAATATTTATAGTTGATTTAAATGTCTGATTTTAATGTGACGTTTTGCAAATTACCGAGTCTGGTGTAACTGGTGCTATCTGAGATCCTGGTGTGTCACACGCCTGACGGTAAAACCCCGTTAGCGGATTTTGAGGGTGTGACAGATTGGTATCAGAACCATTGGTTATAGCGAACTAAATTGACATTGTATTTCATTTGCATTGCATTTAGACTATAGTCTGATGCCTTAGTTACACGCATATAGACACGTTTAGCTTTATTAGCTGGCCTTGTTTGCTTTGCCTTGCTGGATTGCTTGCCTTTGCTCATTCTAGTGAGCGTTTGACTACCAGAATGGTGTCTTCAACTTCTCATGTTAAGTCTATGGGGAAATGCCAGTTCGTCCTAATTCCCCGTTGTTACCGCCTGTTCCTTAGCGTGGGTGACTCCGAGTTACTGTGAGTCACGAGAAGGTTGATTATGATTAATGATTTACCATACCTTTTACATCATACCTTTCGGAATCGAATACAATACTATCGGTACCTGACTTGGATGGTTCATCGGAAGCTTCTGCCTCCTGTTGAATGCTTTCTCACACGAGAGCTACTTCTATCATACTTTCTTTATCTACATTGCCACTTTTCTTCCCTGCCCTGTGGAGCAGGAAATAGCTGCACTAACGGTTACCATAGACATTGGGAGATAACTTATCAGGGTTTACTTATGATAATACTATCATACCCATCTAACCTGATTACATCGATGGTTTCTTGTCCAAGTGAATATTTTCCTTACTGATTTCTTCATACAACCTTGATTAACTAACCTTTGGTTTAATGACAATACCCTTGATACTTCTATCGTTGATAACACTCTGTACTTGACAAGGTATATTAGCTCGGATAGGAGGAACCAGGGGCGACCATGCAAAGCAAATTACCATTACGGGTGCACACGTAATTGTAACTTGTCATGCATGAGAAGTCTGGTGAACTCTGTCTGATGATAATGGTCATAGTCAGTACAAAATTTTATTCTATACTTTGGGACATAAGAGTCTCGGTTCTCATAAAACTCCACTATTGATATGGAAACAATCCTTCATATCTACTCATATGAAAGTTCTCATCTACCTCGAGCCTTAATGAGATTCATATTATGGCATTAGTCCTAGTCTCTATGAAAAGTTGCTCTTTCTAGCATTTCAATGATCCTGCAATATTATCTATCTACCACGTGCGAGGTCCTCAAAAAGTAATAACAAAGTGATGATACTCTCAACACAAATATTTTCTAATCATTGGATTGACCTTAAGACTTAGAGACGTGGCAGATTGAACATTCTAGCATTCATTTCATTTGGCATTTATCATGCTTTAGCGTATAATACGTCTCCCAATGGTGGGATTCAAATTTGATTTTCCTGGTCGACTACATTTGGCGCATGATCGATTGGTAAGGTGTTGTGACGACCCCATCCGTTACCTCTCTGTGTTTCTGCTTGCAACAAGTGCATCTAGCATCATAATGGGCCATGCAATAGAAACATCTGGCGCTGTAGGAAATTCGGTTATGCCATTAAGAACCGTCTTGTGAACATCCTGGCCCAGTCACCTCAGCCACAAGAAGCACAAAGAGATGCTATGAGTATGGAGAATTTGTGTGTTTCAATAGAAACTATCCAAGGCTCAAGAAGAAGGAAACCTGACCAAAATGGTTCTTTCGCCTCAATATATTTTTGATTCGGGTTCTGACAGAAGCTACGTATCCAATAATTTTAGAAAGCTGCTAGGGGTAGTGTCTACTGACTTAAGTTCTAAAATTACCATGGAGATAGCTGATGGTAGAACTATCACGGCTACCCAGGTATATAGCAGATGTAAACTAGGCATAGTTGGACATTCATTCGATATGAGTCTGATTCCTATTAGACTCGGTAGCTTTGATGTTGTGGTTGGTATCCAAGAACCAAACAGAGATCGTTTGTAGAGACAAACTCATTAAGTTACCTCTTCCTAGTGGTGAGACATTCGTTGTGTAGGGTGACAAGAGGGATGCTATGCTCGACATCATCTCACACTTGAAAGCACAGAAATGTCTTCGGAAGAGATAATTCACCCTCCTGGCATTAGTTACAGGAAAGACAGTGGATGAGAAGAGCATTAAAGACATTCCAGTTGTTAGAGACTACCCAGAATTATTTCCAGAAGACTTACCTGGTCTCCCTCCACACAAGCAAGTAGACTTCAGATCGAGCTGACACCAGGAGCTGCCCCTATCGTTTGGGCGCCGTATCGCTTGACACCGAACGAACTACAAGAATTGTCGAAGCAGTTGCAGGTGTTGTTAGACAAATGATTCATGCGCCCTAGTTCTTCACCTTGGGGAGCACCTGTGCTATTCGTGAGGAAGAAAGATGAAACCTTTCGTATGTTCATTGACTACCGGGAAATGAACAAAGTCACCATAAAGAATCGTTATCCTCTTCCGCGCATTGATGATTTGTTCTATCAGCTTCAAGGGTCGAGTTTTTACTCCAAAATAGATCTGAGGTCGGGATATCACCAACTGAGGGTTCGAGATGAGGACATTTCAAAGACAGCATTTAGAACCAGATATGGCCACTACGAGTTTTTGGTTATGCCATTTGGGTTGACCAACGCGCCAGTGGCTTTCATGGACCTCATGACCGAGTGTGCAAACCCTATTTGGATAAGTTTGTCATTGTCTTTATCGATGACATTCTTATTTATTCAAGGAATAAGGAAGAACACGAGGAACACCTTAGACTGATCTTGGAGCTGCTGAAATGAGAACAATTGTATGCAAAATTTTCAAAGTGTGTCTTTTGGATGCGAGAAGTCCAATTCTTGGGTCATGTGGTCAATGAGAATGGAATACATGTTGACCCGGCAAAGATAGATGCCATCAAGAACTGGGCTACGCCCAAGACTCCGACTAAGGTACGACAATTCCTTGGGTTGGCTGGCTATTATCGACGATTCATTGAAGGGTTTTCAAAAATTGCTCAGCCTCTCATGGCGTTAACTCATAAAGGCACTACATAAAAATGGGGTGACAAACAGGAATCTACATTTTAGGCTCTAAAGCAGAGACTCTGTACGACACCGATTCTATCACTGCCTGAGGGAACAGACGATTTTGTGGTATATTGTGATGCTTCTATTCAAGGCCTCGGCTGTGCGCTAATGCAATGCGAGAAGGTAATCGCATATGCTTCCCGCCAACTAAAAGTTCATGAGAATAATTACACAACGCATGATTTAGAGTTGGGAGCTATTGTATTTACACTCAAGATATGGAGGCATTACCTATACGGTACCAACTGCACCATATATACCGATCACAAGAGCCTCCAACACATCTTTGAACAGAAGGAGTTAAACATAAGACAACGTCGTTGGGTCCTACGATTGTGAAATCAAATATCATCCGGGTAAGGCCAACGTCGTAGCCGATGCCCTAAGTCGAAAGGAGACTCCTAAGCCAAAATGAGTTCGAGCATTACAACTTACCATCCACACCAAATTGCCTGATCAGATTCGTAATACTCAATTTGAAGCCTTGAACGAAAAGAACCTGAAAGCAGAATCGATGCGAGGTATGGAAAAGCAATTAGAGATTAAATCTGATGGAGTTTGGTATTTCATGGAACGAATCTGGGTACCACGGTATGGGAATTTATGAAAGTTAGTAATGGATGAAGCCCATAGATCACGTTACTCAATTCATCCAGACTCAGACAAGATGTATCAAGATCTGGAGGGGTTTTATTGGTGGCCAAACATGAAAGCTGAGATTGCCACCTACGTAAGCAGATGCCTAACTTGTTTTAAAGTTAAGGTGGAATACCAGCGACCATCCGGTTTACTTCAGCAACCGGATATTCCAGTGTGGAAATGGGAACAGATCTCAATGGACTTTATCACAAAGTTACCGAGGACTCCCAGCGGATGCGATACCATTTGGGTTATAGTAGATCGCTTCACGAAATCCGCACATTTCCTTGCAATCCGAGAAACGGATCGAATGGACAAGTTAACACGGATTTACCTGAGGGAAATAGTCTCTCGGCATGGTGTGCCAGTATCAATTATATCCGATCGTGACGCCAGATTCACTTCATATTTTTGGCAGTCTTTACAACGATCATTGGGAACGCGGTTGGACATAGCACTGCGTATCATCCGTAAACCAATGGTCAGAGTGAGCGTACAATCCAAACACTGGAAGATATGTTACGTGCGTGTGTGATCGATTTTGGCAGCAGTTGGGAAACTCATCTACCATTAGTTGAGTTCTCCTACGATAACAGTTATCATACTTCAATCATAGCTGCACCATTTGAAGCATTGTATGGACGTAAGTGCCGATCACCTGTCTGTTGGGCGGAAGTTGGTGAAAGCCAACTTACTGGTCCTGAGCTTATACACGAGACGACGGAGAAGATCGTGCAAATTCGTAATCGAATGGCAGCGGCACGTGACCGACAGAAGAGCTACGCAGACAAATGCCGTAAGCCATTAGAATTTCAGATTGGGGACAAGGTACTTCTGAAAGTCTCATCTTGGAAAGGTGTAATCCGGTTTGGGAAACGAGGAAAGTTGAATCCGCGCTACGTAGGACCATTTGAGATTATCAAGAGGGTTGGCCCAGTAGCTTATCAGCTGAGTTTACCTGGAAAACTCAGTGGAATCCACAATGTGTTTCACGTGTCAAACCTAAAGAAGTGTTTAGCTGACGAGTCACTAATTGTCCCTTTAGAGGAACTGGAGATTGATGAACAGTTACGCTTCATCGAAGAACCAGTAGAGATCATGGATCGAGAAGTTAAATCCCTAAAGCGTAGCAAAATTCCGATTGTGCGCGTTAGGTGGAATTCAAAGCGTGGACCAGAGTTTACCTGGGAACGCGAAGATCAGATGAGAAAGAAGTACCCGCAACTGTTTAAAGATCAGACATCCACTTCTTAAGGTATCGTTCTTAAGATATCCTTTCCTTAAAATTTCGAGACGAAATTCCCTTCGACAAGGGGATGATGTCACAACTCTCGTGAAACCCGACATTCTTACATTCTTTTGTTTGGGTTCGTTTCATATATTCCAGGAACCGTATCCAATGAAGCTTCTAGTCACCTTTATGTCATCCTTTGTTAAACCTGTCCTTTGTTCTAATTTTCGGGACGAAAATTTCTTCAACAAGGGGATGATGTGACAACTCGTATTTTCAGGTTAACACCATTACCATTATCCAACCTCTCTCCGATATTTATTTTAAAAATAAACCGATTTTATTATGATTATAAATAATAAACTCTAAACTAACTAAAACTTAGTTTACTCGAAATACAATCTATGTAAACTTGAGGGACTAAACTTGACTACTTGCAAAATATGGATTCATTTTAAAATCCTCTCCCGTAACCGACTCACCCCTCACATCGTTCACTTCTGTCGCCCTAGAAATCCCGACGGCAATACTTCCTCTCTGCAACATCCATACGCAGCCCCATGGCGGTTACTCGACTGCGTCGACGGTCAAGCTGTACCACAGCCATATAACTTTCCCCGCCTCCGACCGCGAATGGCAGCCGCAAACGGTGGTCGAAGGAGCGTCATATCATGTTCGGTATGACCCCTCGATCCTAAATCATGTTTGTATTGTTGCGGTTTGTAGTTTCGGTTTATGGTTACGAATGCGGGTTCGTTCTCGGTGGGTTTATCTTTGGTTTGGAGTTTGGTCGTGGACTTGTGTGTGTTTGGTGTATGATTTGTGTTTGTGTGTGCTTTCTGCGTACATGTGTGCTCTTTGCATACATGGTTATGTGTGTATCCATACCTTGTATATGTATGTGCGATTATGTATACTGATGTGTGTGTGTGCATTGGTTTATGGATTCTTGCATGTGAATGTATCACATAAGCATGGATTGTTGTGTACTTGGGGCTGTTCTGTGTATGTATATATATATATACTACTAGGTTGGTATTGATTTTGAAGGATTATTGGTTGGCGAACCCGTGTGCATATGTTGGGTGTTGGAAGCGTTGTTGTTCATAGTGTGTGTACATTTGGATATAGGTTATGAGTTATATACATTTGTGCATGTGTATAAAGAGTGCTTTGATTATCAATGGGTTAGTATAGGTTAGGGGTGGTCGATAGTTGCATCGTAACCAAACCGTGTGCGCGAAACCGTATGATCACATTGTTAATCTTTACTACTTTAATATTAAATATACATTAAATGAAAATTCAGGTGAACCGGAAACTTAATCTTGTGCTTTCGTTTACCCGTTGCTGTGCATTTAAGGTGAGTTTTCATGGCCCCGTTTTACATTCTTTCCTTTTTGGGGGAGAAAACATGCAAATACTATTTCTTGTTATGGTTGCCAGTATTATTGATATCGCCTGTTACGTAGTGTAGACACATTTGAAAGTCCTTGCAGTATTAAACCTTTAGTAATGGGATTAGCGAGATGATTCAGAGTAGTACTACTGGGTCTGACAAACCCCGCCCGGGCTAGTCGCGCTAGCTTGATTGGAGGTCAAACGGGTGCATAATTGACCTAATAATTTCCACGGTCTGTGATAGACGTGGTGGAAAGGCATGAAACACACACAGTCAGCTTCGGTTTGAAACACTAAGTAACTTGTTTATAGGCTAGCTACCTATCGATATGCTCTATATACTAAACCATATGAAATGCTTTCTGATACATTAATTGTCGTTTAAACCTGTGGACTCACCAACTCTATGTTGACACATTTTAGCATGTTTTCTCAGGTCACAAGAATGCACAAAGTTAGAGACACTGCTAGGGATGCATTCATGGCATACACTACAACTCATTCCGTTCATTTTATCAAACATTATTAACTTTTATCGTTTAAACGCATATTAACACATTTTATTGTTGACTTACTGTTCTCAAAACGCTTCCGCAAGTATGAAATATTTATGGTTGATTTAAAAGTCTGATTTTAATATGACGTTTTGCAAATTACCGAGTCTGGTGTAACTGGTGCTATCTGAGATCCTGATGTGTTACACGCCTGAAGGTAAAACCCCGTTAGCGGATTTTGAGGGTGTGGCAAAAGTTAAATCCAACACAAGTTAAAAACAAACAAAAACCTAATCACGTACACAAAACCTATTACCCGAAGTAGATCATGAGAAGATTAGCTGCTCATCATTGTTGAATGATCTTCTAAACCATTAATGATTTTCATAATGGATGATTTTATTTTGTTGGAGAGAGGTGAGATGGTGAATCAATGGCCTAGGAACTCCTAAATCTTGTCAAAAGTCACCCTAGGTCGAGTGGGTGCAAGTGGTGGCTGAAAACAACTAAAACGTGAATTTATTGGGTTTCACGTTGTCCTTAGTGTAGCCTACGCTAGCCAACGTAGGTTATGCTGGGGCACTTTCTGTTGCATTTGGATTTAAGGCTTGCGTAGCCTACGCTAGCTATAAGAGGCTATGCTGGCTTAAATCTAAAAATCCTTGAAATCTTTGTTTTTCTACCCATCTAACGCCTTTCTTCATAATCTAAGGTTCCAACTTGATCATTTTTCCCACAAAATCACTTCCACTCATAGTTAACTTATTCAACACAATCAAATGCATTAAACAAGTAATCATACTTAATATCTAACATTTAAACACATAAAATACCTTTCCAACACACTCACATCAGTCACAGCTGTTTGTTAAATCGTAACACGATTGTTCCCTGGCACTAACTGCTGTTAAGTTTTTCATTCAAGTGAGTGTAAAAAGACTTTTTTATCCCTAACTAAAAGATAAAATATAGGTGGGATCTTTCTTTTGATTTAACTATATATATATGTGTGTGTGTATATATATTGATGTGAAGAAAACCTGCACACACACATATACATCATCACTGTCAGAAACACCGCCGTACCACCATACCACCATCGTGGCATCCTCCGCTTGAACCCACCTTTGTTCAAACCCATAATCGTGACCTAAACCCACCTCTACCGTATCCTTTAATTGAACCCGCCTTCGTTCAAACCTATTCATGGTTGATGATGATTGATATCTAAACCTATTCGAAACCATAACCGTGGTCTGAACCTAATCGAGCCACCACCTCCATGAATCCTTATCAAAGCTGTTCTTGAACCCCGATCATTATCACGATCATCGACATAACCACCGCAGTTGTTCTTGGAGATAAAGGGCTTCTCAACGTGGTGGTGGAAGAATGATTATGGTGGTGGTGGAGTGACCATGGTGTTGGAATTACAATTGGCAAGACGGTAATGGAGGGAAGAAAAAGGGTGGGGGTGGGTGGATTGAGTAGTAGTAGAACATATTAATGTCAAATATTTATATATTAATTAATAGTTATTATTTTTCAAAGATAAGGGGTAATTTGGTCATTTCACATCCACTTAACGGACATATTTAACGTCCATCCACTCCAGGGGCCAATCTTGTTATGGTTTGGCAAATAGTTGGGGCCAATGATGTAATTTCTTAAAAGCTAGGACCAATATTGCATATGAGCACACCACAGGGACCAATCGTGTAATTAACTCATATTATTGTTATAAAATTTACCAAATCGTTGATATTTTTATGCATGCAATATAATTTTTTTTCTTTGAACTCATTCTCACGTGTTTCGGGTATATATTATTATTGATTGAACTACTGGTTAGATGCTTAAATGTGACCTAGCTTCTAAAGTGCGTTTGACTTGATTATGTATTTTGTTTGACATTAATACCCAAGCATATTGTTTACGCATGCCGAAAGACTACACATGCTGAAAGACCACACGTGTCGAAAGATGCACCTACATGTGCCAAAAGATACACACATCGTTTATCGTTAAACGTGCTAAAAGATGCACATTTTGTTTACTGTTACTTGAATTTTGTTAATGTTACTTGTTCAATCGGTATTTCCTTATGATATGACTTGCTAAAATTGTATCGTTAAACAATTGTATCTTTTTTATTTCATCTTTAACATGTAGCTATATTTGTTATTGTTCTTTTCGTCACTAAGCAATTGTTGGCTCAACCCTATTTTTTTGTTGTTTTCTTTTTTACACAACAGGTAGTGAAGGGTATCATGGGAACGTGTGAAGGGAGAGTAATTCAAGAAACCAGGTTGAGGGCATTTGAATAAAAATTTATAAGATTTAGTCAAAATTTCTATTTTAAGACTTAGTATTTCCTTTAAAACATTGTGTGGATTTGGAGTTTTTGGTAAAGTATGTTAACTTAGTCATTAATATTGTCTCTGATTATCGTATTATGTAACACATCAGCCTTACTTTGGTTGGGGTGTACACCCAATGAATTGCTCCGCTAGTCAAAACGCATCTTGATAAAGGAGGTGTCCACCCCGTTATATGAAAAGCTTCATTCTCCCTCTCAACTGATGTGGGACTTACAATTCCACCCCTTAAGGGAGCATAACATCCTCGCTGGCACATTAGCTTTCCCCTATCTCTAATATCATCTGCAACAATAGAAGTGAACTATACAAAAATATAGTCTACTTCGTCCTCGATAGGTTGCCCATCCAGGAACTTATAATTTTGTTTTCACCTGGCGAGTTGCTCGCCTAGATAAAACATATCTTGACAGAGAAGGTTTCCACCCCTTCAAAAGAAAGACTTTATTATCCCTCTCAACCAATGCAAGACTTACATTATGCTCTTATACTATCTAAAACAACTCAAGTAAACTATACCAAGATATTATTCGCTCTACCACCGATGGTTGTCTATCAAGGAAATCACGGTTTTGTTTTCACCCGACGAGTTGTTCGCCAAGTCAAAACATGTATTTATAGAGAAGATTTCCACCCTCTAATAAGAAAGGTTTGTACTCCCCCTCAACCATTATAGGACTTATATCTCCACCCCACATACGGAGCTAAGCGTCCTTGCTAGCGCACCAATCCAGCCCCTGGCTTTGAGACCATCTAAAGCAACCCGAGTAAACCATATCGAGATATTGTTTGTTTTGCTCCTAATGCTTTGCGCATCCACGCACTTATGTTTTTGTTTTCACATAAGGAATTGCTAGCCTAGTCAAAACATGTTTTGATAGAGGAGGCTTCCACCCCCTTATAAGAAAAGCTTCATTCTCCTTCTCAACTGACGTGGGACTTACATCTCCACCCCTTATGTAGCCCAGCATCCTCAACGGCACACCGACACCCTTGGCTCTGATATGTAACAATGTATTGTTCACTTTACTCTCATGGGTTGCCCATCCAGGAACTCATGACTTTGCTTACACCCGACAAGTTGCTCACCCAAGCTAAACACGTCTTGGTAGAGAAAGTTTCCACACCCCTTATAAGGAAGGTTTCGGTCTTTTCCTCACTCAATATGAGACTTACACATAGCTTTAACAAGTATATAAATTTTGAAATCTTGTAGGATGCTCTTAAACAAAGGTACGAAAGAACATAAGACATGAAGGAGAACAAGAAAGATGTGTTGAATTTAAAAGTTTAAGAACTTCAACTTCATTAAGGGCTAGACAATGACTGCTATATAGCTTAGATATGTTGAGCTTGCAGATGCACTACAAGAAATAGGAGTAAAGATTTACGATAATGATGTTATTACAAAGTTCTTTAGATATCTACCAATAATATGGACTATTTACATAATTGCTATTAGAACAAAGAACTTAAAGACACTCTAACTTGAAGAACTTATGAAATGTTGAGTCCATACCAAATGGAAAGAGTTGCTAAAGATCTAACTATCTCTGGCATATTAAGATCTACAGCTCTACTTGCGGCCATCAACCACACGACTTTTCTTCATCATCAGCTTTCCTACCAAGGAGCTCCAATCTTCTACCACCAAGCTTTAATAATATCATATTAGATTCCTTTTATAATTTATGTAGAATCATTATCTGGAATCTTAACTCCATCCGTACCTTTTGAAAGTTGAAGCTCACCGCCATACTATTTATCACCAAGCTCCAACAACATACGTGGAGCTTTTGTATCTGAAGAGATAACTTCTTTCAACCTTTTAATGAAGGTTTAGAATGCTCCCATCCAAATGATCTTAAAGAGATAAACATAAATTATTAGATTGACATGATTCTTTTCTAAGCAGTTCCAACAAAAAATCTAGAAGAATATTTCAAAGGCAGAGAAGGTTTGGATTTGTTTAGACAAAAGCAAAATCAAGTGTTTCAACTTCTAACAAATTGATCATATTACTAGAGAATGCAAGTCTCTAAAAGCAAAGCCAAAGTCTACTACACCCACTCAAACAACTCATTTAGCACTTTTAACTCTAGCCAAGAGCACAATTGTTTTGATCACTTAGATAAACCAAATCTACTAGAGTTTCATTATTGAAGATGTTACACCTATGTATTGAGAATTTGATTTAAAATAACCAGATGATCGGAGAGTCGTGAAAAACACTTTCAGATTGAAACTATTTGGGGTTCAATCCAAACTTTCATTCGGATAAAACTTAGAAATTAAAAACGATATATAGATCTATTGAGAGAGTTTCCAGAACCAGAAAAAGAGAAAAGTATCGGCCAAATTTCAAAATTCATATTTTTACAAGGATGGGTCAAGTGCAGACCGAAAATTTCATGTTTAAACACTCACTTTTTACCCTTGGTTTCACATGTGAAACTTTGAGAAAATTAAATTTTAATGCGTTTTTTTATAAAACAATTTTTATCAAAAAAAAAAAATTTCCAAGCTCGACCTCAGTCATGGGTTCTGGCCCTTAGACCCCGCTAGGTATCCCCCCCCTTGAACCCCGGTCCTAGGGGCGCCGCCCCCGGACCCCCGCAAAGGGAGCGTTACCCCTTTGGAACCTCTGTTGCTTAGGGCCTTCACCCCTAAGAAGATTATACTATCAAAGATCACAATAAACTTAAACAAGTGTGTACTACTTATCTCCTGACTTGTTTGATGGATATCTTGATCATATTAGTCGACTAGTCAATCCAATTACACTAAAATATTGAATACTATCAACAATGAATTGATGACAAATATCTCTCAAGGTTAGCAAAAGTCAACATGTACAAAGCTCACAATCTAGAAATGCTTAATGAAGTTGAGCTTAACCAACTATTAAAATCTGATTTCAAAATGGCTGACATGACTCAAAAGAAAAAGATTAATGTTTTAGAGAAACCTGTTTCTTCATTAAAACATCCCTCGTACGAAACAATTGTAATGTGAGACCAATCAACCAAAAGATTGGTGTATGTGTTCTCAAAAAGTCGTTTGAATGCAATCTGGGATAGGATTGTGAGTGGTGTGGGCATAATTCCCCTTTAAAAGTTAAAACCACCGATTAACTAATCAGACTGTCAAAGGTCACGAACTCATTAAATTAAAAGCCAAAAATTGTTGAAATTGAATAATACATTTTTAGTCTATTTTGATATACTAAAATTCTTAAACTGAGAAAATTAATTTTATAAAAAAGTCACTCAACGCACGTTTAGTATATATTTCTATTGCTTTGTATTTTTTAACCCTAAAACACACATCTTCCTTAAAATCTATTCCTAAAATCCATCTATATTGTCTATTTCCAAGACTTGAATATACACCAATTCTATGGGGATAAGTACTAGATGCCATGGGCTTCTATAGATTTTTTTGGCGTGGCTGATTTTGAACGCATAATTTTAATAGTTTCCGCTTATTTCGATTTGGCTTTAAAATCCTTATATCTCTATACTAGGTTAGATACTCATGAATTACACACGGGTTGAAATAATAAACATCATATTCGAAAACATGAAATTGCGAAAATGAGGTTGTGAGGTAGTAAAACATACTTAGATTTGAGAAGATGTAATCGTGATTTACATTGAACCAGAGATGTTGTTTTATAGTGAGTAATCGCTTATTATAATTGTGGTTGACTTCGTTAACATTGATATTTTATAAATATTTGTGGTTGATTTACATTGAACCAGAGATTTTGTTTTATAATCATGCTCAGGTGGCAGCAATCCAGGGATGGGTGACCTCCCTAAAAAGTTTTCACCCGGTCAACCAAAAGCAAATCCGTAAGCTCCTCGTGGGCAAAGCGGATAATATTGGTGGTATGAGGGGCCGGATGTTACAGAAAAAGAATTGATTATAGACTAAACGAGTGGGATAAATAACTTAGATTTAAGAAATAATTGTTGAGAGTGGGATTTGAACCCACGCCCTTTCGGACCAGAACCTTAATATGGCGCCTTAGACCAACTCGGCCATCTCAACTTGTTTGGAAATCAAAAACATCATGCATATCAACTAATGAAGTTAAATTAGGGTTCCAACTCTCTGATAACATAACAAACACCAACATGTCCCAATTCGATCCATGAAGTGTTTACTTTGAACAATTGGTTAGTAGCAAGTGTTATCAAATGGATGTTCTTTGTTTTGTAACACTTTAGGCAAATCTCACATCAGCGTGGAAAGGATAGATTCCTGGTTCATAAGGAATGTCTGGTCTCTAATATCACCAACGCATTTTGGGCGTATTGGCTGTGGATAAGAGGAGAATTCCACAGTGCGTGCTCAGGTGACAACAAACCATTGATGGGTGACCTCCGTGGGAAGTTTTCATTTGGGCAACCAAAAGCAAATCCATGAGCTTCTCGTGGGCAAAGTGGACAATATTGGTGGTATGAGGGTTCTGATGTTACAGAATGGTATCAGAGCCACTCTTGTGCCGTTCGGGATGGTGGGGCAAACCTCACCAAGAATGGTGAGTCCACAGGGGTGTTCAGATGGACACCTTAGGCCAATCCCACATCTATAGATAGGATGGTAGGACAAACCTCATCGAGGACGATGAGTCCAAAGGGGGGGGGGATGTTTGTAACACTCTAGGCAAATCCCACATTGGTTGTGGACAGGAGAGATTCCTGGTTCATAAGGAATGTCTGGTCTCTAATATTACCAACGCGTTTTGGGCGTATTGGCTGTGGATGAGAGGAGAACTTCACGATATCAATCCAGGTATGGGTGACCTCCCTGGAAAGTTTTCACCCAGACAACCAAAAGCAAATCCGTGAGCTCTTCGTGGGCAAAACGGTGGTGGTATGAGGGTCCGAATGTTACAAATAAACTCTAATTAAAATATGTTTAATGAAACAATTTATTTATTTTTAGAAAAAAATAAATTTGATTAACATAATAGTAAATGGACATTTCTTAAGGAAATTTATTAAGAAAATTATGTTTATATACTAATTTGTAACTTTTATTATAGTGATAACATGTGTTCAAATCCTAAGTGGACATACTAGAAAAATGTCATGTGTCATGTAAAATTTTTAATTTATTAATATAGATTATAAGTTGATAGATTTTAATATGTAAATAACTTTCAAAATTTAACTATTGTTAATTTCAAAAAATGCCCAAGATTATGAAAAAAAATTACCTTTTTAAAGCCTTAAAAAAAGTTTACTATTATTTAGTGGTTCTAAACTTTATTATTTTGGATTTCGTTACTAGAAAAACTATGCTAGACTGGTATGATGATATTTTATTACTAACATTTATAGATATACTAGTATTTGAAAGCCAAATTGTACTGGAACTGTCAAGATTACAGGTCCAAAATAACCCAAAAAATAACACCAAACAAAAGAACCCAATAGAAGCTCACGGCATCTAGTGTTTTTCCTTTACCAAATTGGCATTGATTCAAGTCGCACAAATATATTCTAATAATCTTTTATATTTTTTAACATATGCTGTAATCACATTTATTTTTTTTATTTATATTTCTGCTTAAATTATTTATTTTATTTAAAAAATCAAATAACTAGTTTTTAAATATTTCTCTTTCTCTCTCCATATCACAAGTCTAAGTTTTTTTTTAATCAATTATATTAAAAAGACATTTTTTATTAAATAAAAACTAAGTATTTTGATTAAATATATATTTTTCAAAAACAAAATTTTCTAAAATTATGATTTTTTTTCTAAATCAACAAAACTTTTTTAAGTAATAAAATTATTTTAAAATTATTCATTTTATAAAATAAAAGTTTTATATTAAAAAAAATTTACAAAACAAACCCGGAGTTTTAAACAACAAAATATTGATAAAAATGAATTTTAATCAAAGCAATAAATTTTTAAAACGAAAGTTTTAGAAATAATAATAATGTTTTATCAATTACTCAAAATACTTACTCATACATAAATTTAATTAATCTTATATCAAAATAGCGTTTTACCATTTCTAACTCTTTACTAATAAATATTTAGGGGGGCGTTTAGTATTCAGGTATTCAATTGAATTGGAATCTGAATTTCATGGGCTATTGTATTTGGTTGGTAGGAATTCGTTAGAATTGGAATTTAATTTCCATTCTTAACGTGTTTGGTTGCGAAAAAAATTGAAATTGGAATTTGAATTAATTCCCTCAAATTCCTTCAAGTGAAGGATTTCAAAATTTTTCCAAATATCGGAGGATTTCAAATTCCACCGACCCCGCCTCCGCCACCGACCGCCCCGCCCACCACCAACTGACACTACCGCCGACCTCCGATCGCCGCCGACCTCCGACCGCCACTGACGCCCACGACCGTCTCGACTGCTGACCGCTGCCGCCCCCGACCGCCGCCGCCCCCGATCGTCAAGCGCGACCACCTCCACTCCTAACCACCAACCTTGACAGCCGCCGCCCCCGATCACCAATGCCCCCGTCCGCCACCACCGCCGCCGCCCTCGACTTCCGCTCGTCTCCAATCCTGACCGCCACCGACGCGCCCCGACCCCAATGCACACAACTGCCGACCTTCGGTGTTTCGACCGCCGCCGATCCCGCCCGCTGCCGACCCCGACCGCTGTCGGCTTCGTGCACGCCCATGACCGTCGACCACCGCCATCCCCGACAGCCGCCACCCTCGACCTCCGCCACCCCTGACCGTCGACTGTCGCCGACCGCTGCTGCCGAACCGTGTTGGTTTGGAAGCACTAGACAGAGACTGATGGTTCTTGACGATGGGCGTGATCGGTTGGTGGTGGCGGTGGGGTACGGTTGGTTTTCGGCAATGAGCGTCGTTGTTGGGCGTGGTTGGTGGTCGCGGTCGATTGTCGGTGGTGACAGAGGCGTCAGTCGGTGGTATGTAGCGACAGCGATCAGTGGTCATGTAGCTGGTAGCTGGTGGCGGTTTGCAATGGGTGAAAAATTTCAATTTTTTTATTTGTGTTTTGTCACTAAAAATGCACTCTTAGTCAGGGGCGGACCTACTAAGGGGTGAGGGGTAGCCTCCGCTACCCCTCAACTTTTTACGCATAGTCTTAAAAAAATTTACGTTTTTATTTTTTAAAAAAAAATTATAGTTTTACGTTACCCCTGAGAAAATATTTCGTTACCTCTAAATTTTTTTTAAACTCAAAACTTTATAGAAAATTTTAAATTTTATAAAAATTAGTCTAATATTTTATAAAAAATATTACCTTTTATAAAAACATTATAACAAATTAACCCAATTACCCAAAATACCCAATCAAAAGCCTAAGTGTTAATTAAGCCCAAATTTTTTCAGCCCAATTAGTTTTTAAAAACCCAATATATTAAAAACCTTAATTAAGTTTAAAAGAAGAACCCCCCCACCCAAAATCCCCGACTGCTGCTGCTGCCTGCTTCCCTTCGCGAGTTCGCCCCTTCTGGTCGCTGCTGCTTGTCAGCGGTCGCTGCTACTCGGTGCTGGCGGCGGTCGCTGTTGGCCTGCTGTTCATGCCTTGATTGCTCATTGTTTGAGCCTTGAAGGTATTCTTTTTACTTTCTAGGTTTTTTTTGCAAGATTCAAGTGTTATTTGCAAGATTTCAAGAGTAGGAGATTGATTAATGGTTATTTGATTTAATTTTCAGGTTTTATTGCCAATTAGGGATTTGTATTGAAATTAGGGATTGGAATTGTGTTATATGAATTAGGGATTTGAAATATGAATTAGAGATTTGAAATTGAAATTAGAGATTAGATATTAAAATTTCATGAATTTGAATTGTGTTATTTGTAATTGCAATTTGTAATCTTATTGTGTGATTTCTTATAAAACTTGGGATTTGGAAGATGAAAAAACAAGTTCTTATTGGCAATTTTTTAAAAGAAAATTTCAAGAGGAGGAAATTGGTTCTCATAATGATGATGATACTGGATCAACAACTCCTTTGAGTTCAATTTCTTCGGGTTCAATTCCTTCGGGTTCAATTCCTTCGATCCCAGATGGATTTGATTTGAATGATCTTCCTTTGGACCCCTTTGATAGGCCTCCTATTACTAGTTATCATCCTAATCAAATGGATGATATAAGAAGACACTATCTTGTTAAAAAGGTTTTTCAATCACGATATCATAAATTTCCATTCAAAGAGTATTCTAGTTGGCAAAGACATTTTAATGTAAAATGGTTTAATGCATATCCGTGGATAGAGTATAGTATTAAAGTGGACAAAGCCTATTGCTTATATTGTTGTTTGTTTAAAGAAAACGTTGGCAATCAAGGTGGAAGAGATACTTTTTCAAGTTTAAGTGAAGGGTTTTGTAATTGGAGTAAACCGGGTGCCTTAAAAGACCATGTTGGATCAGTTAACAGTCATCATAATAAGGCGATGCAAAAATATGATGATCTTTTGAAACAAAAACAATCTATTGATGTTAAGTTAAATACGATAAGTGATCACGAAAAAGTTGCAAACCGGTACATATTATTAGGATATGTTATTAGTGCTGGATTTTGCCTAGAAAATACTTTACCATTTCGAGGTCATGATAAACCGGAGAAATCTCGTTCGAAGGGTTGTTTTCTTTTAGTATTAAAGTTGATTAGTGAGAATAATCTGGAGATTGGTAAGTACACATTAAGGAATGCGAAGAAGAATAATAAATTAACGGCTCCATCAATACAAAAGGAGATTATTGATTGCCTTGCGAAAGAGGTAAAAAAAGATTTGTGAAGAAATCAAGGATAATGTGTTTGGATTGTTAGTAGATGAGTCTAGTGACGTATCTTTAAAAGAACAAATGGCGGTAGTTTTAAGATATGTAGATAAACTCGGGGTTGTTAAAGAAAGTTTTATTGGAATTGCTCATGTGAAAGATACATCTTCTTCTACTCTTAAACATGTCATTCTTTCTTTGTTAGCAAATAACCAGCTGAGTATTGATCAAGTAAGTATTAAGTTTTATACTTTCTACAATTAAACTTTAATAGAAATTAATTATTTTTGTGCAATTGTTTATTTTTTTAAATAGGTTAGGGGTCAAGGTTATGATGGTGCAAGCAATATGCGAGGAGAGTTTAATGGCTTAAAAGCTATGATTTTGAAAGATAATCCATCGGCACATCATATACATTGCTTTGCTCATCAACTACAACTAGTGTTTGTGGCGGTTGCAAAAAAGCATGAAGGTGTTAAAGAGTTTTATGATTACCTTAACATGGTTGTTAATACGGTTTCTGCTTCTTGCAAACGAAAAGATATGTTACAGGAGGCAAAAAGAAAGAGTGTAGAGGAAGGAATTCTTGCAGGTGAAATTAAGACCGGAAAAGGAGTAAAACAAGAGAGTTCTATAGTACGAGCCGGAGATACAAGATGAGGTTCTCATCATGCAACAATCATAAGTGTGCTTAAATTATTTCTGGAAGTTGTTGATATGCTTCGTTATGTTAAAGAAGAAGAAGATAGCACTCAACATCGAAATAGTGCAAAAGGTATTCTATCCTATTTTAAAAAAATTGAGTTTGTTTTTTATGCACACTTGATGGAACATATTTTGGGACACACAAATGTTTTATCTAAACATCTTCAAAAAGAAAGTCAAGACTTATTAGAAGCGAGTAAGTTGATAAATGGAACAAAACAAGGATTGAGTGATTTAAGGCATAAGGGCTTTGATGCTACAGGACCGGTTAGGGTGTTAAACAACAATTAGTTTTACAAGAGGAGTGATCTCAAATCACTTAACAGTTCAAATAGGGAACATGAAACTTTGAAGATACAAGGAACACAAGTAACAATGAGACAGAACTTAGAACAATAGCACAAGTATTAGTTTTCAAGGATATTGTATATTGATCTCAAGTTCTATTACAAGTGTTGAAAGCATAAATAAAATACAAGGACCTGAGACTCTTTCATACTACAACCTACAACCGTCAATACTTGGAAGGACAGTTGAAATTGACTAATCTAGACAACAAGATCCATCTAGAGTCAAAAGGCAGATTGCCTTTTGACTAGTGACTATGACATACCATAGCTCACTGACTTTTCCAAGTACAAAAAGTCTAAAGGAACAAAAGAAGAAAATTACAAACAAAGACTTTATATACTATTCACTAAAGCATGGAAGTTTCACCAACTCATACAAGTTGGTAAGTTATCAGAGTTGCAGCAGAAAGTTAATCAGCTTTATCAAAAATAGATCAGAGAAAGCATATTTTCTCTGTCTTCCGAAGAAATCAGTCTTTACAGCAAAGTTGCTTCGGAAGACTTTGTCTTTGAAGCTTCGGAAGACTTCATCTTTGGCTTCGGAAGAACTTGGTCTTTGGCTTCAGAAGTTTTTACACTTGGGAATATTTTTCTTGTTAAGTGTAAAGCTTCCGAAGTAATTTCTTCTGAACCTTTGGCTTCGGAAGACTTTACATTTAGAGTTTTCTTTAGAGAGTGTAAAGCTTCCGAAGCAAGTTCATCCTTGTTCCTTAGTGCATGTTGGAAGATCTTTGGTTGCATCAGACTCATAATTTTCAAATAGATCCTTACAGATGCTATGTTGGGACAAGTGACTTATTTTTGTGAAAAAAAAATCATATTAAGGTGTTGGATATGATGGAAAGTTATGGTAACCCAAGAAACCAAAAGACTATCATTACTAATCGACATCATTTTTAGGTTGAGATTTTTAATACGGTTTTAGATATGCAAATTCAAGAATTGGGAAATCGATTTAATGAGGTATCAACTACGTTGGTAGAAAATATGTCGGGTTTAAATCCTTGTAATGGATTTTCAAAGTTTGACATATCTAAGATAGTGGTTTTTTCTGAGATGTATCCGGTTGATTTTAATATGAATGAAACAGGATGTATTTTGGGTGAGCTTAAGGTGTTTTATCACTCGATAAAAGAAGATGATAGATTTACAAATTTGAATGGAATGTGTCATCTTGCTCGGCTAATGGTGGAAACCGGAAAAAATCTATATTTTCCTTTATTTTATCGGATATTGAAGCTAGCATTGATTTTACCGGTTGCAACCGCAACCGTTGAAAGATGTTTTTCTAAACTGAAGCTTATTAAGACGGATTTACGAAATCGAATGGGGGAGGAATATTTGAACAATGCTCTAATACGTGCGGTTGAAAGGGAAACGTTTGACGAAGTAACAAATGAGGATGTAATGCTTCGTTTTCAAGCTATGAAAAACCAAAAAGAAGAGTTCTAAGATCAATTAGGTATATGTTTAACTTTCTTTATTATCATGTTTTTTTTCTTTTATTTGTATTAATGTACGGTAAAAAAAAATTTAAATTACGTTACCCCTGAAATAGTTTTTTAGATCCGCCACTGTTCTTAGTATTTTTTTATTCAACGCGTGTAATACATGAGGTTATGATTTGATTATAAGGAGGGTTTTTGTTTCTGGTTAAAAAAAATATACAGCTGTCATAACCGACATCTGGTGGGACAAGAAAAGAACCATTTTGGATTAAAAAAAGAGCACTACGAAATTTGAATGACTCTTTCTTTAGAAAATGAAAGTGTAGCACAGAATATCCTTGTATATGAATTAAATAAAACAGGTCAACAGCTTTCAACTCTGTATTTTTTTTACAAATATGTAGGTAATTGTTCCTGATAGACTTTTGAGTTTAGACTTTTTGATGTATTTATATTGTTCAATTGTTAACTTCAATTCACAACCTGAGAACCATTTATCTAATCTTAATGGCTTCTACTTCATCCTCGTCATCTACTCTAAATTATTACTTGTATGATGTTTTTCTAAGCTTCAGAGGTGATACTCGTTTTTCTTTTACCGCTCATCTTTACAAGGCCTTATGTCAAGCAGGAATTAGGACTTTCAGGGACGACGATGAAATCCACGAAGGTCAAGAACTTAAGCTAGAAATTGAAAAATCAATAACAAAATCTAAGGCGTCAATAATCATGTTTTCAAAGAACTACGCAACTTCAAGTTGGTGTCTTGATGAGCTTTGGTTTATCTTGGAGCATAAGAGGAAGTGCAAGCACTTGGTTTTGCCTGTGTTTTATGGCGTTGATCCTTCGGATGTCAGGAACCAACGAGGAAGTTTCTGTATTGAAGCAAAAGACAGAGCTGAAGGTTCAAAATGGACAGAGGATAATGTGAAACGGTGGAAGGCAGCACTAACAAAAGTTGCTAATTTGAAGGGGATGGTTGTCTCAGGGTATGCTTCAGTAGTTCTATACTTGTTTATATATCTCTTTGTATGTTTCAATACATGCTCTAAACACATTTATATCATCATTTTCCTTGTTCTGTTCCAGGTACGAAACCGACTTTATTGCAAATGTTGTCAA
The DNA here is from genome assembly GCA_025506505.1 of Flaveria sonorensis. Lineage (NCBI taxonomy): Eukaryota > Viridiplantae > Streptophyta > Magnoliopsida > Asterales > Asteraceae > Flaveria > Flaveria sonorensis. The sequence goes on along the minus strand of CM046433.1, from coordinate 71,405,010 downwards.
CAAAATTTGCTGTCAACGAGGTTTGAAACTCCCTGGTACTCCAATCCATCTAAACCAAATAAAGACACGCGCTAAAGAAACTAATTCCTCATTCAAAAATAAGAACCCGATCGTATGCTTAAACAAGCAAAACTTTGAAAGCAACATATTACCTGAAGAGGTTGAAGAGGAACCTATGCTCGGGCATCGATTGAGAGACACTTTAGAAAATAATCAAATGATACCTGATGTTGTTTTTGAGAGAAGACTTCAGATTGAGGATTGTACGCTTGGTCTAATGTGGCAACAATTGAGAGATGTTATACCTGATGTTTCTGAGAGAAGACTTCAGGTTGAGAAGGAACCTGATCTAAGGCTCGGTCTAATGTGGCAACAATTGAGAGATGCTATACCTCATGTTTCTGAGAGAAGACTTTAAATTGAGGAGGAACCTGATCGTAGGCTCGGTGTAATGTGGCAACAACTGAGTGTTGGATTTAATTTCCTAATCTACGTGCTTCAAAGTTTATGGGTCATTTATGTAAATTGCCTAATGTACGTTTAGTGTCAAATATGTCAATATGTGAAGTTAGAGGTGTTTAGTGTTAAAGTTAAAACCAAGAAACTAAGTTATGAAGGGTTATGACGGAATGAAGAACGTTTCATCCCTTGTGGGGCCTGTATGCGTGTATACATACATACATACGTACGTACGTAGGTACGTACATACATACATATATAGGGAGTGGTTCAAATAACATAACTACTTTGCCTAAAAAGTCTAAAATGAAGGATATGATGGTCATAAAACTATTTTTACTATTTCTTCACACATGTATATTGAACAAACTAATATTGATATACCCCAATAACTTAAATACTACCACTAGCTTGTGTAACAACTTATTGTTATATTAACACCCAATAAGATGATTAAAAGTATTAAATACTAATATATAATAGCTTAATTTCTTAATACATTTCACATTGCTGTTTTGTATATATGTGTTGGTTTGTTGTGCTGTTTTGATGTGTTTGTTTGTTGTATTGTTTTGTTGTGCTTTTTGTTGTTTTTTCTTTAGTGTTTTGTGGTGTTGGTTTGTTAATTATACTAACTAAAATATATTGTGACGTTTTACGTTTTTGTGCTGTTATGTTATTTTTGTGCTGTTTTTACATTATTTAATAGTAAAATATGTATTTTTAGTAGTGTTTTTTTTATAATATTGTAGTATTTCACCACATAAATATGATGTTTTTTGTTGTAAATTATATGTTATTTTATTCATAAAATGTGTTGTTTTATAAAAAACAACACAATTTCGTATAAACAGTGCAATTTTGTATAGTGCATTTTTTTTCTCGAAAAAGTATAGCAATACTACACTCAAATTAAAAAAAAAATGTTTGATTTTATGATGTAATTTTTTCAAACAAATAATAT